>CAEMYA010000047.1:1279947-1307993 GCA_903131615.1 Diplodus sargus | reverse complement strand
GGAGAGCGAGGGAGACGGAGAGAGGGGCTGCCCCCTCTTCTTCTCTCCTCCTCTGCTGCTCCCCAAAACTATCTCCTCTATCTCGACACGGGACCATGTTTTAAGTCGAGCACTCTGCAGCGTCGCCCCGGCCGCTCCGCTAGGCACGCAGAAAAGAGCTGAAAACTGCAGCTGAGGGGCGATGGACTCTTTGTTGATGTGTGTGTTTCTGTTGTTTTCACGGCTCGTTAATTGCCTTTAACCCCAAACGAGGCCCGCGTTCAGAGTGAACGGAGGCAAACTTCTCCCCGCAGACCCGACATCGCTTTAATTAACCACCAACAACAGATTATGCCAGTGATAGGGATTATCAGGCGTCGCAGTAACGAGATTAGTTGTGTTGCGCTGCAGCACTTTGATGCTTCGTGTGTGAGTGAGTGAGTCGAGTGACCCATATCTTCATTCAGATATCGATCAAGATGGCTGTCAATGTGGTGACAGTCGGACCCCTCTTAGAGCCAGTGTCAGGTTTCATCCTGGCACCTCACACCTCCACATGTACAGTCAAACCTCAACTTCCCGAAGCCTGACTGCACATGATCCGAGCTGCATGCTGTCACCCTGGCTGGTGGAAGCTGCAGTAACAAGGGTCCACATGCCACACTGAGAATGCAGGAGCCAGTTGAGCTCTGCTGTGGCCCTGAACCCAGGTTAGGTGAGGTTAGGTGCCGTCTGTATGTACACTGTGTCACCACTCACAAAGTAGAGCAGAGTGTCCCAGGGGAGCAGGGCTGACCAAACTTTATGATGTTGGAAGCCACGATTTATCACGCACACCGTGGATGGCAAGGTGAACCTCGCTCAGCAGGATTGCTAAGAAAGGCATAGCAGATAGTGCCTGTAAGGAGACGAGTTGAGTGTTTTCACTAGGTTTGTGCCCTGCAATTTCACTTCAACTTGGATCTGTGTACAAATGGTTGGAAAAGCTAACGCAGATGATAGATAAACAGCACGCTTAATGATACAACTTGCTTAGGAAGTCCACAGGGGATTAACTACGACCATTAGATCTGGGAAAAGCCATTAAGTTAGTTGTGATGCTCCATGCATTGATCTAACGTTTGCTTGGCGTATACTGGACGGGTACTCTGAAATTCTAGTATCTGTATCTAAACCATTGATGTCAGTGAAGCTAGAATTTTTTTATTCAGTGAGTTGTTCACTGAGAGTTGTAAAAACACATAAACTAGCGTGTGATGACAGATCAGCTTGTCGTGGCATGTAGGCTTGCAGTAGCCTGGCTAATGGTCCCAGTAAGGACTATTCAAAACCTGAGGTTACTTGTGTATCCCCGGTTCTCTGATAACCCTTTTCCACCAACTTGGAATGTATTCCATTTTGGTTTACTAAGTATTTGTTTTTATCTATGACCTCTTTTAATAAAAATATCTTGCTGCAAAACTAATCGCCCTTGACATCTAAAGTTGAAAGTTTTCCTTGACCTCAAAGGTCATATTATACAGGTTGTAAAAGAGGATGGAGAAGTCATGCACGCTATCGTCTTCTATGCCTAGAGCTTATAGTGAATAGTTGGTCCATGCTTGATTTTTGGATAAAAACAAATATCTGTTATAACTGAAAAAAAGCTTGCAGGCAAGTAATGCAATCTGCCATCTTTCTACGACTGTTTACTTCCTGTCTTGTGCATCATGCAACACCCTCTGCTGATTACACATCCTTGATCACAGTGGTTCTGCTCAAAACTGATGGGAAGGCGGGCTGGCTTGCTCGATGGCACTAGTATTCTAAGAATCCTGATTAGAACCAGAACTAATTTGGTGGAATAGTTGTGTGAGTAACTAGTGAGATGTCACGCTATGACCTGCATGTTAAAGTGAGTGCTATGAACGGAAACACATTTTCAAGTTAAAACCTTCAAATGCAAAGTCTACACTGCATGATTTCGGTTGTAAAAATGCATGAAAAGTTGCAGACCAGAGGTAAAGGCATTGTGTGTGTGTGTGTGTGTGTGTGTGTGTGTGTGTGTGTGTGTGTGTGTGTGTGTGTGTGTGTGTGTGTGTGTGTGTGTGTGTGTAAGTTAATCGATAATCAACAGAGTCGCGGAGCTACATATTTTTTTATCAACTAACCACTGCAGCTCTACATGAAGATATGAATTTATAGTTATTGGTAAAATACCTTTGACAGTAGCGATACCGCCCAAAGATTTATTAATTGGCAACTATCATTTGTCGAGCAAAAATGTCAAACATTGCTGGAACTAGCTTCTTAAATGCAAGGGTTTGTTAAGTTTCTTTGCCATTTGTTGTGGAAAATGTAAAGTCCTTGGGTTTTGGACTGTTTGTTGGCCCAGAGAATGAATTTGAAGACTTTGGCCTCTGGGTACTTGTGATGAGCATTTTTTCATGATGTTTCTGACATTTGATAGATGAAATGATTAATTGAATAATTGTGAAAATGATAGACATGTTAATTGGTAATGAACTGTCCATGAACGCAGTGTGACAACCAGACGTTCTTTTAAAGGTTTGGCACCAGCTGCAGCAACTATCACAGAGGTGGTCTCACAACAGGAGTGTTACTTTGATGTGTGTGTGTGTGTGTGTGTGTGTGTGTGTGTGTGTGTGTGTGTGTGTGTGTGTGTGATCAGACTGGTACTAAGAAACAAAGAGTTAATGTTTTACCTCGTATCTGAGCTCAAAATGAAAGAAGTCATTGCCAAGTTTCTCGATCACAGAGGCCGGTCAGAGTTTTTTGGCCACAAACTTTAAAGACCCCCTCGACCTCTTTAAAGTGGGTTAAGGTATCTACAGAGTTTCTGTTCTGTTTTTCCCTCTGTCGATCTAAATGCTTTCCCAGCTGTCTCGCCTTCTCCCGACATGTGTGGAAGGAATAGCTGTGAATTGATGTTAATCCCATTTAACAAAGTCTACAGCGCGTTTTAATGAAGCAATGCTGTTGCCATAAGTGTTTTTTAAGAACTTTCCTCTTACTTTATTAAGGGGATCCTCCCTTTTAGACGCCTCACTGACTGTGCAGACACTCACACACACAAAACCAGAGCGTGGCGTTAAAGGAAATAAAATAAATCTGAGTGTTTTTCATTGTCTTTCTTGTGTCATCTGTTAATCTCTCCTCTGTTTGTCTTTCCCACATCTTTGCTCTGTCTGTTATTCTCTCTCAGACTGTGGAACATGGCTTCCCTCATCAGCCCAGTGCTTTGGCCTTTGACCCAAAGCTGCAACTCATGGCCATCGGGACAAAATCAGGAGCCATCAAAGTGTATCCTTTTTATTATCATTTTTTATTTGCAACATCTGTCGCAGTAAGGCCAGGCAATAGATTACATTTTTTGAGTTAACCTCATTTTTCAATGTCTTGCATCAGCTTCCGTCCAGCCCACATGTCTAAAAGCTCTAAAAGTGGTTTACAGAACAAAAATGAGCCATGAAATGTGGCAAACTATTTGTAAAAAGTTAAAACACATCGTCACAGCTGAGTATGCATCTCTCAAAATCCAGCCGACTACGACTTGCAAGACAAAATCAAAGAGAACCCTGAGCGGCGACTGGAAGGGTACACAAACAGTTTTTCTTCCACTGCTGTCAGTTCACATCTTTTGAAGTGCAGCTCTGTTTATCTGTACATCAGCTCTGCAGTGCAGCTACAGGCGGATCAGTGTTTCATGCACCTGTCAGGCTCTTCAGTGTCATGTTATTGAGATTTTGTTTCCTGTGCGGGTTGTGCTGCTCCTTTAAACGCCTGTCATTTGTTAAAAAACAAAAAAACAAAAACGTGTCTACACAAAGGGTCCATGCTATTTTTGTGCCTTTTTAAAGCTAATTTAACTGTTTGGTTAATGTCTGTGCTGCTTTTTTCTACGTTGCTGTTGGTTGTCTTGCTCTCACGATGCTTTTACGAATGTTTAGGAAATAACTGATCAGACGATTCTGCCGCAGAGCTGTTTATATAACGTCACTTCAGCAGGGCAGTGCATTGCTGTGTGTGCTGTCTGTCTCTGTGGGTAGTTGCACTGTCTGCAACCCTGAAGTGAAGAAGAGTGATCTGTTGTTTCCGTCTGAACTGACAATATTGGAGGAAAGTTTAATGATTTGTGCAATCTGGGTTTTATTTTCATAGTTGTGGCCATCGCTCTCTTGGGTCATAGTAGCATTTTTCTCACATCGGCTACTAAATGTCAGATATTTAGGACATAAAATGATCACCCAAGTGCCGATTACCGTTTGCTGCCTGACTTCCAATACTTACTGGAGGAGTAAGCACACACTTTGTCTACGCAATTGATGTTTCAGGTGCACTCACTTTCAGTGTAATTTCTGCTTAAGTGCTTTAGATGATCTGGTCAGAGTGACGGTTTGTTTAACAACTGCATGCGTCAATCCGACCACTTGTGCTCCTGCCATATTTTCCTCTGTTAAAGCGCTGTCATCGCCTCCAAATCACTGCAATTAACTTGGTGAGTAAAATGTAATAGTAGCTGTGAAAATGACACTACGTGAGAAAAACAAAACGGCACTATCGGGCACATATTTGTTAGAATACCATAGATGCTTTTTCATTTGAGCTTGCGGTCAGTTTAGAATCTACCCCCTGACCCATGACAGTGTCAGTGCTTGAGCAACACAGTTAGCTTGGACACACTGAGTAAAGCTCTAATGGTTTGGCTTGCGAGAAGCATTGCAGCAAAACCATAATTTGGCTTAGAGCGTCAGCGTGTCAGAAGTTCCAGCAGCTCGGAGGCTCATGCAGAGTCCACATGACGAAACTCATATGACATATTATTGATCTCGCTCATCTCTCCACGGCTTCCAACTCTGTCATGTTCACTATGACCGTTCTGTGGGTTAATAGCAGGCTGACATCGGTCTGTTGCGTAGTCGTTGGGTTGTTTACTGGTCAAGCACCATCATCTTTGGAAAATAAGGAGGTTAAGAGTGTTTCTGTTTTGCATGTTCGCCTCACATGTTTCACGTTTGTCTTGCATGCTTCTTTGACGAGCTGCAGTGGAGAGCATGTAACAGGATTTATCAACACAAACATGCCAGTGTTTATGTTGAGTGTAATCACCGCGACTGTTTATGGTTATTTTAACAGTATGTGTACATTTCTCACTGTGTGTGTGAAGGGAGGCTGGCTGTGGTTGTGTGCAGATGCATCAGACCAGAGAATTGACTCTTTGAGATGCAGCTTTCAGAGAGAGAGAGACAGAGAGACAGAGAGAGAGAGAGAGAGGCTGGCGGTGCCAGGCACTTGCACCCCAGAGGGAGATGGATGGAGGGAGAAATGGAGGAGGGGAGAGATGGAGATAAACGGAGGCACAAAGACAAGGGAGTGTAAAAGAGATGGAAGAAGGAGGCAAAATAACTCTTTACCTATTTGAGCCAAATGACTGATACCGCAATGCTCAGACGAGTCATCCTGCTTTTTAACAAGGTCCCAGCTGCTGTTGGAATTTCTGGAAAGTCAGCATGTATACCCTCAGAGAATATCTGGGAAGTGTTGCAAGAGTCATGTTGCAGGAAAGAAAAGAAACGCTGTATCTTGTTTTACACTGATTGCATTAGGTCGGTGGTTCCTAACCCCCTCTGAGGGTCTCAAGGTAGCCCAGGTTGGGTTTTAATTAAAGGGCAAAGAAAGAATGTTAAAAATGAATTGACACAAATGATGTTAAATGTTTTAATTTTCTCAGTTTTTCTGTATAAAAAAACATTTGGATAGAACAGTTTGACAGGTAAAATCTTGTTTGTTGAGCTTCTTGTAACACCTGACAAAGTGTTGTCAGTAGATGTTGCTTTATTTATCAGGATGGTGAAGATCAAAAAGGTCCGAATAACTGCGTAAGATCACCTTCTGGCTGGTTTCATGCACATTACAGCAAGCAAAATTAAGTGTAAACCACCTTTAAAGTAACATAAACCAGGCAGAAAGAGTGACCTTAGTTCATGATTTTCATCAAGTGATTACTGTCATTATCATTGAATAATTATCTGCAGATTATAGTTATTTATTTATTTATTTATTTTTAATTTGATTGGTCGATGAAATTTCAAAAAGAGCTGCAAATCCTTAAATTTGAAATGCTGGTACCAGAAAAAATTAGCGCTGGAAAAATTCCAGAAAAATGACTAAAATGATTGATCAGTTATCAAAATAGCTGCAGGTTATTTGTTTTTTGATTGACTGATGGATTAATCGTTTCAGCTGTAATGTCAGGGCGCTGAAGAGGGCTCAGTTTCAGTTTAAAAAAAAGATAGTCTTCATTTTCCGTATCCACATTTCCTGATAATCTGACTTGGGTTTGACCTGGATGTGCCTACCAGCATACCTGTAGAACACACACACTCCCAGGTTGTAATGCCAGATGTGCGGTTTGATTCTCACACACTGACGCCGGGGCAGCTCAGGAGCAAAAGACTGAACAGAAAGTTCGGTCGATATGAGTTTATTGACTCAATTACAAGGATGGAGTGGAAAATTGCAATATTTGTGGAGTTTTTTTTCTTTGAACTTCTGTTCTCCATGCTGGCATGATCTCTCCTCTTGTTCACACGCGCGCTCGTTCAGCCTCTCGCTCGAGTTTCTCACTTGTTCTCTCCTTCTTCCTCGCTCTCTCTCTCTCCCTGCATGTTTAGAAAGGCAGAGTCATATTACGCCCTGAGAGTTTCTGCAATCGACCACAGACTGGGGCTCGGCAGAGGGAAGGGGACAATGTGGTGCGGACTTGTGTGTGTGTGTGTGTGTGTGTGTGTGTCAAGAGAGATCATGTGTGGGGGTGGTGAGCCGATTCTTGGGGAGTCTGTCTCCTGTGAAGAATGCATGTTGGGCTGCCCTGGGTTAACCCTCCCTGTGTGTGTGTTCGTGTGTGTTTGTGCGTGTATTGGGTGAGTAAGAGCTTTGTTGCTGAGTCTAGTCTTAATAAAGGAAGCTTTTGAATCGGTTTCCAAGACAACCAGCGCAGTTGCTGGGGATGAGAAGTACTCGCAGACTGGAGGGTATTAAAAGTCTGCAGCTCAGCGCGTCACACACCAGTTTGTTGGTAGAAATACATCAGTTATGGGTAAAAAGAAAAAGTCAAAGTACTGCACACAGTATCACTGTACCACTATGAAACTGTCTGCCATGACCTTATCTGTACAATCCAGTACGTGCTGAATCACACTGAAACTTTGACTGTTCAGTATTGACAGTCCTGCAGCAGAGGACAAGCTAATATTTACACACACGCACCAGCAGAGCTTTGATGTGTGTGTGTGTGTGTTTGTGGGTGTGCTCCTCCAGCTGTCATCTCTCCCTCTGTCTGTCTGGCATCCGTTGGTCACACACACACACACACACACACACACACACACACACACACACACACACACACACACACAGACACAGACACGCTGCGTCATTGGGTCTTGTTTCTTTTCCTGGCATTTCTTCATATTTAGAAGTAGGTGACCAGCATTGTTTGCTGATGTCACAGGGTTGCGGCTTGATTCTGTGTACGGGAATTCAGTGTTTTAACACTGAGTCACACGCTTTTGCAAGACATGGTGGAGACATGTATTACATTGAATATAAATAACATTTATTTTTTCATATCCTTACTTCCTGTTGTGTAAAGGCAGTTGTGAAGACAAATCTTGTGTTTTTGCTCTGGTGTTTTGAAGCCTTGAGTTTGGCCTTATTGTCTATTTTCCACTAAATGGGGCCATAGTTTACGATATGAACATCGTGCTTAGCTGAAGAAGACTTGAAACTAGTGATTGACACCATTAGCTCATTAGTAAGCTGTTTACTGAGGTATTAAATCAAGTGTCGTTCTTCTCATAAGCTCATATACAATTAGACTTCTTTTTGAAACCAGTCGAGTTGCCGCGTGCTGACCTTTTTAGGAATGAAGGTTTAAGCCACTTCTGCATTGCCCTCACTTTTGAGATCCGGAAGCTACGTCCATATTTTGTGCTTCCTACACATTGTGGCATGTGACGTGGACTCTGACAGCTGTTTAAGCTTAATGTGAAGGAATACTGACGTGTTAATCCATCCTTCAGGTCAGCCAATTTTTTTGTAGTATGTGGTGAAAACAGTAAATTCCCCATGTACTTGTTTTTGCCACAGAATTTCCTTTTAATTTTTACACAGCTCCAGATTTTCCTGCCCTTTTTTATTGTCTACTTTTTATTTGTACCAAGTCCCATTAATTTGTTTTTCATGCTTTGCTGCACAGACTGTGGTTTGTGTAATTTGTGGAGAAAATACTACGTTATGTAACCTGTGTTCTTTTTAGGCGTTTGCGTTTAACAAATCAATAAGTTGAAGATGCGGACTCCCTTTAACATTCCTCCCACCCATCACCTCCTCCTCCCTCTCACCCACACACTGCCTACTCTCTGCTAACTGTCATTACATTCTTCCATATACAGTACAGCGCCTTTTTCGCTTGCAGTTCACTGCCTTTGCTCTTTTTCTCCTCCCATCATGTCTCTTTTGCATCGTTTCCCTCCCACCACCATCTCTCTGTCTGGCTTTTTGTCACTCAGTCGATTGACTATAACTTGTTCCTCAATGATATTCCTGAAGAATGGCAGGACATTTAAACCCCCCCCCAATTCTACCTCCTCTGTCCTCGTCTTTTGTCTGTGCCGATCCTCCTCACCCGCCACACCTATACAGATGAATGGACACACACACACAAACACACACTCTCATCCAGTTGGCAACAAGTTGGAGGGGGCCTGTCTGTAGGGATAAAGGGTGTGTGGTCTCACCGAGTGGAACAGATTGCAGGAGCGAAAAAGAAAACATTTACCCGAACTGACCGATCAAAGTTGAATTATTGGGACGGGTGAATTAATTACAGTGAAGAAGAGAGAAAGAAGAAAGAGTGGCGAGTAATGGTACTGTGTGCTAGCTTTGTATTTGCCAGCTGTATCTTCAAAAATTGTAATGCTATTGCCAGAATACTTTCCAACTCTATTGGCAATCGATAATGATAAGCCTAATAAGCTTATGTTAAAGCTAATGAATGTACTTGACAGGGACTTTGACTGAAGTAAAAGATGTTTTGCTGGGATCTACCTTCATCATAACCTTGCATGCCTGATGGTATGTTACACAGAACCATCTGGGAAGAAACTGTTTGGTAGCGTTCACAAAGTACTCTACAGGCAACTGGACCAACCTTTCATCGTCCATCACGGGCTAACTTCAAACTATTAGATCAACAGTGAGAGAAACTCTTACCAAAGTCAGACAGGAGAAGACTGAAAATATCTTTTCAGTCGAGACAAGCCTTCAGTGCCGTTCTTTGTTCCTCTTTCAATTAAATAACATCTTCAGTTCTGTTATGACTGATGCCAGCAACATCTTTAGTAAACCCCATTCGGAGGCACCATTGTTGCTGCCAGTAGTATGATGCTGATTGTTCGAACCACTGTGGTTTGTTAGGGTGATAGCTTGCTAATATTTGCATTAACAGGAGTGTTGAACAAATTCTACTCTTGACTTGATAATGCTGCTGCAACATTAACAAACCAACAAGTCGTCAAGTGATTACAATTCACATGAGGGGTGCATGATTTCAGCGTGGTGCTAGAGCAAAAATCATTGAAGTCAGTATGATTCATCACCGGGGATCATGAATGTTTGTAGTGTTGTCGTTAAAACTGTTTAAACTGTTCTGTTGCTGATTTGACAGCAAAGCATGTCTTCAGATTTGACTGCTGCCGTGTCAGGGGGGAGTGTGCGCGACAAGGGAGGGGAGGTGTGGGAGGTGGAGAGGTACTAGCTGAGGCAGTGGATGCAAATGAGACAGGATTGTTTCTGTAGTGGGTGGGTGGAGTTGTTTGGCTTGTCTCGTTGTAGACTGCCTTTTGCCAGACGTCTGAGGAGTTTGTAATTGTGTGTGTGTTGCTATGTGTGTAGGGAAGAAAGGGAGTTGAAGGAATTGCATGCAAATGATACCTCCAGAAGTTTGGAACTAAAACAATTGATTGGCCGAAGTCTGTCTGAAGTTTTCTTTTTAACGTTTCAGAATGTTTTCACTGGCGTAGATGGTCTAATTCTCCTTTCTGCGTGTGGTCAACTTGCACATTCATCCTTGGGTCTAGCGATCCGTGCTTCCTGTCCGTCCCTATCTTCTGTCACATTTGTGTGTGTGTGTGTGTGTGAGAGAGGGTGTGCTGGCTGTTGTCGGTGTGTCCGCATGGAGGACAATGCCTTCTGTTTGTCTGTATTCAGACCGTGAAATCGCTTTATCCCTGCTAACGCTCTCTCTCTGCATCACCGGGCAATTGCTCTGTGTGTGTGTGTGTGTGTGTGCGTGTGTGTGTGTGTAAGAGACAGTGATTCAGTGATTATGAGTTACTGTAGGCCTCCATTGTGTGCATTTCAGGGTTCTCTGTTGAGCAATCGGGCAAATCTTTGCTCGCTTCACTCCCAGCATGCAGTGCTGATGGCTGGTTTCTTTGCGCTGATCAGCACAGTTAAACCAGTACGTCATTCAACAGGTTGCTCAAAGTTTGAAGTCTTTTTCCTGGACCTTTGATGTAACTCTAAGACCATTTATACACAGCTTTCAGTGTCCCCTCAGCTTGTCTCTCTGCTTTTTATGAGTTTCTGTGGTTTATTTTATGAATGCTTTCAATTTCATATCCAAATTGGATTGCAGAGGCCTTTGAATAACTGCTTTGAGTCAGTGTTTCCAGCTCTTTACCCAGTATTGACCTGATTGGTTTTACACCCTGGTGTATGTGTCTGTGTTTGGATTGTGGAAGAAGCCTCTGATCTTCCTTGCGAGGCATCCTGAGAATTTGTGGTAGCTCCTTTCATATCTCTCCTTCTCTCTCTCTCTTTCTCTTTCTCTGTCTCTCTCTTTCTTTCTCTTTGATATGGCAGATTCATCAGCCCTTGATGTTTATCACAAGTGTAATCGGAATATGTTTTTAGTCACTTTGGCTCCAGGAATGTTAATGTCGGTCGGTCCGCTGCTTTGATCCAGACTGAAATGTCTCAACAACTAATGGATGGATTGTGGTTTTTAGTATGATTTCGTACACACATTTGTATCCTATTCAGGATGAATTATACTTTGGTGATCCGTTGACTTTTCCTCCAAAAACGATTAGGGCATCCAAAGAAAAATTAGCTGCCAACTATTCTGTTAAGCAATTAATAATTCAGGTAATTTCTCAGGCAAAATGTCAACATTTGCTCATTGCAGCTTCTTAAATTGAAGGCTTTTTATACGTCATTTTGGGTTGTGGCAGTATAGTAACCAAGAGAACAAAAGAGAATATTCATTAATGGCAGCCCAAGAGAGTATCCTAACATGCTAAATTAACATATGTGGTAAGACTGAGACTGCGTGTGTATATTCATGTGAATTTAACTTCTCAGCACACTTATGTATCTGTATTTAGTACAACAGCCTGGCTGCTGCAGAGGGAGGGAGGCAGGGTGACACATTTATTATCTGCCCACTACTATTGAGGGCTTGCAATATTGGCCAATGAGCAGATCCCATGGGGGGAGGGATTACTGAGAAACATATACACACATTTATAATGAGGTTACAGCAAGAGGGTCTCCATCTACAGATGTCCCTAGTGAGGAGGTGATGACATCATCACCGGGAATCCCTCTGCCAGCTGTCCTATGACATCACCAGGACCAGGAAGTGTGTGTGTGATCTGTGAATCATGTGCCACAGTTGAGCCTTTTTTTTACAGTCGTGATCACACTCTCTTTGTTTGTCCCTCCTCATAGCAGTAAGAACTTCTCTTATGCTTTACAGTACTCCTGCTGCCTGTCGGACACATTTACTTGTGTTAAATGACAAGGTTTGAAATTGGAGACGGTAGAAGCCTGTCAGAGGTACTGCAGACCAGCCAAGTGTCAGGGCTCTGACACAGTCTCAAATAGTCATTAGTGGTTGTATTTTTCTCTCTCCTTGCACTGACAGCTTTCTGTGCAGTCTTATTTTGCACAGCCAGCTTAAATTTGTGTGAGATGATGTGCAGATCTGTGTGACGAATGAGCTGTGGTCATCGTCACATACCTGGGATACACACACAAACCACTGCCGTCCATCTGTCTTATACAACCGTGGAACTCTGATTTTGTCTTCTGACAGTTTTCTCACAGCAGTCACAACTGTTTTCATCTCTGTTTCATCACCTTTCCTGCATAGATGTGTTTCTACTCAGTTTGCCGCCCTTACTTTGCTCACCCAGTCTGCTTTTAAAACAGCTATTTGACACATTTTGCAGTTGCATGTTCACTCTCACTTCAACATTCTTACTTTGGTTGCATGAGGCAGTGCTTTCTTGCTGGGAATGAAGGCCCTGACACACTGACAATGCCCAACGGGCTGACGTCAGGGCTGTTGGTGACCATCTGTGATATCTGTGACCAGTTGGTGCATTGTGTCTTGAGGCGTTGGCACTGTACAGTCCTTGTTGGTAGTGATTGAGCCTGAAAGATGAGATGTACCTTTAGTGATCCCCCGTAAGATAAATTCAATTGAAAGTATTTTTGTGTAGCCCGTAAACCACCCATTTTTGCTCTTAAGCTTTTCTGGAAGGAAGTCACTGCACCTGGCCAAGTCCTTAATGTAATTAGAGCCTGACTAATACTCAATTTTTGGGGACAATACATATGTAAGGGAGTAAAATATTCCAAAGATTTTCCTGAGGATTTCAGATTTATGAATTACCCCGGGCATCAGATACCGAGTAATAACATCTAAAACATTGGATTTTCATATCTGCAGGCATGGGACAACATATATCTTTTATAAGCCCATATTGGATGACAATATCGGCCAACTGATGTATCGGTCCTGCTCTACATATAACCTCACAAAAAGCTGCAACTGGGCATTTTTGTTCTTCAGCTTTTGTACATATTAAACAAATGATATATGATGTGTTAAATGAGTGAACTTGGTGCTCATAGGCAGATTGTGAAACCTTTTGGACAGAGCCAGGCCAGCTGTTTCCACCTGTTTCCAATATTTATACTAAGCTAACCAGCTGCTGTGTACAGAGTGTTATCAGTCTTTTCATCTGACACTCTGCAAGGAATTGAAAAATTAGGAGACCATCTTTAATTGTGCGTTGCTCTCACATAGTCTCTCTCACATAAACTCCGTCCTGGTCTCTCTGCCTCTTTTGTTTCTGGACTGGTGGTTCATGACCAAAGAGTGAATGTTCCCCTCACACCTCCACCTCCAGCTGTCTGAGGCATGTGTTATTGCAGCGAATAAAACCCAGGGACAGGAAGTGACAACACTGAAGGAATGCTAGTATAACACTCTGTCGGCCCTCTGGGGAATTAGGATAGGGAGGGAGCGAAAAAGGAGGGATTTATGCTGGGAGAAGTAAGAGGAGGGCAGGTACTTTTCTTTTTTTCTTTCTTTTCTGAGCCTGAGAATCAGAGTAGAGCTGAGAGGAGTTAGAAGAAGACGGTTACCAAGAATTGAAGGAGGGAGAAAGGAGACAGTGGAGGAATGTTGGTATTAAAAGTCCACCGGACCCCCACAGGGAGAACGAGTGGTTTAAAGCAGAGATGGGAAAGATGTTTAGAGGAAAGAAACAAATTGTAATGACCTTTCCTGTAATCAAAGAGCGGGTTACAGAACACGAGGAATTGGGTATATATCATTCGTTTCTTGTATAGAACAGATGGGAGAGGAAGGAGGAGAGTAGAGATGAAGATATTGAATTTGTACAGCTCTTCCTGGGCATGCAGGGAATACAACAAAAAAGACCTGTGCCAGTCAAGTAAAGATATGAATAGGAATGAAAAGAAGAGGATATTAAATGTATCTTGTCATAATATGAATCATATCTCACAAAAAGGATGGATACTATAAAACAATGGTGGTAGGAATAGAGAAAAGCAGCTCAACTGCAAACATGAGAACTCCCAAGATTTCCTCTTATTTTTCTGCATTTTTAATCCACATTCCTACAGGCTTATGTAAGCAGTGTACTTAACTGTGTCAGTATTGCTCACAAGTGTGTATGTGTGTAGCTGCTAGAGTGTGTGTATGTGTGTATGTGTGTGTGTGTGTATGTGTGTGTGTGTGCTAATTTGCAGTTTAGGCCAGTTTAGCCTAGTCCTGTCTACGGCGTCTCAGTTCCTGAGTATAGCTTTTATTTTATCAGCTCTAGCTTCATTTACTGGACGAACAAAGATAGGGCTCTGTGTGAAGATTGTCGCTGATTACACACACAAACGCACACATACAGAGTGGTGGTTTTGGGCATCTGCGTCATCTGGTGTTGGTAATTGCTATGAGCTTTGTTATAGAGTTCTAATTTCTCCCTCACTATTACACTTTACCAGAGTGTTTCTTCTGGTTTACAGCTCAGAATCACTGGTTTAACTGTTCATGGCGTTGCACCCTGTCCTCCCAGTCACAGATTTTAATTCAGTCTCTATTTGAAAAGAAAAAGCTTTGAAGAAAACTGTGAAACTGTCCTAACTTACAAGTAATGCATATTTGAATAATATTATTGTTACTATTGTTTTTCGGTTTTGGATTTCATCTTATAAGAGGAAGTGGTGAGCACAGCGTGACAGTGGCTTATACAGTATGTACTGACATATAAATATTGTTCCTAGTTCTGTAAGGTGCTGCATTTTATTATTGTGTAAAATGTATAATAAATGCCTCCATCTTCTCACACATCATATTCACACATTGATTTCGATCTTTTTCTTATTGAATGACAACACCACATTATCGGAACTGCTGTATTAGGTCAAAGATTGTATGATAATAGGTTATAATAGGCAATATTTTGATTATTATTATATGGTTGTTATGATATGAGTATGTATCATCTTAAATTTAGATGTTATGAATGGCATAAGTCTAGGCTTTTCCTGGTTTGAAAGGCTGCATTGCAGTAAAATGATGTCATTTTCTGACATCCAGTCTTGTTCATCCATGGGTTGTTAGACTGTGCAAGAAATGACACTCAGTGGGAAAAACTGTGGTTGTACTTCTGAGCACATCTTTCATACCTCCCTCCACGCTCTACACACCAGGCCTAATGTGTTACACTTACCTCAAATCTCTTGGACAGTATCTTGAATAATGCAAATGGTCTTTAAATAATAGTGTGTGTGTGCTTTTGCACATTCCTTGGCCAATATTCAGCTCATCCCTGCATAAAACTGTACAGCTCTTACATTTATATATTTATTGACTTTCTGCACTATAACATTTTGTAAACTTTCTTTTACTGTGTTTATTGTTACGCACTGATATACCAAGGCAAATTCCTTGTATGCAAAAACCAACTTGGCAATAAAACTTATTCTGATTCTGGAACAACTACTCTTGCAGTGTAGAAGTTATTGCAAAAGGAAAAAAACATTATATAGACAAGAATAAGCCCCCACTATCTGTGTTTGTTTCTGCCATGTGGCACGTGTTGCTCTGGTGGTATGCTGGGTGTGGAGCCTTGTCATTGTACACTATAAAAGTTTGCTTTGGCATGAATTTCCTTGACGGGACCCTCGCAGCTACGGAGCCCCCGGTGTGGAATTCACAGGACTACACAAAGATACCACTGCTGTCACACAGATCCATTTCCTGCCTGGACAGGTGAGCTCCATACCTCTTAGGATTGATGATGAGTCAGAAAGATGAGAGTGATGTTGTGATACTGATGTTTGCCTCGCTCTGTGATAGGGCCGCCTCCTGTCCCTGCTGGACGACAACACGATTTACCTGTGGGAGCTGGTGGCTGGCGCCCCAAGAGAGGTGGGCGGGGTAAAAAAAGACGGCGTGGTCTGTCTACAGGAAGTGAGCAGCTACAGCCTCCCAGGACGACCTGGCATTGAGAGCTGCAGGTATATTAAAGCCTGTTAATTCAGTTTTTAGATTGTCATGTTTTTTGTTTGTTTTTTTGCTTCAAAGTGACTCTTCTTCCCTTTCTTCATCCTCTTCTTCTCAGTGCCACTCGGGTGACTGTCCTCCTCTTGCTGAGGTCACAAGACTTGCTCTGCATTGGAACAGAAGGAGGGGGCGTGTACTTCCTGGAGTTGCCCCGCCTCACGTTGAAAGACAGCCAGACGCTGCTCCAGGATCAGATCACGCAAAGGTGAGGCTGTCTTGTAAATAACTTCACAAAAAGCGATAGCGAAGCGAAAATGCAATATACAGCCAGTAGGATTGAATGGTAAAATTTAGGGCTTCCCCTTGTTAGTCATGTGTAGTTTCTTCCTTTTTTCCGAGCTAAAACTCTCTTCTTGACCCAGTCTTCTAACCTCCTCTCCATCCTTCACAGCATGTCTTCCTTTAAACATTAAACACTCCAGTTTCCTCCACTCACGGCTCCAGCCGAGCAGGTCGGGCACACACATTCATGAAGGAGTAAATATCCCTCTTGACCCCGGCAGCAGCAGCAGCAGGCATGTCAGGGTCATGTGGTTCAGGGACCATGAGAACGGTCAAACCTCCTGACCAGTGTTTGGAGAGTGGAGGAAAGACGGCAAGAGACATCACGTACTGTGAAACGGAAAAATGATATTCTCAGCGCAGTTTGTCAAGTCACAATAAATAATACAAGTTTTTGTATTTGGTTAGTGTGAGCAATACTGAATCAGTTGAAGGTAATGGTGTTATTAACTGAATATTGGCACAGAAAGCATTAGATATGTGCAATAAATCTTGGTAAGAATTTGAACAGATGTTTTTGGGAGGAAAAACGGGTGGAGACGATAAAATACAGCGCAGTACAAGGCAGTAGATATCAGTGAAGTTGACCTTAAAAAGCAGCATTGTCCTCGCCTCTTTTCTGGCGTTTTGTCACCAACTGTTTTGCAAAAATGTTGACTTCTTTTAAGGTACTTGAAAACCTATTTTCTTGATCAGATTCTTACTTAATGTGATGGGGTGTTATAGCTGTTTGGTTCTTTCACATGAGAGATTTCTGTGGGATATTTATGTTTTGTGCATCTGCTTTCTCTAGTGTGAAGTGGGCGTGGCGGAGTTGCATAGTTAAAGTTCACGTCACATACCTCTGTCCACCAGGATTTAGTAACATTCAACTATCGATATCAGGGCTGCCGATCTGATCAATCCACACCCACACAGTCCTGAAGTAGGAAGAGTTTTAAATGTAATGAATAAGAGCTAATTATGTTTTTTCTCCTTCAGATATTACCTTTTTTGAATGATTCTTGTTTAGAAATGAACATTAAATGTAATTAAAGCAAGGCTAGTTTATTAACGAACCTTTCAAAGCAATTCAAAGTCCATAGAAATACACACAACCAATTAAAAAGACTGTAAAACAAAGCCAGAAACAAGCAATGAGATCTGGATTGCATATGCTGAGATCGAAAAGAAATACATTTTAGAAAACAATAATTAACACAAACTTAAGTTTTAAAAACTTAAGTTCTCAGGAGCTTTAAAGCTGACTCATGAGGCTTAATCTGAATCAATCAGCTGCCACTGTAAATAGCTGCGGGAATTGCTGATGCATCAGTTCTAAACAACCTTACATAATGAGGCAAAGGGGAATGGCTCATAATTCATAATATGCCTAAACACTGGAAAACTGTTAAAACAAAGAGGGGCCGTGGTAACAAATAGATCAGTACCAACATTGATTGAAAGATATGCAATTGTATTACTACAGGGCTGATATATTGTGTGGCGTTTCTGTTATTTTGTCCAGCCCCTCAACAATCGTGCAGTGTAGCGTGCAGCCATGTATGAGAGTTGAGCAGTGAACTGGAGCAAAACCCAGGGTGAGCAGAGACACAGGTCTTCAGGACAAACTGCAGTTTTGTGTTTATTAATGAGATGACGACACATCACCATGATGGTAAAATAATCTGCGTGTAACAAACGTGCGCTCTGTAGTGTTTCTTTATTCTTCATGCTGCAGCCTTCTTCCTCTGCATTCCTGTGTCGACGCACTGGCAGAGCATCACAGAGCTGCTGTTGTGTTGCTTTTTCATTCCTCTGCGACTGTCTGACTGGTCGGCCAAACCCCTCATTAACTGGGCTTGTTTAGGGAAGTGGGCAGAACTGAGGCCTAACGAGAGCCCCGATAAGGCTTGTGTGTGTGTGTGTGTGTGTGTGTGTGTGTGTGTAAAAGAGGGGAGGTTTTAGACAGTGAGGCTTTGTACCGGCTGCCAAAACACGGTGTTCCGGTTGGGGAAGTGTTTCAGCTGAATCTCCAACGTGCACACACGCACACGCACACGCACACACACAGACACACACACACACAGACACACACACACACACACACAGGCACAGACACACACACACACAGGCACAGACACACACACACAGACACACACAGAGGCTCGTCACCAGGACTCTGTAGCAGGATGCTGGATTCCCTAAAAATACTTGTGAACGGAGAGATGGACACAATGGAATGCTTTGTCGGTGATGTTTCTGCCTCTGTGCTTCCGGAGAGGATCTTCCTCAGTCAAAGCAGTCAGAAGAGTGTGTGTGTGTGTATTTGTGCGTGCGTGCATGTGTGAGTGTCACACAGCCCGGCTATCACTTTTGGGGCGATCTTTTTCTACCTCATCAGCAGCAAAGTGACCAGGAACTGCATACCCCGCTCTCCTCCATCATTCTTTGTTGTTTGTTTTACAATTTCTCCATCTCTCTCTGCTGATTCCTCTCCTCTTCTTCTTCTTCTTCTTCTTCTTCTTCTTCTTCTTCTTCTTCTTCTTCTTCTTCTTCTCCTCTCTTCTTCTGTCTTCACCCCCTCTTTTCCCTGTCCTTCATTGAGGGAATCCTCTGACATCTCGAGGGTGTGTCCTGCTCTACATTCCTCCGCTGCCTCAGAGGAATGTCTCGCAGCTCAGCTCCAGCTTGATGTTGTTGTTGTTGTTGGAAGAGCAGCCTGTGGTGATATTATAGTTTATACAGATGGTTTGAGCTAGGTGTTGATTATATTATACATATGGTTAATCACTTTCGGAGTTTGGCTTTGGGTTGTTTTGTGTTTTGCCCTCCAGTTCCCATGTTCTTTTTATCAACTAGATGATCAGTATGCACCGATTTTCCCTCCACATCTTGTATCATCTCTCTAACTTTTCAAACAGTCTGAACGTGAGACTCCTAGTCCAAGTCTGAGCCAGGCACTTAAACAAACACGGCTAATTTGAACATTAAACACACTACCTTAGTCATCACGACCTAAAGTACGTATGTAACGTTGTTCACGATATCAGGTGTAAATGCCGGGGTGATCATAATCTAGTGTTGCTCCGACTGTGTTCCACCTTTGTTCTGTCGGCATTAATCATTTTATGCCCCGTCGAGGTGACGGACGCCTTTGCAGACGATTCTTTCACCTCGTTCTGACCTGCAGACAAGTGTAATTTATAGAATGCCAAGTTACAAACAGGCTACAGATGTGGGATAATGGGTAATGTTTTGTTTTCCCAGCCTGCCAGATGATTACAGATGTGGGAAATCCCTGGGGCCTGTGGAATCTCTACAGGAACATCCCCAGCAGCCAGGGAAGATTCTGATTGGCTACAGCCGGGGCCTGGTGGTCCTGTGGGATCTGAGCATACGTCAGGTCGAGCAGCTCTTCCTGGGCAAACAGGTACCTGGTTTACAGAGCAGAGTTTAGTTGCATGGTGACTTTTTTTCATTCTGGTACAATGAAGAACTGTGTCTCTAACTGTGTGTTTGCGTGTCTGATTTCTCCCCCTGCAGCAGCTGGAGAGCCTGGTGTGGGAACGTTCGGGAAACTTGTTCGTCAGTTCTCATAACGATGGCGGCTACTCTGTGTGGGCTGTTACTAATGGCAACACCTGCAATCAGCAGCCAGTGTCCTCCACCATCCCATATGGTGAGAAGTGCATACATCACACACAGACACACACATCTTTTGTTCTTCCCAGCTAGTGTCTGTTTGAGGCATGTTTAAGTACGGTGTCATCGAGGTCTGGTAGAGGTCGGAGTCTCCTCCACAATGACTGAACTCCAGTGACCGACAATAGCTTAATGAGCCATGACTGCTGACATATTGTGACTCATAATGACTCGTTATTATGGCCGGAATTAGTGTGATTATGATGAGCCAGAATAAAGGTAGAAAAGTTGAAGCTCTAAACATTTCTGCTTTAGATTTTTCTCTCTAATCTGCGGTGGCCCTGTTGTGTTTTGTGAAATGTTGTGTTTTGACCCTCAGGGCTTCCATACTAAACACTTATTTTCCTCTGTCTTTGACCCTCTCATTTTAGTCTGACCAAAGTCTCTGCGATGTTTCTTGTTCATGATTGTCTGTCACAGGTCCATTTCCCTGCAAGGCCATCAACAAGATCCTGTGGAGGACAACACAGACGGGGTGAGACACTGATTAATTTAGTCCTTTTTTGAGTGCATTTGATTCTTTCAGTCATTTTGGATCACAGTGCTAATGAATACAAACTCGTCTTTTTTAATTATTTGCAAGACTTAATTTTCACAGGGATTTTATGTCCCAGTAAATTCACAAGTTGTTGTGTGCTTTACAAAAAAGCTTCACTAAGCAATGCACTATTAAAAATGAACAAACAGGGAAGAAATTAAAAAATTGTTTTTTAATCAAGAACTCATTCATGTAGTAGTTTACAAAAGAAAATAAAGAGATTTTGTACTACTTGTGGTATTTTTAGTGTCTAAATTTCACCCAGATTTTTGAATGATTGAAGTGTATTCTTTAAAATAGACCATGAATATAAAAATGTTAAATTATGATGCATGATGTTCTGGATGAGATAGAAAATTGATGTGAATGAAAATATTTTTTTGTGTGCCTGGCTACAGATCTCCAGTGTTGTTATACAGTGGAGGGATGCCCAGAGCCAGCTACGGTGACCGCCACTGTCTGACCATCCAACAGGACAAGGAACATGTCACTCTCGACTTCACATCCAGAGTCATTGACTTCTTCACTGTCCACAGCATAGAGCAGGAGAAAGGTCAGTAGCTGGCCAACATTCATTATAGAATCTGACAGGGTTTTCTCTCTTCTCTTTTTTTCTAGCTCTTGTATGAAAAGTTTCATACACTCTAAATGTTTTAGGGGCATCAGCATTTCATATTCTGTCCCATCTCTCTTTTTACAGACTTCGATGAGCCGTCTGCTTTGGTCGTGCTACTGGAAGAGGAGCTGGTTGTGATAGACCTCCAGACCCCCGGGTGGCCCTCTCTGCCCACTCCCTACCTGGCTCCTCTCCACTCCTCAGCCATCACCTGCTCCTTCCACATCTCCAGCGTCCCTCCCAAACTGTGGGAGAGGTTGGTGAACGCTGGCAAAGCACAGCAGGGCCGACAACACGCACATGGGGTAAGAAGCAGGCTGCCATCACAGTTTGAATGTTTAATTAAATTCATTATTCTGCAGCTATTGGTTCTCTTTAAATATGTTTGTTACTCTTTATTATTATTTATTATGAAATTTAAATTGAACAATACAAACCACACGAAAGAATTAAAAGAGAATCATTAAGAACACACACATACACACTACATCTTTGTTACAAGCTTCATCTGCACCAAATGTAGGGGAACTAAACAAAATGAGTTCTTCCAGACAAAAGAACACGATGAACCAAAGATATAATCATTCTGAGTGAGTTAGGCAAATAAATCCAGTCTTGAGTGTAAAAGCACGTCCTCTAATTTCTTTATATCCAAGGCACAATCAAAAAAATTGCTGTTTTTTGGGCGTCTCTCGCTTCTAAGCCACAGCATCTTTTGATACCTTGTTAATGGCGGTCTATTGTTTGCAGGACACTTTGAATGACGAGATTACTCTGTTGATCGGTTTATTCGTGCCAGTGGGTATATTTAATGGCAGGAAATCCAAGATTCGTCTAAGCTGCTTAACCTGAGATAACTTAAACGGGCTATGGCCAACCACCAGGCTGCTAATGCTTTAAATGTAACACTATCAGCTCTAATCAGCATATACATACATACATACATACTGTACATAGCAAAACAGACATCTCCAGTGGCTGGAGTGTTTTCTTTGGATTTCCGTCAAATGCCTGTTAGGTGTCATATCATGGCTCAGCTGCTGCCTTCTATAAACTGTAAAATGAGTGATGTTTTTAGATTGATCCAAGTAAAGGATATTGCAGTTAAATGGGTGTTATTACTCACAGGCTGGCAGCTCAGAGGAGACCGACAGGAGTGTGACCATCAGCCTGCTGCTAGTGTTAACTTTAAGAGCAGGTGTAGGCAGTTAAAGGCTTTGCAAAGGCTTTGTAGCCTAGATCAGCTGTTTGATCAGTGGCAGATTAGACACACACACACACACACACACACACACACACACACACACACACACACACACACACACACAGCTGGCACACTCGTAAATCTCTCTCTCTCTGTCTGTCTGTGTGCGCGAGGCCAGACCAGAGACACTGGCACTGCAACAGAGCAAAGCCAACAAAAGCGGGTGTGAGTCGAATGTGTACAGTCTTATCCACGAGGGCATGCCTTTGTGTTGGCACTGGTAAACTTTTAGCTGAGGTTATGATCAGATGGAAAGGGTTAAGGAAATGTTTCTCTCCGTGATGGAGTTCTAACTTCTCCCCAATCTTGGTCTGGTTTGTGCAGAGTTGGCCCATATGCGGAGGGAAAAACCTGGCACCTCCACCCAAGCAACAAGAGCTGCTGTTGACAGGGTATCTGCACACACACACACACACACACACACACACTTAGAAACCCACACAGGCTGTGTCCACACTGCAGGTGGATCCAGTTATTTTTCTTTCATGACACAAACCTGGCACAAGTCTGTTACTTTCTAGTAAGTGAAATGACTAAAAGCTGCAGCTTTCACCTCTGATGTGAGCTGCATGGATATCCCGTATGAAACTGGATCTGCTTGTGACTCGTTCTGAAACTGAAGCCAGAATTTGTCAGCATTGCCACGGAAGTAAGGAAATCCTGTGACAGTTGGCAGAATGTTGCCGTCTGCAGATGTTTAGCAGTGCTCGTGCTGGCATAGAGCGCAATAAGATGCAACAGCGTGAAGGAGGTGAAACAGCTGGATTGACTGGAGTTTTGGGAGACAAAGTTTACTTTATATAAGTAAAGCTGCTGTAAGATATACATTTTTATCAAAATAATGTTTCTTTAAATTGTGCGTGTTTACAGGCATGAAGACGGCACTGTGCGTTTCTGGGATGCCTCAGGTGTCGCTCTTACCCCGCTGTACAAACTCGGCACGGCCAATGTCTTCCACACCGACTGTGACCCTTGTGACGATCCCCAGGATCCTAGCAACGACCCTGACATGCAACAGGAAGAGGAATGGCCACCCTTTAGGAAGGTGAGAACTTAAGAGGTGAAATGAAGTAAGAGTCTGTCCTTCAGAGATCCGGCACAGGATCGTATTTTACAGGCTGCGGGAATTAAAACAATCTGTTTTACACACACGCGCACGGTCAGTCCTGTGACGGTACATCTGTGGCCTAATTTTCTCATCTGGTTGTTTTCATGTGTTTGGTTTGCAGACAGACCCACCCCATTGTTCCTGTTATTAAAACTTGACTCTGAAGTAACCACGGTCTGATTCTGTTGTAACGGCCCATTTTCTGCACTGATTTAAATTTAAATGAACTGATTCAGCATCTGTGGCAGAATGTCACGTCAGGGGGAATCTGACTGAGTGGTTCGGCTTTGGTAGATTGCTGACGGGATGAAGAGATGTGTCACGAAAGCGAAACACTCGATGAATATTTAAATCCACGGGATGACAAAGATAGGCTGGGATCAATTATGGATAAAATAAGGGAACCTAATCTTGAGTGATACATTTAACAGAAAAAAATGATTAAATTAGCCTCGAGTCTCTCTCATTTTCTACTCTTAAACGCGTCTTTTCCTTCTTTACACTCCTTCGCTCCCCCCACCTTTCCTCATGTCTCCTGTGGTAACAGAGCTGCATGTTCAGGAATGTGGCCCTCATATGGGATGAAGAGGCTTTCTCTTTTTTCTCCTCTCTGTAATGAAAACCAGACCCATCAGCCCACTCTTTCTGTGCATATGTGTGTGTTAGTGACCAACTTCTCCTACTCCTTGTTCTGCCAAGACACAACTCCCATATGAGAGGGATTTCTATTGGCATTCCTACTGTGTGTGAGAGACAGATTAATGCACATGTTTTGCTGAGTTGGGAAAGGGGGGGATTGTCAGAGCGTAGAGGAAGGAGGGGGGCTTCAGCGGGGCGTGTTGACATCAGTGTGCCTCAAAATAATTTGTTTGGTCAGTTGACTACAAGAAAATGAAACCGTATCCTAGAGTGTTTCTTTATGTTTGTCTTTGCAGTATCATCTAATGTGTGTGTTTTTGTGTGTGTGCGTGTGTAGGTGGGCTGTTTTGACCCATACAGCGATGACCCCAGGCTTGGCATCCAGAAGATCAGTCTGTGCAAATACAGCAACAAGCTGGTGGTGGCTGGAACTGCTGGACAGGTATAGATGTACACGCGGCAACACACAAGTTTAAGAGTGTTCAAAGGTGCAACATGTACGAATTAGCCAGCTGTTGTAGACATACTCACACAAACACGGGACAGCATATCGCCATAGTAACAGCTAACTAAGTCCGTTAAGTCCGCTAAGTCCGTCCATCCAGTGCAACATCGTGACCTGAGATGTTGTGGTAGAGACTGATTTCATGTTGTTGGCCAGTCTGAGTCCCATTTGTCAATTTCCTTGTCCTGTAACTGGATCAGCGAGGAGCAACCTTACACCAATTAGCGTGTCTCTTATTCCGACTCTCTTCCTCCCAGGGCGGCCTTAATCCAAAAAACCTGCTTTCTTCTCAAATGCAATTGCACTTGTATCATAGGCAGTACAGGTTTCAGCAGCAAACCTGAACATGAAGTTTAAAAAAACAAAAATGTGGCACTTAGTCTTCTTCGAATGTGAGATATCTTTGTTTGCAAAGTTGACATTTTGGCTAAGGGTGATGCTAGAAGAAAGCTGAAAGTATTGAAAAGTTTAATTCCCAGTGGAGCATGTGCTCAATACATTTCACTCCCTCTTCTCTCCCTCAGTTTTAGATATTTCTGTGTGCAAGTGGAGGATCAGGCCTGACAGTGGTGCTAGAAGAAAAATTCGGGGATCTGAAACATTAGCATTTATCTTCGGGTGACCATGAATATGGATGACTTTCATAAATATTCATATGCTTTTTTTTTTTCATGGACTACTGCACATTTAGGAAATCCCTTAACTACTTCCTAGTAAGGGGACATTTACACTCTTTGAGCAGTTTATAGAGCAAAAAGTACAGCTCACTGATAAATAAATTTCCAGTTCTGACACTGATACTATTATCTATCCCCTCCTGTGTCCTCCAGGTGATTGTTCTGGGTTTGAGCGACGAGCGTTCGGATCACATGGTGGACGTGTCAGTGGTTGATCTGCTGCAGGACAGGGAGGGCTTCACCTGGAAGGGCCACGACAGGCTTGAGCCGCGCCTTAAACCCGCCCCTTTCCCTCCAGGCTTCCAGCCGCTGGTGCTGGTGCAGTGCCTTCCTCCGGCGTCTGTCACTGCGGTGGCGCTGCACGCCGAGTGGAACCTGATCTCCTTTGGGACGAGTCATGGATTCGGCTTGTTTGACTACCACAGACGAAATGCTGTGCTGGCCAGGTTATTTATTTATTCATCTTTTTGTTGAATTAAGGTTTTTGGAACATGGTATACACATCAGTATATGAAATCCCTGCTACTAGCTTTTTCACTGGCACAAATAAACAATAAACAGACAGATTTGCCATATTGTGATCCTAAAAGCGTCACCTTGCTGCTCTTTATGTCCCTCTAGGTGTACCCTGCACCCAAATGATTCCCTGGCAATGGAGGGTCCCCTGTCCAGAGTCAAGTCCTTGAAAAAGTCCTTACGACAGAGCTTCAGACGCATCCGGAAGAGCAGGGTGTCGGGGAAGAAACGCACCATCACCACACCCACCAGCAAGGTCAGTGACGGTCTCTCTTTGGCAGTAAGAGCTCCATACAGAACATCCAGACTGAATGAAGTTGTGTGTTTGTGACTGTGTTATGTGCAGGTTCAGGAGGCCAACGCTGCACTAGCAGAGCAGGAGGATGTGGCACCGGTACAGCGGAGGATTGAACCGCGGTCAGCCGACGACTCGCTGTCGGGAGTGGTCCGATGCCTCTGCTTCGCTGACACCTTTTTACGTGACGGTGTGTTTACTCACTCACGAGAATATCAAATAAAAGTGGAAAAACGCAACCTTGGTTCAGCATTTTCCACAGCATTAACTCCATTCGCTGTATTTCTCGTATCCACCAGGTACGCACCACGGCCCCACGCTTTGGGCGGGCACCAACTCGGGCAGTGTGTACGCCTACGCTCTGGAAGTGCCCGGCGTAGGCTCGGGGCGCGCATGCGAGCGTGGCGGAGCTGGCGAGAGCAGCGTGTGTGTGGAGGCGGTGTTGGGTAAAGAAATCCAGCTGATGCACAGGGCCCCCGTGGTGTCCATCTCTGTGTTGGACGGCCGGGGGAAGCCGCTACCAGACCCATACGAAGCCTCCCAGGACCTCGCCATCGCGCCAGATATGACCAACGCTCACTCTGTGCTAATCGCCTCAGAGGAGCAGCTAAAGGTAAAGATAACCTTTCATATAATGTATGTTTCTTCATTTTACATCTACGGTCAAAGACCGACGATGTCACATATCTAAATCTTTCCACTCTCTGCTTTTTCCCAGGTGTTTTCTCTCCCGAAGGTGAGCGCCAAGACCAAGTTCAAGCTGACGGCACATGAAGGCTGTCGGGTGAGGAAGGTGGCCCTGGTGGCCTTCAGCTCCACGGCTCAGGAAGACTACAGCGAACACACACTGGTCTGTCTGACCAACCTGGGCGACATGCACCTCTTTAACATACCCGCCCTGCGACCACAGGTAAGGTTTGTGTGCATGTGTGTGTTGGGAAAATCTAACCTGGACGGTATTTGTTCTTTTTAACATCTGTTTTGTGTGTAGGTACGCTACGACTGCATCCGTAAAGAAGACATCAGCGGCATTGCATCCTGCGTCTTCACCAAGAACGGACAGGGTGAGGAAAAACATTCTTGGAAATGTGCTGGAAATTTCCTATATGGCACTCAAAGTCACAGCAAGACAGTTTGATATTGTAGCTGTCTAATTCTCTTGTTTTCCCACACAGGTTTTTACCTGATCTCTCCCTCAGAGTACGAGAGGTTCTCCCTGTCTGCCAAGGTCATCACTGAACCGCTCTGCTCTGTTCAGCTGGACCGGCTGCTAGAGCCCACGCCTGCCAGGTAACACACACTCACACACCTTACATAATATAATATCAAGTTGATTGGACATTTTATTACAAGTAGCTGCAAGTAACTTCTGTATTTATTGCCTACTACAGGGACGTAGATTGCTTGATGTGAGTAGACAAATAAGAAATAAAAGTGTAAACGAAGCTGTGCGATACCGTTATAATCCTCCATCGCAATATATGGAGTAAAATAAATCTTTTGTTGGCTAAATCCAGTCAAATAAATGCCGGAAAAATCAATTAACTTGATAATATTTATTCAAAATCATATAAAACCAGGCTTGGCTCAAAGCTCACTGATATGCCACATTTTCCAAAGACCAAATGTAAGCCTGTCAAGGAGTGTTGGTGGTCCCTGGACCCCACGTTGGAAACCACTAAACCTACTGTTCATAGCGCTGTCTCCAGGGATACCACTGGCTCGAGGCCCTCGGCAGCTTGTGAAACCAGAGAAATGATACTTTCGCTGTTATTGCTTTAATATTACTCCAACTACTGCCAAAGCAAATGGTGCATGCTCGTATGTCTCCTCAGCGATGGTACGACGACACAGCCACAGGCCAACGGAACCCACAAGAACCAGATGGGTCAGGCTGAGGGTAGGTCTCAACACACACACACACACACACACACACACACACACACACACACACACACACACACACACACACACACACACACACACACACCCCC
>CAEMYA010000047.1:1247166-1279942 GCA_903131615.1 Diplodus sargus | reverse complement strand
CCCTGTCTATTCTTCCTCTTCATCACTCCCTCTTCTCCCTCTGAACCTCTTAAACTGTGAGGAGGCCTTGCAGGGGTCCCCCCTCCGGTCTCCATGGTAACCATTCAGTATGCCCCAGTTGCTTCTCCGGCCCAGCTCCTCCTTCCCTGGCAGGAAACGATGGTTGTTGTGGAGACCAGTGTAGGGTTTGTTTATGTCCTAGTGGGCCTTTCACCTGACACTTGCTCTGATGACTCCTTGGAAAAAAACATTCTGTGTTTTCTTCACAAGTTTTCATTTTAGAATATTGTAAGCATTAATGCACCATCAATAATGTTTGTTTGTAGGAGAAAACCCCGATTTCAAAGACTTCAAATACGTCTCCTTTGATCGCTAATATTTATATTTTAAAGTTGTTTGGCTCAACAGAAAAGGGAATTCAAAGACAAGATTGGTGCCGACTTTTTTGAAAATGTGTTTTTAAAAGATTCATATTCCTTTAGCTCTTTGGTTTCACATAACAAACCAAAACACAATACAGTGCTACTACGCATGTGTGAAGAGTTGCATGAAGCCTGGCTCCAGAAGGAGCTGTAGTGAATCTGACAAATTGCTTCAAGGTATCCACCAACTCCTGAGGACAAAAATCTGAGTGTTTAGCTGCTAAAGTTTCAGTGATGAGCAGGTAGTGTAACAGTTGGGGAAAAAAGTGCCTGTGAGAGCCATGAGAGTGAAACAGAACAGTATCCGGTAGCCTGGAAAAAAACAAAACAATGAGCTGAAAGATGCTAAAAAGCTTTGTAGAGCCGAGGGAAGTGCAGAATTAGGTGATCCTTTTCTGTAGGTTTCTCACTACAACCTTTATTTTGACCCATTATTGTTACAAATATTGTTTAAAAGCAACTGTAAGTGATCGAAACTAGATTTTTTAGAAACAGGCTAATGCAAGACATATGTGGACTCTTGAACTGTGAGAGCAGATAAAAACTACAGAGAGATTTCAGTCGACTTTATTTGTTCTCCAAGTGCAGCTCAACTCTGTGCTTTTGTTCCTTTTTATTACATTCAGATACATTGTTTGGGAGTGAAAGATGGCTCCACTGAATCCTCTGTCTCATTTAATTGTGATGAAGTGTTTTGAGACGGCTTTGCCAACATTTTATTCACTCGGTCCCACATTATTTGGAAACTTTTCAGAGCCAATTAGAGCGCAGCACCGAACAATCAGTCAGTCAGATGTAGAGGCCTGCTGCAGCCGCTCACTCTGTGGCTTTCTCCCCCTCACAGGGCAAACAGAAGAGCCTCCCAGCGCCCTGTCCTCTCCCATCCTGGACACCCCGCTGGACTCCCCCCTCAGCTGTGCTGACCTCACCCTCGACTCCACCGGAGAGCTGACTGTGGAGGACGTCAGGGATTTTCTAACGTAGGCGCAACACTTTTTAAAAATGTCTCAAATATACTCCCCGCCTTATAAGACAAGAATCAACCTGTGGTGTGTGTGTGTGTGTGTGTGTGTGTGTGTGTGTGTGTGTGTGTGTGTGTGTGTGTGTGTGTGTGTGTGTGTGTGTGTGTGTGTGTGTGTGTGTGTGTGTGTGTGTGTGTGTGTGTAGCACTGTGGACGAGGCAGAGAACAACCTAAAGAACATTAAAGAGGAGGAGGGACGCTCGACCGGCATCCTCATCAACTGAACAGGTGAGAAACATGCACACAAACACAGGTGAGGTGCTTGAAACTGTTCGAATAGCGTATAATTCTTCTGAAGCAGCACAAACACACCAGTGTGAGCAGATGCAGGCGCTCAAACACACACCTGTTTCCAATGGAGCTGGTCCAGAGTGTGCAAACATCAAAGAGTGGTTCTGTGTTAGCGCTGCATTCCAGTAACGAGCCCTCGGCTCTGTGAGCACGAGCCTGCTCCACCGAGGCCACCTCAACAGGCTGCCTTTCACTGTCTTTGTAATTCACTGCGATGACTCAGGTTCATTTGTGTCGCCTCTTTATCCACTGAAGAAGTTTTAATTCATCAAATTCACGTCTTATGTTATTCTGTTTCTTCTTTTAACAAGCTGTCACTGACCCTGATGTAGCCCAGGCTACTTAATTTTTCAAAACTTGGAGCAGTGTTAACCTTCACTGCGCGGTTCGATACAGATCACAGCTTTCACACAGCACATGTGACCAGTGTGTTCTCTTTTTCTTGAATATCTCTTTTATGAAGAGAACAGAACAACTGGGGAAAAAAAGAGGTTATCATCACAGCGGTAGCTTGGTTTTGAGACAAAAACCATGGAAGTATCAATCATGAAATGCAGTGAAATGTGGGAGATTTACTCTTTAGCTGCGTGACTGTCTGAACTCACAGCAGTCATATATCAAGAGGTCGTGGTCGCTGGTGTCTCTGCCGCTCTGCCAGTTTGTCAACACCTTCAGTTCCACAACTCTCTGCTGCTCTCTGCTGGAACCATCTGGAACTATAGATAATACACTGCAACTGCACATTCTGTACTTTTACTGCATTGTAAACTGCTAAAATGTTCTGTTTATTTATTTATGAAAAACACATTTTTAGTCATTAATATTTTGTCCTATATATGTTCATTACGGAGGACAGAAAATATTTCTGTTCATTATCGAGCATGTTGTGCTAATCGTAAGCATAAAGCTGCAGTCGGATCAGTGTGATGGGGGCAGGACGAAGATTCTGGTGTGATTGTTGACATCATCAGGCTGCTCTGCTCTCTCTGACACTCTCTCTCTCTGTTTTTTCTCTTTTTCCTCATCCTGTCCTCTGGTTGCAGTATCACAGGGAGGGGCTCAGGTGGTCTGGATGGACCGGATTTCAGTGCTGGACCACAAACATCTCAGTCCCATCTGCCCACTCTGGAGCCCCCCCCCAGCCAATCCCTCTGCGCTCTCCTGTCAGCCCGGCACAAACCTGGAGGACAGAATAAAACAGCAAAGACTCTGGTCGTGCTTCCTCTCACTGGAGGAACAAAATCTTCGTCTCCTATAACCACTTTGGAAACATGACGTTGCCTCCCACTCGGAGACAGAGACAGCCTACTGAGCACAGCGTGGCGCCTGGATGGACCTGAACTGAAATTTTTGTCGTCTGGCTCGACGCTCCCGTGCGTTCGTTCCTCCTCGGCTCTTCCCCCCTTGATGGTTACAGGATGTGACTGCGGCTCAGCGTTCGAGGAAAGGACTTTAACATTCTGCGAAGGAGACTCCCCGGTGACGTTTCTGTGTTGTTGTTTTTTTTACAATTCTATCCACAGTTTTGTGGCGCACTGGGATCGGTCTGAGGTTTCCACACAGTCGGAACTGGAAGCGGCAGTCGCCAAAATGTGCTCGCTGATTCCTCTCGTGGATGTGCTGGATCGTTCCACCACAGCCCTGCGAGGGAGCCCCGTTTATGAACCGAGGAGATCCAGCAGAGACTGAAAGGGAGCATTTTAGAGAGTAAATGAAGTATTTTGAGTATTGAAGGCTGTAGCATTTGTATCCCTTCCCCCCTCGTAGGTGCCATTAAGGGCAGTTGAATCGCCTTACCCAGCCTCCCGCGCGAGGCGGTGCGTAAATCAACTGTTTTCAAAAATAAGCGAGCCAACACAAGCACATCAAGAAGCTCTCTGTCTAAACTCTTGGTAAAGAAGAAAAAAAAAACAAACCGAGTGCTGGGATAATGAAGGTGCTTTATTAAAATATGTTTTGTATGGCTTTTGAAGAAGGTAAAAGGTATTTTACAGATGGAACGGGGGACACAGGAGGAGAATTCACTTGATTTTTAAAAGGGACCCAGCTGGTGAAGAGGGAGGCGGAGGTGGTACTGTGTATTTAGGACTAGAGCAGAGGTATTTTTGACACTTTTTTGAGAGACGTTTATTGCTGAATGCATGGCCTAGGTTTGCGAGTACATCCATAAACTCTTAATTCTGTTTTCATCACACACATAAAAAAAAAAAATGCAAAACTGGGCCTTGTGTGACGTGAGGAGGAGGCGGGAGTGTAACACGGAGGTCTAATGGTACGAAGTTAGATAAGCGTTTTTTGGCATCGAAGTTAGATTTTATCCTTGTTTTCTGCTCTAGTCTGGTTAAATCGGGGCGGACGAGGAGAGGAATAAGCGGATGGAGGTGAAGGATGTGGTGAAGTGAAGAGCGGTTAAATCCTCCCTCCTCTGTTAACGTCACATCATCTCACGCAGAAATCTGTTTTTGACGGAACTCAGGGAAGTGTGGCAAGGGAAGCAAAAGTGAATCTGAATGGTGAAGTGTAATGTACTGTGTACTACGACGCACCCAGGAGAGATGTCTTATTTTTTTGGGGGGGGTGGGGGTTTCTGTGAATCGGTGCATTCTGGGTAATATTGGTTAGACGCAGAGCTTTCTCATCACCAGTGTTTTTAACCCCTTTTTTAAAAAGTTTTACTGTGTAAAAACAAAACTATATACAGTTATCTATACCTAGGTTTACAGCAGACAGGTTTACAACAGCGAGCCGATGATAGTACGACGGTAGAAGTAGAACCTGTTGTAGCGTTAAAAACCGCTCAGTATTCAAGCTTTTTCCGATCACCTCACGTAAAAAACAAAATATATAAGAAAAAAGGGACCTCACTATTAACTAATGTAGCTCAACAGGTAGGAAACACGTTAATGCTTTTTTACTTTCGTGTTAGCTTCTTTTTGGTGCTCTGGTTGACACACAGATAATTAACCCTTTGATGCTACAGCTGGCACAATTTACCTTTTTAATTCCACAATTAAGATGAATTTGTTTCTACTTTGTCGTTCAGTTTTGTGTGTAGGATTTTAATCGGGTCGTTTAGCGTTTTTGGCTGATGAAGAATTGTGAATGTTAATAAAATTATTTACTCTCTCTATTGGGACTTTGTCTGCTGTGTGGTTTGGATTTAGAGTCAAGGGAACTCCAGTGAAGCAGCATCGCACATTAATTGTTAACCATGGATATCATGGAAATATTATAGGAACACTACAGACAGTGTCTATATGATCCTGGTGCTCTTCTACAACTACACAAGTTGCTATGTTGCTTTGACTATGAAGGTGACCGGGTAGTAATGATGTAAGAATGAATTTAACGAGGGTCAGACTGAACCAGCGACCTTCTGATAACAAGACACTGGCTCTACCTCTGAGCCACAGCCGCCCAAGTTGGAGATTTGGGTGCGCTATGCTAGTAGGAGCTAATGTTGTATTGAGCTGCCAGCCTCCGGCAGAGATGTGGAGCAGGCTACAAAAACTCTGGTAAGTTCACCTCTCTAACGCCACACTGCCATGATTCTTAAAAATGGTGTAGTTTGTAGTCCTCAGCCCAGACCGACTGGAGTGACATCACTTGGGGGAAATATAGTAGATTTCATGTAGCTCCTTCTGAAGCCACAAAAGATTTAATCCAATTATGTATTTTTTTTTTTTTACATGCTGTACTACTCCAAACGACTTGCACTTAATTACACTTTGATGTGTGAAATCTGTAAACCTTTAATGGTGTGAAAGCTTATTAAACTGAGAGCTCAACCACTTTGGAAGTTTCGCTTTCATCAAGAGCATCAGTAAATATACAAAAGAGAGAAAAAAGACAAGCATCTTAAAACGAACAAGTCGCTGGTTTCTTTTCAAGAAAAATCAAAATTTTTATAATACCATAGCGGTGGGCGGATCGATACAAATATCGATAGTATCGATACCAAGGTGAGTATTGGTATCGTATCGATACTAGCGCGATTGAGATCGATATTCTTGTTGTAGTTTCTCTTCTATAAGTTCAGCAAATCATTTGTATTTCTTCAGAGTTTGTGTGATCGCAGCGCTCCTCTCCACCTCTCTCTCTCAGGTTCACTCTGAAGTATGAATATGAAGAATATAACAACCCTTTTGTGTATCTGTTGAAGGAACATTAGTATTCCTATTTAGGCTACATGCAGATAGGTTATAGATTCAATTATGTTAAATATTATTTTCTTATTTGGCTAAAATATTTGTCCTGTGTTTTATTATCATCATAATCATGATCAGCTAATTAAAGCTTAAGTACAAAATCATTCAATGATCAGGAATTTTCAAGTAAAAAGTATCGGTATCAGCAATACTGGCCCTGTAATTACTTGGTATCGGATCGATACCAAAATTTACAGCATCGCCCACCCCTACCATATAGTAATACTATTGATGCCATACTGTATTGTGTAGCTTTGGACAGTTTAAATATTGTTTCAGGACAGTCTGCTTTTTATCTCATTTTCCATGACGTTTCCATGGTGAAAATCTGGTCAACTGTTTTCCAGATTTTCCAGGAGGCTTGGGAACCCTGAAAGACTAGAAACAGAGAACCAGATAACTCTAGGTAACAACATTTGCTCACCAGATATTTGCTCACCAGATATTTGCTCACTCCCATATTTTTATTACATTCTGAAAAGGACGAAAGTGTAAATAAACACTTTACCCTGGGGTTATGTTCTGCAGGAGGCCATTTCTCGCTCACTCAGCATATAAAGAGACACATCCCCCTAAAAATGCTGAATCGTTTTCACACTCTGGGCTTTGTACAACCCCTGGCAAAAAACATGGAATCACCAGTCTTGGAGGAGGTTCATTCAGTTGTTTAATTTTGTAGAAAAAAAGCAGATCACAGACACAAAACTAAAGTCATTTCAAATGGCAACTTTCTGGCTTTAAGAAACACTAAAAGAAATCAAGAAAAAAATTGTGGTAGTCAGTAACTGTAGACCAAGCAGAGGGAAAAAATTATGGAATCACCCTGTAATTTTTTCCCCCCCAAAACTAACACCTGCATCAGATTAGATCTGCTCGTTAGTCTGCAGATAAAAAGGAGTGATCACACCTTGGAGAGCTGTTGCACCAAGTGGATTGACATGAATCATGGCTCCAACACGAGAGATGTCAATTGAAACAAAGGAGAGGATTATCAAACTCCTTCACGAGGGTAAATCATCACGCAATGTTGCAAAAGATGTTGGTTGTTCACAGTCAGCTGTGTCTAAAATCTGGACCAAGTACAAACAACATGGGAAGGTTGTTAAAGGCAAGCATACATATTCCTCCTTTTGTTTGGTGCTGTTCCAATGAGATTAATAAAGACGACTGCCTGAAGAAAACATGCAAATTTCCACAGTCATTGATGATATGGGGCTGCGTGTCAGGTAAAGGCACTGGGGAGAGACGGCTGTCATTACATCTTCAATAAATGCACATGTTTACGTTGACATTTTGGACACCTTTCTTATCCCATCAATTGAAAGTATGTTTGGGGATGATGAAATCATTTTCCAAGATGATAATGCATCTTGCCATAGAGCAGAAACTGTGAAAACATTCCTTGAAGAAAGACACATAAGGTCAATGTCATGGCCTGCAAATAGTCCGGATCTCAACCCAATTGAAAATCTGTGGTGGAAGTTGAAGAAAATGGTCCATGACATGGCTCCAACCTGCAAAGCTGATCTGGCAACAGCAATCAGAGAAAGTTGGAGCCAGATTGACGAAGAGTACTGTTTGTCACTCATTAAGTCCATGCCTCAGAGACTGCAAGCTGTTGTAAAAGCCAGAGGTGGTGCAACAAAGTACTAGTGGTGTGTTGAAGTGTTTGTTTGTTTGTTTTTCATGATTCCATATTTGTTTTCCCTCTGCTTGGTCTAAAAACTGTTACTGACAACCACATTTTTTTAAATTTCTTTTAGTGTTTCTTAAAGCCAGAAAGTTGCCATTTGAAATGACTTTAGTTTTGTGTCATGTCTGTGATCTGCTTTTTTTTCTACAAGATTAAACAACTGAATGAACATCCTCCAAGACTGGTGATTCCATATTTTTTGCCAGGGGTTGTACTACTGAGTTATTAGGTGAAACATGCAAGACTCATCATAAAAGTTTTACGACTATAAATGAAAAACTTTTGTTTTTCAGTAGTGTTTACACATTGTACTAGATTGCCATCTCGTTAACTCCTGTTATAGCGGGACATCGTACTCCTTCGATCAGTATAGTGGATTACTATATTGAGTTTGGCGATGCTCCTCTGCAGCTCAACACCCAAGTGTGTTTGTGGAGTACCTCAACATGTAAAATGGCAAGAGAGTGAAAAGAGTCCAGGTGACAAAACATGTGATGTGAAATTTTATTTTTATATAAAATACATAAATAAAGCATCTGCAGGTGGCATCAGGAGCATGTGCACATATTCATATACACACATACATTATGCGTGTAGGACTCAGACACACTACCAGGCATACGATTCACCCCACAAAATAAAGTATGAAGAAACAAAATGATGGCAGTTGTTGCAGCCGCTTGAGAACACGCAGATATCTTGGACTAATGCCTGCACGCTGCACAGGTCATGTGATCACAAGAAGCCCTGCAGCAGTCCTGTTAAATGTCGACCCCGGAGGCACTGATCCACCACCGGTTAAACATAACTCATCTGTCAACCACGCAAACACACGACTGATATCAGATCAGTGGAACCAGAGGTCACAATATTTATTACGTCTCTCGTATGGTGCAAAAGATCTCCCATTAAAATTTGCTGATGAAGAATTTAGTTCCAAAACAGGAAACATTTTTGAAAAAGAAGGCGACACTTTAAAACTCAACATCCGAACTAAAAATGCCTCATTTCAAAACATCATGCGTTCACTCGTTCAAAGATGGTTCCACTACATTTTGGAAAGAAACTTCTAGAAAAGCAAAAATAAACATTTTGACTAGTTGAATGCAGCCTGTAATGTAGAAGCACAGTCATATTTAGTTCCTGTATCTCCTGGGCTCTGCTGATTGCACATTTAAAACATCCGTCCTTAAACTTTAACATAAAAAAAACTGTCTCACAAGCTCCCCCACCTCGACCTCCGCTCAAGAGTTCTTTGGCCAAATGCAACTAACCGTTAAACTTTCATATGGCGAAGCTAATTACTAACCAAAGCGTCTTTGTATGACAATCATGTTAAATTGAAGCAGAAAGGTTTCTCTTTGCACCCTATCAGCGGCCGAGTTAGAGGAGGTGAGGACAGCGACTGATCAGACAGTAAAGGGGCAGCCCCCCGTTTCAATGTAGGCGCATGGGGGCGAACACACAAACATACCACGTATAATCAACAGAAAAATATATGTATAAACCGACATTCCTCAGAAAAACAATTATAGTGCTGTTCAGTCCCTCAATGATGAAAAGAAAAACGATACAAACTGTAAAATTAAACTCTAATCCGCCTCAAACTGCTTCGAATGAGCTGCGCAAAATGGCACCAAGCATGGAGGAGCGCCGGCTGCAGTAACGAGCGCTTAACCCTCCTCCACTGAATATTATTGACCATGCAGCACAAGCCACGTGAAAGCAGCAGAGCAGATCGATATGTTGGGGGATTCACCTCCCTTTGGGTTTTTTCATAAAGCCTCTGTACACCATAGTCATATTTCATCGCAAAACATAATTCTCTTCTTTCATCCAGCTTTGTAGAAAAAGGCGATAATTTACTAATGACAGGAAAACGGCCAACAGCTTCTTGACCGGAAGAGCGTTCACCCATTGTGCCAACCTAAAATATCTGTCCAGGTTTTTTCTGTTTTTGCAAGCAGACTGACAGTAACATGTTGGTCAAGAGGCTGTTGAGCAGCAGCGGCGAGCGGGACGAGGGGAAGGGATCGGAGCTCAGGTAAAGCCGAGTTAGGCAAAGACATCATCATCATCATCTGACTGGTAGAAACTTACATGGCAGCGAGTACATTTGACGTATCTGTGAGCGTTTCTGTGCGTTTGTCTATGCGGGGGGAGTTTTGAAAGCGCCCCAGGCGTGGAAGCAGCGCGTGAAGCAGTGAGGCTCGTTTCCCTTGCGCACCAGTCGAAGCTTCCTGGGGTGCTCGGCGTCCTTAGAGCGCATGTGCTGGATGTAAACCTGGAGAGGGATGAGTGAGATGTGGAGGTAAGTACCGTATATAACACCAGAATGCACAGAAGCGTACACACACACTGCAGTTGCTGACTAACCTGGCAGGCTTTGAGACTAAGTTTGATCTCCACCTGGCTGGTCTGAGTACCGACCCACATGTACACCTGAGGGGAAACAAGGACGAAGCACAAAAAAGTCATTAACAAAATCACATCTGTCTGATTCCACCGTCTCTGTTCGAACAAGTCTGTGATCGGTCAGTACCTCGTGTCCGTTGTCCAGCAACATGATGTCATCATCGGCCAAGTCGTCCTGACAGAAGTCTGAGCACTTCTCTGACACGGAGAAATAACCCTTCTCATTGGAACACCTGAGGGAGAGAGAGGCGGGAGGAGGAGGTGAACATGTGGACAGAGAGGAGAGAAGAGGAGAGGAGAGGAGAGGAGGGGGACAGACGGGTCCGAGACCACGAGTCGCACTACAATGACTTCACTCACCTGAAGAGCCGAGCGTGTTTCATATAATCTGCATCTTCGTCGTACTGCTTCTGAGATCCAATCCCCACCCAGAAGAAGTTCTCTGGCTCCTCCCCCTCGTTAATCACCTAGGCGACAAAGTGATCAGTTTGACAATTTCATGCAAATGAAAAAGCAACTGCACAGATGCTTTATATCTGATTATATACTCTTTACAGAGAGGATAGTGGCCCTTGTTTTTTTTGCGCTTATCGTCCCAACTTATCAGTGCAGCTACTTGAAAAATGCTCCCTAAAATACTTTAATGGAATAGCTGAAGTAGTAACTATAAACGCATTTCTTAATAATTCAAGTTGCACTCAGATTGAGAAATGTTACAGTTAACATTTAAAAATGACTGAAATACCAAATGCAGTGTCAGGCACAAAAAAATGAGTGAGCACTGAATGAAATTAATTAATAAAGTGCTGAGTGAAGATGAACATTCACGTGAGCTTTAAGAAGTGAAAGAGCTAAAATTGTCAAAGTGTGACCACCTGAGCTGAAAGTGTCTTCTGAAGTGAAATTACTCATTTCTACCTATAATTTTCAGGCCAGCTAACAAATATGAGGTGTGAGTGTGGAGAGTGTTTGTGTCAACGAGAGGCAAAAATAGACGTGAGTGTTAGAATGTTATATTCCTACAGAAAGGTGCACATTTACCTGTTTACTGTACGTGTCATCGAACATGCAGTTCATGATGTCCTCGGCCAGTTTGGCTTCGTCGGGGTCGGCGGCTCTGCCCACCCAGGTGTACACGATGCCCTGATTGTCTGTGCTCTCAAACGGTACCTGCAGAACACACACACACACAGTTACAGACACCGAAAAGAGATGACAGTAGAAGTGGACGGGAGGAAATCTCTGGTGGGACGAATTACTGTTATTTTGTGTAAACATCACAATCACAACCTTGAGGATGAAGCAAAACTCTGAGTTGAGATTGCTGGAGTCTGTTCCGATCTGGATGGTCCTGAGAAAGAGATGAAAGATAAAACAAATGTTAAATTAAAAAAGGGTATCAGGGAAAAACATTGAGACTAAGAAAGCTGCACTGCAACCACGGTGTGTGTTATAACAGAACCGTGTCTACCTGGTGCAAAGTGCGCTGCCATTGGTGCGTATGTGGTAGAGCGAGGGCTGAGCGGCATCAGTCTTCTGTTTCCTCTTCCCTTTGTGGATGATGAACTTCCTCTTGAAATGGGACAGGAACTTGAGGTTCTCCTGCTGCTGAGTCATACGCACCACCTAACAGCGAGAAAGAGGTGGTCAGGCTCATACTGCGATGACAGCATGTAATGTTGAGGGTCAAATAATGTGCGCAGACTCTCCCCGTACCTTCAGTTTTCCAGGGAACAGACTCTCGAACTTCTTCTGCAGGGAGAAGGTGAAGGTGAGCCAGCCCATGTTGGAGGCCTGCCTGCCCTGCCAGAAGTACACAACGCACTGGAAGTCCTCCTCGGGCTGTTTGTCGTCCTCCTCGTCTGCTGCTCCTCCACCTTTACCTCCTCCTCCGCCGCCTTCGCCCTCCTTCTTCTCCTTCTCCTCGTCCTCATACTCCACAGGCACCCAGTATCTACAAAAGCAGAGTGAGATTAGAGGAAGACGGTGACTCCCTTTGACACAAAGGCATCAATCAAACGGAGCTCCGTCTCTCCGGTCAGAGGTCTGGAGAGCGTCCCCCCACCTGCAGAGGAAGACGTAGCAGTCCTGAGTGTGGAAGTGTCCGAACTCCTCCTCAGGCAGGCGGGCAAACTTCTTCCCCTCCAGCACGAATCCTTCCATACCATCCAGATCCTCGTTCCACTCCTCCATCAGCTGTTCAGCCTAGACAGAACAGATCCATAGTGTAAGAGGTGGCGGCTGAAAGCAGACTGAGTTTTTCAGTGAGTGTAGAGGAAAAGAATAACTGTGTGTGTTGTTACCTCAGTGAGGGGCATGGGGGGCTGCCTGGGAAGGAAGAGAGCCGTGAGGTCGGCTTTCATCTGGTCCTTCTGCTCCGCGTCTTTCTTCACCTGGGAGAGAAAACGCAGATGTTTGCTTTTGTGTGGCCTCCAGACCGACGTTTTATCTGACATTTCTGGTCTGGAAAAAATGCGGCTGATAATAATAATCTTCAAACGCATGAATAGTTTGAGAACAATGCCCCCTTTTTGTGAACTTTTGGACTCATTTCAGCTGTCTCGGACAATTTGGCTGGTAGCCCGCTATCAGAGTGTCAACAGTGAGATATTTTTCTGAAACAAAAACACACACACAGACGTATCACTGACCTTGCCCTGTAGGTTGTCCTTCTTTTGTACGGTCTCAGCTGCTCTGGTGTAGTCCACCTTCAACACATCGTCCCAGTTCTTAAACTTGGACTTAAACACCTGAGGAAGAGAGATCGAGTTATACAGCGTCTTTCCCGCTGCACTGGATTTGATGTACACAATAAAATGTGTTTCGCTGGGAGTAAAATAAACAATTTAAACAGCAACATTACACTGAGAACATTGTTTTGTTTCCCTTCCTGCAGAATTGTCCACAAGTGTGTTTCAGTCTGTACGTCCAGCCTATTTGTGAGGCTGCAAATGGCCAGTTAAATGTATTTATATATCCCCAGAAGACAGATTGTTACAAGAGAGCAGGTAAAGCAAGTCGACGTTATTGATTTTTAAGATTGATTTTGCTGTCCTAACTTTTTTCTGCCCACAGCAAACAGTCAAATGGGTGTGCAAGCCTCGTTTTTCTTTCTTTTCTCTCACTGCATTAAAAGGGGCACTACAGTATGCTAACCTTTAATATTAATAAAGGTAATAATACAAACTCAGACATATTTATTTTTTCCATAACTGACAAAAAGCTCAAGTTCCCCAGGACACTGTTAGAAGCTAGGAAGGTGGCAAACGTAAACAAAGTAAACCAGTATGAAACTGTGTTGTCCTTTAAGGTCAGTTTGTTAATTCAGTCATGAACATTACCGTTTGTTTAATAATTAGGTCAGGCATTGAAAATAAATAAATAAATAAAAATGTTCTTTTCTGATTGAAATTTCTTGACAAAAACTACAGATGGCACCTTTAATAAAATAACAACTTTGACTAGTGAGGAATAGCAACACTGAATCGAGTACTCATGACATCTCTTATCTGAAGCAGTGGTATTTAAAACGTTACCTGGCACTCGGTGCCCTCCAGGTTGCGGGTGACGAGGGCGTGTTTGGGCCGGTGCAGCATGGAGCAGATCTCCTGACCCAGTTTTAAGGCGGCGGCTCGGACGAGACGCGGAGACTTCCTCCCGATCCAGATGAACACATCAGACCAGCAGTCCAGGATGTAAACGCACTTTGTATCCAGCAGGGACTGCAGCTGAGGGGAGGGATGGAAATATGTTGAAGTGAGGCAGGAAACGGGGCGGAGAGACAAACAGGGATGTAGGTTCAGCTGATAAACGTACCAGTCTCATCTCTGGCAGGGTGTCCAGTTTGACCTTGTGGTCCTTGTGCTCGACTGACAGCTTGTAGTTGATCTGTGGCAGCTCCAGGTAGCCCAGACCCAAACCCACCTACAGGACAATGAGAAGACAGAAGTGAAATGTGATTTCCTGTTTGGCGCCGCTTCCTGTTAGAACATTTAACAGTGGAATTCATTGGAGCAGTTGAGGCCGTCAACTCATATTTAACCTGTTTGATCCAGTTACTTATAAGTCACCAAGTGCTTTTAGCCTATCCCACATACAGCCCATGATTACAGGCCATTTAAAAAAAACAAAGAAGCTCAACATAAAATCCTACACACCTCCCACGACGTGCGCCAATCTACATTACACCTACACCACGGTATTCAGAAACATTCACATCGTGCTGAGGTCAGGTACAGAGCGTAGGACGAGATGAAGAAAATTAAATAGAATCACCTTGTAGAGTTTCGGTCTGACAGGAGAGAAGTCATCTGGTACGTGTTTCTTGATCTCCTCTGGCTGTCCCCCCAGCGACTCCCAGAAACCTGGAGGCTCCTGGTTCTGCATGATGGTTGTGATCTCTGCCTTCCCTTTACGCTCATTCTTATTGATCTTTTCTGCAAACAACCTGAAAGGTGGAAAAACAACATGCATGTAACACAGATTTAAATCACTATATTTATCAGCCTAAATTGGCAACACGTTTGTTTTCTACTGGTGGCAGAAATAAATTGTGTAAGCTCTTACCGGGCCTTTGTGGTGCCGCTCAGGGTGGCGTTGCCTCCCCTCCAGACAAAGATTTCCAGCCCTGTGTCCAACAGGAAGACGTAGCTACCAGAGAGAGAAAGACAGGATGTTATGGACCAAGTCTGACACTGAATGAGACACAGTGTACATATCCAACAAGCAGTAGGAACAAATGAGCAACTAATCAACCTCGGGGCCAAAGTAAAGGCAGTGATGGTGTAAAACAGAGAAGAGAGATGGAAAACAGCAGACATCTGTGAGTCTGGTGGTGTTTGGGAGTTACCGAGGGTCGAGAGAGGAGGCCTTCGCAGGTACAGACTCCAGTCTGATGTTTTTCTTGCCGTAAACTCTGTACAACCTGATGAACACACAAAAAGATTTCAGACCAACACGTATGCAATAGCTTATCACACAGTGTTTAATTAATGCGCAAGAAGCTGACAACATTTTGAAAAACATCACATAAACTTAAGCAGCTTTTCAAAACAAAATTGCCAACATGAAAAACGCAAAAGATAAAAAATATTCAATTAGAAACAGATTTCGAAGGGATAATGAAAAATGAAGAGTTCCTTCCAGCCAACCTGAGAGCATAGTTTGTGTCCTCCACAGTGTAGAATCCGCTGGCTGTTCCTCCCTCGATGTACGAGATCTCATTGTTAAACACCTGCACGCAATACAAAAACCGTCAGTTACAACAGCATGTAGAGGTTGATTAAGTATGGAGATCATTTTTTTGCACTGCATCCAACAAAATAATACGTATTTTGAATCACTGTGAATTTATCTTACACCAACATTAGATAAAGTATCAAAAACATTTTTTTTCCCCCCTTACTGTGAGTATATCACCCCGATACATTTGCTTGTATGAACAGCATGTTTCTACGTACGGCACTGAACTCTTCGCTTTCGTCTCCCATCTCTTCCCGTATCGTCCTGCACTCCGCTCCGAGGAAATTCCTGAGGTTGACGGCGTGGATAGCAGCACCGGCCTTCTTGTCCAGAGTGGCATCCTGGCCGATCCAGTAGTAGATCTCCCAGTTCAGGGCGCTGTTGTCGTCCAGGAACGTCTGCAGTTGCACAAAGATGAATGTGGGAACGATGAGTGGAGTACAGATTTTCACATACAGATTATACAGTCGTAGCCACAAATCAAATTTGTCTTATGACAGTGTTAGTAATGACTGTCTCCTGACATGTACTTTGATGCGTTACCTTCAGGACGATGTAACAATCAGCCTCATAGAACTTGCCGTGGAAAGTTTCGTCCACTTGGACAGGAATAAAGTTTTCTATCTGATACACTGATATACCTGGAACCTGCAGGAAGGAGAAATACAAAAAGATACACATGTGTAATTTATCTTCCAAAAACTTTCATTTTTAACACATATACACTTTCTTTACTTTTTAGCTGAGAAGGGACAAAGTGCACACACACATGCACACACACACAGACACACGCACACATTACCTGCCCTACGTCCTCTATAAAGTACTCAGAGTAGTCCAGGTGAGGTTTCTCTAGGCTCTTGTCCCAGCGCCGGATCTTTAAATCACCATATTTCAAATCTCCATTCTCCTGCAGAATTAGCAGATTTCTTGGTCAACAGAAAAACAAACCAGCCCTGTTGTGTTTCATTCTTCCCGTGGCCTGGTCACTTCACATATTTTTCCTCACCTCCATATTCTTCTTCTCCTGTGCGACGTCACTCATGCCCTTCAGCACCTGCTTGGCCTGATCGTCCTGAGAACAGTCCTTCCTCCTTCTTAGCCTCATCTTCCTCGCCAGGGGATCTCGGGGGCTGGCTCCTGGGCACATCAACACACATAAGACAGTATGACACCTCGAGAAAAGTACACAAGTTGTACTGACAGCAGAACAAAAAGGCACCAAAAGGGTATCTCCCACTACAGTCATGTGCAGAGTTCACACACAGCTACACATACACACCTCCTCCAGCAGCGGCTACGGTGGCAGGTGAAGCCCCGGCCAGCCGGAGCTGGTTCTGCAGGGAAAAGTCGATGTTGTACCACTCTGCTCCTCTGTCCACTGGTTTAGGGGGCATCACCAGGTTGGGGTTCTCACGCACATCTAAAACCTATAAAAATATCCATTCATGGGTAAAGGTTGTTGGGTTTATAACAGCAATATTTAATCAAGTATATGCATTAGATGAAACATTATAATGTTACAAAACACTACCTTTTAATTGTTTGCATTATTGTTATACAATATTTCTACAGAGACTTGCATGTCATTTAAATCTTCTTCTTATTTTACTGTTTACTAACAATTTCAAACTTCTCTCTTTCTTTCTCATATTTTTGCTGAAAGACATTTATTTTATCTAACCAATCTAATCTAATGTCTACCCTTTATCACGCATTATATTTAGAATAACAGAATTTGCATTTTTGTCAAAAGTGTTCTCTCTAGCCATGACAGAGGTTATACCAAGGTTACCTTACTCTTTTTTCACAATTCTGCAATCACACCTTCATTAATCCACTATTTACCTACTATAAATGCTGTTTGAGTCCACTATTATGGGTATATGAAAGTTATTATTTCAGTGATCGTTGTACCTCTAAATCAGTCAAGAAGTGGATGGCCTCTGGCAGTGTTACCAGGCGGTTTTTGTTCAGAACCAGCTTCTTCAACTTGCCACACCTAGACAACAACAACACAAAACCACATATTCACGTTGTATGGTTAAAAAAATACAGCCCAGCCTTGAAGAAAAGCACATTTGATGACAGAATCAGGAACTGAGATGTATAAAATTTATAGGTCCCATATTATACTGTTATTCATCAATTTCACACAGCTGTCAGGGGTCCAACAACACTGTATTCGATATGTATTGCCCCAAACCCATCCATGGTCCTGAATTTCAGCTGTCTAAAAGTCACTCTACTGAGCTCTCCTGAGGTAGCATGCTCTAATGTTTTAAGGTGGATTAATTGCTATGGCTCGCTGAGATGCTGTCATTCAACCATACCAGTTTGACCCAGAATCGGACCCAGAAGATCAGATCAGAGAAGCTCCTGGAGAAATACAGACTCTGTGGCTGCAGCAGGATGTTTCAGAATGGTTAGTGTGTCTGAATAATGTTAGTTTGTTCGAATGTGTTGCTACAGTTACTACCATGTAGCTTATGGTAGCAAAGCCAGCTTTGTACCGACCCTCGTTACTGAAGCAGTCCGATGTGAAGTCGTTAGCACACACATACAAGCTAACATGAACTGCAGCCGGCATGTTGTCATTAAAAATTAAACGCAACCACTGTCTCTTCTATTGTTCTGTAGCTGGGACAGAATATAGTCACTTATGTTGACTTTTACAACCAACAACAGAGCAATTTGCGTGTCTAACTCTGAGCGACGACATTGCGAAACACTGCTATCTTACCGCTGGACACACCAAACTTCACCTCGGAGATGAACACCCCCCTCTCAGATATCTCCCATCACCGCGCAGAGGAGGTCTGCCTATAAAAATGACTCCTTTCGTTGCGTAAAGGATCTGACTCTGAACAGCCTGTAGGAGCGCCGTTTTACCAGTGGGTGGGCTGCAGAGACCATGCAGGAATCGTGTGCTTTTCTCATTCTGGGAGTTGGAAGGCTCAGGGAGGACCAGTTTACATATAGAAAGAGAAAACATGTTTTTTATAATATGGGACCTTTAAAATTATTAGCGATGCACCGAGTATCAAGACTTACCAAGAAAGACATTATGTTATGAACATACAATTGAGTTTTACACTAAAGGTTACAAAAAATGTTGGTGCATGTTGTCAATTACAGTTCCTTTAAGATATAAAGAATAGGCAGGCAAAAAATAAAAATTGAAATTGGAGTATCTAGAAACAGCTTCAGTCTAGCAAATCTGCCCAGAATGTCAAGTATATGATTTTGGCTGGTGGCTCATCCATCACAGCATCATGAATCTGTAAAGTTTACTCGTGTGTTACCTGCAGAGTCCCTCAGGGATGAGTTCCAGGTTGTTGTTAGCCGCCATGAACTCAGTGAGGCTGGAGAGTTTCCCGACGCCTGGTGGAACCCCATCGAAGTCCAGTTTGTTTGAGTTTACATATAGCTTCTTCAGTTTGGACAGCTTACAGATCGCAGACTGGAAGAAAAAAAAAAACACAAGCAAATGTTAAGCATCTTAAAGATTAAAGAAAATGCATCAAACTTTAAGAACAACACATAAGTCTAGCAAGAAATTCGATCAGCTTCACATATTTTTTTGGTTTCTGAGATGAAGATAATTTTGTATTCAATAGCCAATGTTTTGAGATATTTATCTCAGATTTGTGACACAACTTGAATAGAATTTCATGTTCACCGTTCACATTGCAACAGCTCAAGCTACAAAACTTTGTCAATAATGGAAATGAAAAAGAGATTTATTCGTGTCCTTACAGGCAGTGAGGTGAGCTGGTTGCGGCTCAGGTTCAGTGTCTCCAGCTGAGTCCACTGGTCGATGCAGAGGGACAGCTCCGAGATCTGATTACTGCTCAGGTTGAGTCTCTTTAAACTGCCCAGTGAATAGAGGCACTCTGGCACCCGAGTCAGGTCGTTACATGACAGGTCGACATCTGGCGCAGACAGGAGGGACAGAGGTAACATGAGTTTGGAAAAAGTACGAGTCCCCAGACAGAGAGTTTGAAGATTTGAACAAAGTGACACATTTATGAAAAATGTATCACAGGTCTGAGTGCCAGAGGTAACAGTAAGAGGAAAATGTGTCGGGTCCCTGGATGAGTGGTGGGTGTGTGTGCTACCTGCTAAATGTGTCAGTCCCTCCAGGCTGGTGGGCATGTTGCTCTGGGTCCTCTGGGTGTTCCTCAGGTGGAGAGTCTGTAATGCAACCATAGCTGGCAGCTGGCTGCTCACACACACAGGCGACAACAACAGTTAGAGCAGAGTTACAGTAACTAAATGCTGTTTTCTGTTCTGACAAATCTGCATCTTCTTACCGCAGCTGGGCATGCATCAGCGGGTTGTTGTTCAGGATGAGTGTCTGCAGGTGAACCAGGCGTCTCATCTGCGGCGGCAGGCTGTCCAGCTTGTTGTCGCTCAGGTCCAGGTACAACAGGTCGGTCAGGTTGATGAACAGCTGGTTGGGGATGGAGTCGATGCTGTTGTGGCTCAGATTCAGCACCAGCATGTTCCTACTGTTCTCCAGGTCCCTTGGGATCTCTGACAGCTGATTATAGCTCAGGTCCTAAAAGGAGATGAAGGAGGAAGTGTTCAGAAAAATGGGATTTGTTTTTTGGCATAAATACTGTATACTCCAACCAACTGTGCTTTTTGGGACAAATAAGTTTCCTAAGGTGATAGGGGTGCGGATCTGTTTCTACATATAATTTACTTTTAATGCCATCCAACGGGTTTAGCCGCAAGACAATACAGCTTGTTCTTATAAAATGGTTCCATGCCATCATAATGTTGACAATTGGATTTTGGATGTCAGATTATTGACTTTTTGGCATCAAGACATTATCTAAAGAGAGTAAAAACGCATGTAAAAACACATTTTTTACCAGTTGACCAGAAATATAGGAAAGAAAACATGTTGTTGGAATACATGTGGGTAGACTGTTAAAGAAAGGCTTCATGAGTGTGATAGGCAGAGGAGAAACTGCTTAAGATTATTAGGTACCAGCACAGAGAGGTCATCTAGCTGAAAAATGTCATCTGGGACTCCGGAGTTCTTCAAGTTGTTGGCTCTGGCTACCACCGCCTGCACACATATTCAAACAAATTCAGGACACCATTAATACCACAGACTGGCTTCAATAGAAACTGATCATAAAACTCATGTGAATTAGTCAAAGCAGTCCACTGAAATCAAAAGTACTAACAAACAATTTAGCATTGCTGTTGATCATGTGTGGTCTGCATGGGCTTTATGTGCATTTTCTCATGCGTGTGGGTGTCACTTACCCGTAGGTTTGGTAAACTGGACAGCTCTCCATGTAAGGTGGTCAGGCTGTTGTGACTCACTGAAAGATGCTCCTAAAGCAGCAAAAACACAATCATCTTTAATCCCATACATATGCCCTACAAGGTCATGCAGCGTACTGCTTGCACTAATACCCAGTTGTGTCTAAATAGAATAATCTAACTACAAACAGGATCAAATCAAAGCAGGTTTCAATTTAACACTTCCCAGACACTGTGGCTCCTTGCCAAGACAGCAGACTAATCTTATTTACCTACACCTGGTAAGCTCAAGCAATGTTGGCACAGATCATCTTTTTGCTGTGACCTGCTCACTATAGCTTTTGATGTTAGGGAATAGATAATCCTATCAGATATTGAGAATAACAGTAGGGCTGTTTGTTTTAATCAGGGGAGGTTTCACCAGTAAAGTGCACCAATCAGCTGATGTGATGATCTCTGCTTCCCACACATCAAGTTAAAACAAATAGTAAACCATGACTCATCAGCGATTAGCACAAATATAATGACATGTAGACAAAAGTGTTATGAAATTACCCACCACTATTACTCCTGACAATAAAGATAATAATATCACTACTATGATAGACTTAAGGACAAAATAGTAATAATAACATTCAAGAAGAGTAACAGCAACATTTATGTCAGATTAAATTCCTTCATATTTAGAGGTGTGAGTACAGCATAATTATTTAGTGTCTCACCAGCTTCTGCAGAGAGGCCAGCTCCTCTGGGAGGTAACAAAGTCCTGTCCTGTTCAGTTTCAGCCATCGCAGACTGCTCATACACTTGACATGCTCTGGGAAGTACCCACCCTGGAAAAGACAACGGGTGGTTGGAGTTGGGAGAAAAGGAAGAGGAAGAAGAAGAGAGACTTCTGGCTTCAGTAATACTCATACTGACTTTATTCATCTATACTCTAGGACCGTTAAATTTCAATGGAGTTGGTGGAGGGTATAAATAAAACTCATCTGGCATTGCCTGTAAAATGCTAAAAAAAAAAATGGGAGGGTGTCACGATTTCAAAGATCCTTTATTTATTTGTTTGGGGGAAAGGTTTTCTCTGACAGATATGAGAAACCAAACTTTATAACCAACTTAATTTCTCTTTCTCTCTCTTTTTAAATCTTTTTTTATAGTTGCATCAGTGAATGGTTTTTTTTTCTGTTGCAATCTGGAATCTATATTTTAGGTAAATATTATTTGAACTTGCCTAACCCCAACATGCAAAAGCCACCCAGATAAAGTCGAGCCATTGAATTATGCCTTAAATCAAATGTCAAATCGAATACGGGTTTGGAGAATTGTGACACCTAAAAAAAGATCATTTGAGCAGAAATGTTGGAACACAATCTTACATCTATAATACATCTGCTCTGTGATCTGTTTGACTGTAACTAACAGAAGTCAGCAAATACAAAACCAGCAAATAAATTACAACAGTTCTGTCCCTACAGCCAGTGAGGTGAGCGGTCTTGTCTCTGAACATTATAAATATGGAAGAACAGTAATAAGCACAACATTTAAAGTTGACAACACTGGTTGGGTTGGTTTCATTGTTATTGTGTGTGGGTGGGTGGAACAGTACAAATCAGCTCCATGAGAGAATGCAGCAGTAATCTGGCCAGCTGTAAAGTTCGGTCTATGTTATCTCACACAGTCAGGATAAGAAGTCCGTGCCGTTGAGCTCACAGCCATTATGATTTGGGGAACGACTAAGCAGAGGAAATGATGTCATCCCCACATTAGCTGAAATTAGATTTGAATCACCAGCCATTCACCAACTAACATAAACAAGTTATTCCCAGGCAGTTTATTTTAACTACTTTCATACCTACATTCCAATCAGCGATACGCGCACTAATAGTCTACCAGTTCAAATACTTGTCAGATTTTCCCTGCTGTCACGACTGCCAGCCGGGCTGCTTCTCCAGCCTCTCAAAATAAGCTCGAAAAGTGTGTCAACCCCTACAAGTATGGCGACACTGGGTTGCCAACACCATTGAACAAACTTCTGACTTTAACATTACATGAGGCTGTTGCTTTTGGTCGGGGCCTTACCTAACTTAAACGCTGACATGTTCTGGCGCAGGGCTTGTGTATCTGACCCAGACAGCCAGAGTTAACTTAGCCGACAGAGAAGCTAAATTAGCTAGCTAACGTGACGTTTGAAATAAGAGCTGGCTACGTTATCCCAAACAACCCGGAATAACGTAAGTTAACCGCTAACAAACAAAATAAGTACTCTTCAGTCCAATAAACAGAATCATATTAACCGCCTGCCACGACGCTGGTTGCCGACCAAAGACTGTTACTTTGTCCATGTCAAACATCTGACAACTGGCTAACGCCCAGTGGTAGCAACGTTGAGCTAAGCTAGTGTTAAAGCGAGCTCAAGCTTTAGCCGTTATGCTCTGAGGATCCAACTTGGATTAGCTTTAGCTAGCTAGCGAGCTAACGTGTTAGTTAGTCAACAGCAACGGATACAAATTCAAATAATATTGCTTTGAATCCTTACTTTGAAGTCGTTTCCACTCAGGTCTACCCCCCTTATGAAGGGAAGGACTCCGGTGGCAGCCATTTCTGGTTGATGTCAGCTGCTCAGCCTTCAACTGTCTATTTTGGTCCAGCAGCAGGAGGGTTGTGGCTGCTGGGCGGCTGCTCTTCTTCTTCTTCGTTTTTAATGGAGGTTGGTTACCAGCGTTTTAAGAGCATTAGCGCCACCCTCTGCTTCGGAATGTGAACTAGTGATTATAATGATCTGTCAGCGTCCTCCAGTGGCCATCATCAGGGATTACAACACATCCATGAATGTGTGAGTCCCACTTTTGAATAAAGGCTCGCCAAATTAATTAAAAGCTGAGACAACATTCTCTCTTTAAAATTGACAGGTTTATACAATATGACCCTTATTTCATCAAACGTGTTCTTTCTCTTCTTCTTCCACTGCACTGAACTGCGGGGCATTATTAGATTGATAACATTATAGTGTTGTGCACACAAAGACCTTGTCTTTGCTGATTATATCATGAGTTGCTAATTTCTCCGTCAAAAGCTCTTTGGTCGTGACACAAACCACTATTGCAACGAAATTTTGTCAAGTCATTTAGAGATAGCGGATGATACCGGAAAAGATACACGTTTCTTTCAAAATAAGGCCGTGTCCGAGCAAAGCGTACGATGTACTGCATGCACGATTCGCAGTAAACATTTTATTTTGAAGGCGGAGGAGGCGGAAGTGTTTCACGTGTATCTTAACGCGATGACATCATTTGTAGAACCGCCCAGTCAGCTGTGCCGTTAAGTGTCCCTAGCTTAGCCAGCCGACAGAAAAATAAAACACAAGCTATTTTTGGTTTTACATTATGGATAAGAGCGCCACGCGATACAATGTACAGCTATATATTTATGATTTATCGCGAGGAATGGCCCGCAGCCTCAGTCCTATCATGTTGGGTAAGTACAGGTAGAAAAAATCCGATGCAGTCTGGCCTCGGGGACAAATAAGTAATAACAACAAATACCGGATGGTGATGCCTTCTCTGGCTTGTGACATTTTAAAGCCGCCTTTATACGGGTGTAGCAGTATAGAATACTGATCTACTAAGTAATTCAGATCCTAGTTATTATTTGAATCATTTATTTTGCAAATAAACTATAACGCGAGATTGATTTACGTTCCTACATCCTAAGGAGCAGCTCAAAGGTCGTTATTGGGGGTCGATCATCTTGTACCTCCTCCCTTCTTCTCACCACTGTTTACCTTCTTGTTACAGGAAAGCAGCTGGACGGTATCTGGTATGAATCTTTTTTTTCTCTTCTATTTTGACAGATGTCTTGCCTGTGACCTAAAAGTCAGACCTCCTGAGTTATGAAGACGTAGTTTCTCATGTAACTGTATGTGTGGATCCAGCAGGTGTAGGCCTGTGACCTATTTCTGTTCCCAGAGCAGTTAACACAGACATTAAATATCATCTGCAAAGGGGCACTATGTCGTTTTGTAGATGAATTTCAAACTCAGATATTAATGGGGTAAAAGTACAAAGTCAGAAAGATTTATCTTTTCCATCAATGAATAACCAAGCTGTTCTCAGAGGAAAATAAGGTCCCTAGATCACTGTTTTAAGCTAGAAAGGTGGCAGGGTCCGCCACATATAACCAAAGGGAAACATTATGAAACTGTGTTGTCCTGGGTCAGTTTGTTTATTCAGCTGATTCAGTCATGAGTTTGTTTATTTGGAATGAAGATCTTTCTCCGCTGATTGAAATTTCTTCCCCAAAACTACAAAGAGCTCATTTAAAACATAGGAAACTACCAAAGTCAGCTGCCAGCTGAGTGTCTTATTCTGTCTAGATTTAGCTGTTCAGTGATGCTTTGATTTGTTTTGTTGTTAAAGTGATTTCAGAAACACATAAATTAATGAATAATTAATACTTAATATAATTAGACAAAGGGATTTGTAGGAGTGGATACTCCAAAAAAGTAAATAGCAACACTCTGCTTTAAAAGAAAATATCACACATAATCAAGCATGAATTGTATCTGAGCCATAGATTTGTCAGTTTAGGAGCATTTAATATATCATTACTGTAATGTTGTCCTATAGTTCGCTAACTGATTTGTAACTTGTTATTTGGCAGTGGCACTGAGTTCCATTTAAAAAAAAATAATCTGAGAAACACAGTTGTTCTGACCTGAATTTACCCCTGTGATAATTTGGTGCTTTTTTTCTCCCCCTGCAGGCACACAGCTATAGTGGCATACGGTGATGAGTTCTTCTTCGGAGGGGAGGGGATCTCCAGCTGTTCGCCGGTAAGTCTGTAACAAGCGGACCGACTTTCACGAGTCTGGTCAAACAAGCCTGTGAAGGAAATGCCTGCAAACTGAGCGTTAGCGCAGAGATACCTGAACACTTCTCCTGGTTTGAGATTATATGTTCCAGCTGTCAGTGCGCCGTCCTGCCTCAGCTAAATCTCAAGAAATTCAAATGGGTTTGTGTGTTTATGAAAGCCTCATTAAAATGTTGCCATGTGCAAGACATGGTGTCAAGATTCTAGTTGATTCCTTTGAGATGTTGCCAGTTATCGAGGCCTCTCAGCATATCACAGAATTAGTGAATCACATGCTCTGACATGCTCCCATGGGCTGATTCGTGATGACGATTTAAATCTGCCTGAATTACGCCTACCTCAGTTTGTGTTGTTCTTAAGGTTGGTGTTCCAAAGATCGCTTCAAAGGACCAAAACCTACCATGTGTTTGCCACCACTTTTTGACTCCCCTCCTTGTTTGTGTTACAAGAAAAATAAAAAAGTTTGCTGGGCATTAACATTTTCATCAAATGTTAAAAAAGAGTAAAAAGTGCTTTTTTGTATACAATTTGCAGCCGTGATTTAACAGTGCAATATTGGAGACTTTTATATTACGACATTCAAAAAGGAAATAAAATCAGCAACAGAAGAAGAAATAATAGTTATATTGACGTTATATGTGTTGCGTTTCAGAAGTATCTGCTGAATTTAGCATGCTAACCAGCTAATCTTCCATCCTGGTCCAAAGCTTCTGTCTCAGAGGTGTAAACATCAGTTTGCACCACTAGCTGCATGGCTAACTGAGCTAACTAGCTATCGGGAGCCACAGTTAGCAACAGTTAGCAGTTACTCTGCTGATATATGGCTTCATATTTGTTTTTCCCATTGTTTTGATAGGTGGCCACTGTTAACATTGTGTCCCTCTGATAAGCTGAGATGAGTAGTTCTAGTAGCAGTATGGTGCGGCTAGAACTAGCATCAACAGAGTTCACTTGAAAAAAACTTCAGCTCCATGTTCATGATAATGAATTAACTTTGATGTGTTTAAAGATTCCTTGTACAACAATTTAGCTCTGTGGCACAGAGAGTAGGATAGGTAGATAGATCAGGCTTGGTTACACAGAATAAACTTATTTCATACATAGATGTTAGTTATAGGATAAATGCATGGTTGGTTTTGGTCTTTTGAATCATGATCGATCAAAAAGATGTATTGTCCTTTAACAATCAGTGCTCACTAAAGTAGAACAGGCAGCAATAAAATGTAAGAAAACTGCCAAATTAACCTTTGACATTCATTTCTTTCTACATGATATTTGCAAAACAGCAGCTCTACAAAGCCATCGCTCTGACATTCAGACGGACTGATAAAACCCGCTGTTTGATGTTTGAGATAGCTGAACATGTTTGAGCTGCCAAACGCCATTCCAACTGTGCTGCAAGTTTGCCCGATCACAGGGTGCGTTGAGATTAAAATGATCCCAATCAGCTCATCCTCACACATATGAGGCTCCTTCTCACCTCCTCAGAGACAGTAATTGGAGAAACGAAACATCACTGATTAGCTCGCGCTCTTCAATAGCTCTCATATAACGGTCCGGTCTGCTGTGTGTTTGTCAGGGTGGGACGATGCTCGGCCCTCCAGACACAGTGGTAGAGCTGGGAGAGACTGAAGTGTCCGAGGAGATCTTCATGGATTACCTCTCTTCCCTGGGAGAAAGCACATACAGGTCGAGTAGCTGTCATCAGTTCCTTTTTCACTTCCCCCCTCCTTCATATAGGAAAACTAGCAGTTGTTTATACTTTTAATATGATGTCCTAAAACGGACAAATGTGTTAAAATCACTAATCCATCTAATCGTTAGGATTTGTTCTTGTTGTTACTGACTTGTCAAAATGCATAAAGGCTATTATCTGATGCAACAACTCCTTCCGTTCTTCCCTGGTTCAGAGGTGACAGGTATCGTCTGTTTGAGCACAATTGCAACACCTTCACCAACGAGGTGGCTCAGTTCCTGACGGGCAGGTCCATCCCCTCCTACATCACCGACCTTCCATCTGAGGTCCTCTCAACGTGAGTGCCCCAAGCAGTGAACTGTTATGAAGTAGGCACACTGAGCTCTTTGTAGCCGCCACATGGAAGACACCAGTTCTGCCACAAAGTCAGTGTGACTTTGCTCCTTTTAAGAGAAAACTGTCACTAGTAGATGTTGCTGGAATAATGACAAGGCCTGCAATTTATACTGTAGCTGCCAAGATATGTGCCCAAACCTGCCTTCAAAGGTTTTTTTCCTCGATTGATAACTTTCTGTACAGATAAGGCAAGATCCAAGAGTAGGCATACTTGGCACACGCCAAGGGCCTTATTGCCAGCAGGGGGCCTGGACAGAGGAGAGAAGAACTGCCTACTTTGAATAATGTTAAACATACATTATTAAAATATTTAAAAAATCCTTTTTAAACCCATATTATAATGTTAAATATACTTTTTTCATTAGTGCATGACTAACCAAATGTGTATGAATATTGACAAAATATAAGTAGATAAGCTAAACTATATACCGAACCAAATTAATGAGTACAATGATAATAATGTGGCCAAAAAAATACAGTCTGCCTCGAGTAATCTGTCCATTTAAGCCGGCCCTGGACACACCAATGCATGGGATGCATTGTGGGTAATGTAGGCTCTGGGTTATGAAAAGCAGTCCCCTGGTGGATAGCATTGCACTCCTAGAACTCTATTGCATTCATCAGAAGAACCAGAGACATATCCTTTTTTATTCCATGCATTCTTACTCCTTTTACAAAACTAGGCGCCTACATTACCCACAATGCAACGTCCACTGAGTGACATCACTCAAGGCCTTTAATCAGACTACATGCCGCTTTCTCTGAAGCCACAAAGGGCTTTATACTTCTGTTATTTTCATACACATGCAGTAGTACCTCAGGACCTGTAAACACACACCTAAATGTGTAATATTAGTGGAGCTACCCTTTAAGTGGAAATAGCTTGTATACAGAAAACAGATACAGTATGTTAATATGCAGTAGAATATGACTAGGGTTTCAAAATACAGTCCAGGCCTAAATAAACGTGGAAGCATTGTGTCAGGATAAAGTTTACAATATCATATCTCCTCCCTCTGCCTCCAGACCGTTCGGCCAGATTCTGCGGCCCATCCTGGACTCGATCCACATCGCCCCTCCAGGAGGTAACGTCATCAATGGGGGCAGGAACGTCTAACCCCGAGGGGGCAGCAGAGTCGCCGAGTGTTCGCAAAGGTCACTTCCATTGTAGTCTTTCTTCGTTTTATTTCTGTAAATAAGTTACACACAAGCACTGAAGCTGATGGTGTTTGTAAGCTATGACTGATATCTGACTGGTTAGTCCTGAAAATTCCTAATTTAAATATAATTTCCTGCTTAAAATCCAGTTGGTTTATGAATACTATTCAGCTGACTTTGATGAATGTTGCCTTCTTAGAAATACATCTACGTAAAGTCATATATCCAGTTGAAGGGGCACTATAAAGTTTTGGTAATATTTACAATATTAATGAGGTAATAATATAAACTCAAAAATATATTTTCCAGAACTGAATAAACAAGCTTTTCTCAGAGAGAAATAAGGTCCACAATACTGTTTCTATTTGCCAGAGCCCGCCAAGTACAAAGTAAACAGTATGACATTGTGTTGTCCGTTAAGGTCAGTTTGTTTATTCAGTCTTGAAAATGAGCCAATGAAGATCTTTCTGTTCTGATTAGAAATTATTCTCCAAAACTACATAGTTCACCTTGAAAGAAGTTTAATGTAAAAAGGTATATTTAGATTTGGTGCAATGCAACTTAATTGATTCTTAATACACAATAACATACATATTTCACTACATTTCAAGGGGCACTACGTAGTTTTGGTGAAGAAATTTAAACTCAAAGTTTTAATATATTTACAGTATTAATGGGATGATAAAACAAACTTAAGAATATATTTTTTTTCTAAACTGAATAAACAAACTGTTCCCAGAAGAAAATAAGGTCCCCAGAACACTGTTTGGAGCTAGAAAGGTGGCAGGGTCCACCAGATATAAACAAAGTAAAATGGCATGAAACCATGTTGTCCTTTAACATCAGTTTGTTTATTCAGTTTATACAGTCAAAGAAACAGAGAGTCTTTCTCTTCTGATCAAAATTTCTACCCCAGAAATTTTCTACTCCACAGCATCAATCCAACAGCTGTAATTAAACCACATACAACATTTAAATACCTCTTGCACATTAGTGCATCCAGCTTATTTAGTACTTTTGTAGAAAATACTCCTTTACCTTTTTAAGTTGGGTCCTTCCAGTAATACCGTTTTAATTTAATAAAGATTTTAGTTCATCACTTTAGTTATTTAATATGGAATTAAGCTTGTTGTTCATCACATATCAGGTTCCACACATGGTTTCTGCCGTGCGGCTGACTACAATGAAATTAATCTTAGCGTGCTCTTTTGCATAGATGTGTTTAATATATTCAATTCAATGGATGCTGAACGATGGCACATAAGATGGCTGAATCTTGGAGAGTCTTTTAATGTCAATCATATTTAAATTTTGCACTTTTATGATTTGTTTTAATTATAATTTTTTTTGTTACTTGTCAGCCTGTATTTTAATTTCCCATCAGTGATCCTTTTATGCTTGTAATATTTGTCTTCACTGTTTCTGTTGAACTCCTGTGTTCGCCTACTTAACCGAACCGTATATATTATCATTCCATTTGTGATACGACATACAGCAGGTGATTGATGCCACAGAGTTTATACGATTTAGAGTGATATAAAAGTGTCTCTATAGCAGGACTGGGATCAGTTCATAATAAATACAGTTATTCCCGTGTATATGAAAGTTGACGTTTGTTAACTGGAGGGTTGATTACAAAAGTGTGTGTCACGCAGGGCAAGAAGACGACACAAGGAACAGTTTCAAGGTGATGTAAAATCATTTTCCAGACAATCCTTGTCCTTTTATAAAGGTTTTTGACAACAAAACTACAATTTTCTTGGTTGAAAATATCCAACAATATGAGCTCTTATATAAAAGTGAACTGCGTCACAGCCCTGTTATATGACATAAGTTGTGCCTCTTGGCCTGTGTTACCAGCTCCACAGGGAGATCATCTTGTTATACAATGTTTTTGAAATTTCAGTTGCCATGTGGGTAATTCTAAACAACTGCACATCCACACATTTTTTTAAAACATAAAGTTGACCATATGCTGTACTGTCAACTTAATAAAAACCTGCTTGAGTCCTTTAACAGCCACCAGAGAGTGTTTGATATACAATACACCTCTGTGCCTTCATTTCCCTCCGCTTGGCTACAGTCACACTGTTGGGAGTTGGCATGGTTATCGTATAGCACAGATGGTAACTTCCTGTGCAGTCCGCATTCAAAATCTGGTAGATAGTTTACTGCATGAAGGTTGAGAGATCTCAAGAATTGTGAAATAGACGAAAAGGCACCCTCAGCTCGCTGATATCGACCATGCGACACACGCCACAAATCAAATTCTGCAGGAAACTGTAAGAAACATAAGTGGTTGAAAGTATCCCGGATCCAACGCTCACAGCCTTTAATATAACACATTACACCCTGTGCTCTGCCAACAGAAAGAACAAATTGTTGTGTAACTTAATATAAGATGTAGCTCACATGTTTTAGGGGTTACCTGATTAAGACAGTGTTACCCACACAAACCGTATTAAACCTCATGAGCCTGAACAGAGTGAAGAAGAAGAACGAAGCACAGAAAAACAAGAAATTACTTAATAAAGAACATTTAATCATAACCAGCATTAATAAATGGTACATTTATAGTTAATAAAACTTTGGTTAATAGTGGCTTGACTGTTATTAAACAATAAAATGCCTTTTAAACCATGTATCAAGCAGTTGTTGATGTTATGTTGCCACTGATGTCTGTAATACTTTACAAAGACTAAAGGTCCCATATTGTAGAGAGCAGAGATGCTATATAAATACTGTGAAATTGTCAAAACGCGGGACATCTACAACATAGCCAATATGGAGGAAACTGTGCTTTAGCGTAGCCATGGTTGCACAAACACCGGCATGGAAGCGCGGTGGGCGGAGCCTGCTCAGGCCTGTGAGTGCTGATCAATTGGAGCAGACTGGGCTCTTCAGGAGGGTGGTCTTAAAGAGACAGGCACTAAAAGAGATGGAGGGTGATTAGAGGTGCTGCAGCAATGGACAGTTTAGGAAAAATAATGTGCATTTAAATATTGAAGCATACACACATTTTCTAGTAGACACCCAAAATAAGATGATGAACTTGAAAATGTGCATAGTATGGAAACCTTTAATAAATGATTTATAAGCATTTCATTGTTTAACAGTCAAATAACTATTAACCTACCTGTAAGTAACTATAATTGTACCATTTATTCTTAAAGGTAATCATTAATAAGGTTATAATAAAGTGTAACCACAATCTCAAAGAGAGATTAAACCAGCACTGACTTTCAATGAGTTCTCCTGCAATAAATAAACCTCACACACATTTTACCTGACGAGCCGTCGCCATCGCTCAGCTCTCGCGGCTTTCTGCAAAGAAATATTGGAAACGTGTCAAAACTTTATTTTTCCTAGACTTTTAGAACTTACATGTCTGGCTGCTTTTAGGCTAGTTCCCCTTCATGAGGCTGGAAAGCTCAGGTGAATCTGGATTCTGACATTTTGCCTTCCGCTAACCAACTAACCAACATGCTAACATGCTAACCAGACCGATGAAATGTATTACTGCACAAGTCACCCTTTGTTGCTCTAATATATGTTGCTGGCTGCTACCTGTACTGTGAAGATAGTTATGGATATTCTTCCCTATTTAAATGATCTAATGCTAGATATGTTTATGCATATTGTTTGTGTAATTGTTTTTTTGGTTTTTTTTGTAATTCTACCTACATATAAAGCCATTGACTGCAAATGTGAGAATCTATGGTGTGATTTTGTTACCTTTACAAGTAGCTTCTGGTTTTTGAAGGTTTTTAAAGTGAAACAGGCATTTTGATTTTTCCATATTGCACATGTAATTGAAATGCAATGATAATATCATTTGCACAAATACACACCCTTGTGGAATTAAATTTGAAGGACTACTAGAAGAGCACATTTGAAGACTGACAGTCTTTGGGAAAAAAAGGGGATGGAAAGTAATTTAAGTTTATTAGTTATGTGCGCATCCATGAAATCCCAGGGGGACAGGTGCTAGATACAAAAATAACTTTTCAAATTGCAATGCAAGGAGTGTCCACACACTTGAATCACAGTTCCCATCCTAATTTTAATGGTCCGACCAG
>CAEMYA010000047.1:1218999-1233001 GCA_903131615.1 Diplodus sargus | reverse complement strand
TATGATATCTGAGAGCTGCCAAGTCTGCTACCTGTAATTACAACTGTGTGAGTGAAAGACACCTGCATGAGAAAATATTGCAAACAACCTTTCAGATCCCCCTTTTTTTTTAAAAGGAATGAATTCTGTTTGTATCCCAATGGCCCAGTTGCTGCTGCGCTCATTTTGGTAAAACAAAGTTTCAACAAAATAGTTTCTGACCTTTGTAAAGATGTTTTTAGTAGCTATATGGGTCTAAATCACAATCAGGTCAGAATCTCATGGGTCTGAGAATACACAGTCATACAGAGAAAGAGGTAGCACCTCTGAGAGCATTTACACCATTTACTTTCAGATCTTTCTTTCACAGTCAGTCTTCTGGGCACACATGCACTGAGGCTTCACATGAAAGCTGTGTATTACAGTAACTGTCCTTGTCATGAACAGAGGAAAGTGGGAAAGGCAGCAAATAAAAACATTTCACTGTGACTGTCCTTCGTATCCTGCTGTTGTTGAGTCATTATTACCAGCTCTTCGTTCCTCTGCAGAGGTAGTTTGAGTAGGAGTTCGAGCCGGTGCCTCCATAACAATAAATATTTCTGCCGAACTGTCAAAACTGTTGAACAATCACAGAAACAAACCTCCAGTTTTATACGGACACTTCAAACTTTTACAGATACAAGTGAAATGTTGTTACACAGTGAAAACCCACACAATGTCATCTTACACCTTCTTTTGTTGAATCAAACATCGTATGTCCTTAAATTGTTGATAACATAACTCCATATCAACTTGACAGAACCCAACATCTTTCAGTTAACTCTCTTGTGTTGATGCAGGATCATCACTGCTTGGACTTGAAGACAGTGATGTAAGTTCCATTGATTATATCGATTACATAAACCCTAAACTCTAAATAGGATGTACTGGTCTAACTTTTTTGCTCTTGATACAAATTCTGTCATCTCAGCTCAGGATATCTACCGATAACAATAATAAAACTGTTTCCAGTGCCTTGTCTTTCCTAAATTTCATATCTGTGTAACTATGTGGAGCTCATTGTTAATGTAACATTTACTGCAAAACTAATAATGTTTTAAGAAAAAATATGATGATTGCTATGATCACTATTTCCTGATTGTTTCCAGGGAATTTAGCCCTTATCCTACCAACTTATCTATTTATAATCAGTACAGGTTGTGTTATGATGCGTTATATTATGGTACGTCGGGAGCTTGCCTATGTTCCCACATTCCTAAGATTTTTTTTTTTTTTTAATTAAGCCCTATGTTCCCACATTTCCTTTTTCAAAAAATTGCATCAGATTTTATCCCCCTTTCTCCCAATTTGGTAGCCAATTACACCCCTAACCCTAACACAAAAAATCTTGTGGGAGGATAGGGCTCAAATTGAAGGCAAATGTAGGAACAAAAGACCTAATTTTGAAAATTATTAGAAATGTGGGAACCCAGGGCAGTTGGACCATTGGGATGACATCATGTTATGTTATGTTGTGAACAGTTGTGTACTGTTATGTTGTGTGCTGCTATGTAACGTTACATTACGGGTGAGTGTGTTATATTATAATACGTCATGTAAGGTTATGTTATCTTATGTTACGTCAAGTTACGTAGAGTGACGGTGTGTTATGTTACAATACATCATGTTGTATTATGCTATCTTGCGTTACATTACATAATGTTACAGCAGGGTGACAGCGTGTTATATTATGATACGTCATGTTATGTTATGCTATCTTATGTTACATTACGTGACGTTATGGTAGGGTAATGGCGTGTTATACTATGGTATGTCATGTTATGCTATCTAATGTTATGTTACGGTAGGGTAACGCCGTGTTATACTATGAAATGTCATGTAATGTTATGCTTTCTTACGTTGCGTTAAAAAAAAGTTGAATAATTCCTTTAACTCTGAAACAAGGACAGGTCAAAAACATCATCACTCCATGGCTGTATAACACACACCCACATGTAAACACACAAATTCAGGCAGGTTGAGCTGGGAGCAAAGGTAATGATTTGCATGGGCAGGTGGGCAGTGGAGCGTTTTGGAGTCCGTCCATCGGAGAGACGAGAGCACAACATGCAGCAACATCCCGACAGACATGGCTTCACCAGGTCAGCAGAGAAGTAAGAGAAAGACTGGAGTCAAGGTGAGACGCCGGAAAGTTGTTGATGACTTACAGCAGGTGTAGAGGAAGTAAGGGAAACAGTACTTCACTGCCCCAGCATGTTGTGCTTTTCAACCTTTGAGAAGTGATTACAGGATTTACTTTGGACGTCAAGCTGAGAAGGTGAAAAGACTCTGTAGAACAAAAGCTGAAGTGTTAACCGAGAGAGAGAGAAAAAGAGGAGAGAAGGCACATTTTGAGGAAGACTGAACGACACACATGTTGACAACGACAGTTCCCCCAAAACAAGCTGAAACTGAGCCAAAGACCATGAAGGGAAAACAAGTTTTAAAAATTTAAATGCATTCATATATTGGCAGCTCTGTTGAAAGAGTGTCCCCAGATGACAGGAAATGAAGAAAAAAAAAGAGGAAAAGCAAGAAAAAGGGAGAAGCTCTATCTATTTGAGGCATAAGAAATAGTGAACAGACAAGTTGTAATGTTGAACAGCTTCTCCATCCCCCTATGGATTTTTCCACATTCTTTTGAGATCTGAATTCCCTTTAATGTAATCTAAGGACATTTTCCCCTCCAAAAGTATGGTTACATTGAAAAAGTTACACAAGTTGTTTTGAGTCTTTACTGTTGCCAAAAATATTTTTCCTCCCAAGCAAGCAACAATCCTCCAGCCACGGTAAACCACACCATCATTTATCCAAAGGATATCTCTTGAAGAAGACTTCCAGCGATCATGAATGAGTGATGATCTCTCAGCCGTTCTGACACTGTCTTAAAAAATCACACGCCTGATCTTTTGGGAGATATTTTTCTTCACTCATGAAGGATATTTTTTTTCCCACACTTGCAAAGTTTTAATGCCCTTTTAAAACTGACAACACCATTAAAAACTTTTTTGTGAAGCCACCAAAACACATTTTCTGCACTTCACTGTGCAATCAGGGAATTGACGCCACACTGAGACCTGCACAATGCATTCTGAATTATACATGTGCAGTTTACAATAGAGCAAGTTTTCATCTGAAAAAAATAAATCAAGCAGCTCACTAAAGATGTACAGTATATCTACATGTGTTGTTGTGTTATGACCTTTAGTGTCTGTAGTAGTTATTACAGCTGCAGGGGAGAACCTGAGCAGAGGTGGTATTAGTAGAGAGGTTGATGGGTTTGGTGGATGCAAAGGAGGGTTAGTACGTAGTGAAGTAACGTCACACATAGAACATAAGGTATTTAGGTAACGTAGGTATGTTTGTCATGTAAGTAACAGAAGTTTTGATTCAAACCCAAACCATAATGTTGTCTTAACCCTAACCAAGTAGGCTTCTTACCAGAACCTGATTGCACTGTAACAGCACAAACAGTAAACAGTAAGTGGTTTGGTGCTATTGCAATGGCCACTTTGTCTGTTTTTGGGGACACCCTAGATTTTCCACTCATAATTCGTAAAATACTTGAAAAATTGTTCCATTATTTCCGAAACAGGCAGACAAAAAGGAGTTCTCTAATTTTTACCACGTGTCCGGTGATTTTGCTGGCTGAAATGACGACTGTCACTAGCAGGTTCTATTAGCTGTAGCTAGCCATCTAATTGAGCTAATGCTAGCTCCATGAGTTAGTTGGAGAAAGTCTCTGAGTCGCTTGTTTTCCAGTTGATTTGTTAAAAAAGAAATTATATAGCCTATGCACTGGATGACATACATGATATCATGCTAAAAGTCAAAGCTAAAGTTAACATGTCCCACGCAAAAATTTAACATCCTCGCCAGTTGATGGTCCACGTTGAGGATGATATATAAATAAAGAAATAGCATTACTCTTGCATGGCAGGCAAATGCTAGTTTGTACTAATATTTAATTATGATGGTTGTATGTGAAAGGACCTATTTTTTTCTGACGTGACTTGTAACCTTACATAATGTGGTAACCAAAGTGGTAACCCTAGGTAGCTATCCACAGTATTCCTAGCCCCCCTGGATACCTTGTGCTATTTATGGCGGTGACTTCTGGTCATTGGTGTTTTCCAATATAGTGGGATGCTAATGCTCATTCCTAGAGCAATTGGTATGGCATATAATCTGTTTATGAATCTAAGTTAGCCAATTTATCAGCTAAATACTGTTAAGATTATTATAATTGCTAAGCCCATTTAGCAAAGGCCTTTAAATCCCTGTAAGTGTGGCTGATGCACAATTGTTATGATATTGTGTTACTTGCGCTAGTTCTGCCAAGCGGCGGAAGTATCACCATTTCCAGAGGGAAACTCGTAGATACTGCTGTTAGCCACGCAAGCTAACATGTGGCCTACAGCTAACATTACAGCTGATAAACATAATGTTAAACTAATTCCTTACACTTTTGCTAATTTTTTCTGTTTCTGGTTTTGGCAAGGCTAAATTAAAAAAAAGACACAATCATCGTAGTCTTGAGAGTATCGTTTTCAGCATTTCAAGAAATCCAAAGCTTGCAGTCCCTAGTTGCGCTTGTGAAGATATCACTGAACAACTGTTGTTCAGGGAAGAGATTTTTCAGTTTAGTCAGTGTTAAATCGGTTGAACTGTGGCTTGAGTCGATAGAATTAGCTGCTGGGTCTACAGAAACTTTGGATTTATTCTCAGATGTGAGCAAAGTCCCGGAGCCCTACAGGGAGTCGAGCCCTGCACTGTAGAGTTGACTTTACTGATGAGCTGAAACAAGGAGCCCTGAGCAACCAAGTGACAGCACAACGAGCAAAAGATATGAAGGCGCACAGAAAAATAACAGAGAGCTGGGTCAAGAGAATGAGAGGGGGAGGACACAAACAGAATTAGATAGGGACACACAAAGAAACAGACCTGAGGGGATGGATACATACATACATAAATGAACAAAGTCAGTACTGCTATAGATTCTATACTTTCCATATATTTTCGTGTGTGTTTTTTTTCCCCCATTATTCTGCACGTTTTCTCTCTGACAACAGCAGCATCTCCTGTTGCTCTGTGTCACACCTTTTTTCATACATTTCTGATCATCAGTGTTGTAACCTATGATCGTGCACGTTTCGTGTCCCCAAATTTGCTCCAGTCTGATTTACACAACCTCTTTCTTTGCCGTGGCCTTTTGCTATTTGCTGCTGCAACTTGTCATTCCCCGCCTCACAAACCCAGATCATGAAAGATTGATCTTATCACAGAGAGACAGAGGGGAAGGAAAACAGAGAGAGAAAGAATCAGAGAGCGGGGAGTATGTGGGAGACTAAAAACATCTCTTCAGAATTGCATACCCTACTTAATTGTCCACATTGTCCTTCTCTGTCTGTTTTTTTTTTGTTTCTTACTGTTTCTTTTTATATATGTATTGTACAGTGTTCCTCGAGTGCCCAGAGAGGCGCCTTTAAATAAAATGTTTTATTATTGTTATAGTTATGCAGGGCACCGAGCTGCAGTATCTCTGACTGTGCTCTGCTGCTGTCAAGTGTTGTTGTTTTAATTGGAGCCAAACTCAGCTCATCGCGGCAGTCAGTTCCTCTCAACCTGACCCCCAAAACATACTCACCCACCGACCCACACACACACACACACTCACACACACCGGGGGACTGAGGCACACAGTGATAGACTAGGACAGCAGAAAAGTTTAAAAAGACAGAGAAATGCAATGCAAAAGAACCGATAGATAGCAATACCAGCATGTTCACAATGTGAAGTTTATTTTGACGACACTCCAATCCCAATGTGCCATAGTCATACGGCGGCCATTTTCCTCTGACATCACAATCAGGGTGGGAACCTTAAATGTCGTACAGGCTGTTTTCCAGGTGGCGAGTCCAATAAAAGTAGCATATCTGACAAACTGTGATCATTTCACAGCTGCCTGATTGATCAGCAACTAAAAAGACGATGGAAGGTCAAAAATCTACAGAGACATTGGGCCGTATTTCAAGGTAAAACAACATATGTTTGATAATGTGCTAGCTCAATGTTAACATTAGCATTCAACCACTTCCTAGCTAAACGTTTCTGTTGGACAGTGTTACGTGACAAGATGAGTGTCAGTTAATTCTAAAATATCAACAGACATCATGGAAACATTTATTTAAGCCTGGAATTGAAATGCATAGGATCGAACTTTAGAGTTAAATGCTAACATTAGGCTTGAATAGCTTATACCATGAAATATGGCCGTTTTTCCCACATTCCCACTGAACAATCCAAAGTTGTGAAATAACATTTGTACTTATAATTTGATTGCCTATGTTTACACACTGCAGAAACAGCCTGAGCCTGACGTTAGAGGAAAATGGCCACTGTCTGAATACGGTCTATTGCTGTAAATGTCCAACAGCACTGATAATGAAAATCTAAAATTAACATCACCATCTGATTCACTGGTCTTTAGCACTGGGGTGCGAAAGTGTCCGAATATTCTGCATGATTATCATCTTTAATCTCCAATCCTCCGCTGCAAGAGGGATGGGACTCATTTAGCCTCTAAAACAATGTTGATTATGTGCTTGAATGCCTTGGCATTGTTGTTCCTCATTCAGCAATCACGAGAGACAGTCGGACTGAAGTGATTTAAGCCCCTGCGAATGGGATCGAATTGTGCATTGTGGCACTGAAGGAGAGGCAGGCCAACTAACTGCAAAGCTCAGTGTAATAAATTAATTCGGCTGCTCGCAGGTGCCAGATGTATTGCCAAGTGTGGCTGATTAAAAGGTGGGACCTGCATAGGGAATGAGGACAATGGCGCTTTGTAAATCTAAATGTAAATCTAATCCGACGTAGCGTTAAATAAAAGACTGCCTCGAATGTAAAAAAAAAAAAAAAAAAAATGTGTGGAAGAAATGTGGAAGGCGTTTTCTTTCATGGGCAGGCGTGTCAACAGTTATCGAACTTTTAACGAGTGTTCTGTAATCGTACAGGAAATGCTTCCCTTGAGATGATGTTTAACTGTATTTTTTGGGGCATTTCTCAGATGTGCAATGCTCCAAATAATATTTCCGACGCGGGATTGATTTTGACATTTTCCCACTTATGCATTCAGCTAAAGCTACAGAGTATTCCTCTTTAAGATCCCCGTTTCTGACACTTCTCACAATGATGTTTGACATGCCTTATGCAAACTCAGTGGAACGAGCAGAAGTGAAAGCGACTTCCTGGCGACAGAAAATGAAAATAAAGAAAACAATGTGCCCCCCCCCAATTCTGAATCTGAAGACAAATCTGGTAAGCCGTTTCTTTGAAGAAGCTGTTAGCGGACGCGTTAGTTTCTCTACCTCCCCTTGAGTACGTCTCTTCCAATATGAATATGTTAAAGGTTGAAAAAAGTGAGTATACAAAGATGCTCTTTTTCTTTGATTGTGGCAGGCAGACACCAAAGGCAGGTGTGTCTACAGTACAGTTAATGTTCATGATAGCTGAACTGTCTTCCAAAAAAGGAAAACAATCATCACAAATGCTGGAGGCGCCCGTTTCCCTCGCACAACATTCGAGAGGTCATCAGGAGGTTGAAAAATATATGGCAAAAATGTATATTTTGCCGCTATCATGTCACAATTCTGACAAGTTTGTGAAAACATGTCTTGCAAGAATTTCAACTTATGTTGACATCAGGGTTAAGCAAAGTCATTTTCATATTTTAATATAAATATTAATCATAGCGACTATCTTAGCATTAACTCAAAAGGCTAATGCATAGAAAGCCCAACAGTCTGTATCCATGCCGTGCTAGAACACTTCAGTCTTAAATGCTGCGCTATTCCTGTGATTAAAGTCATTATCTGTCATTAAAGCTGCATGTTAACTCATAAAAATAATATAATTTCCCTTGTTAATAAGTAATTTAACGATGAATGTGTAAAGAAGACTTTTGTCGTGTGCTGTCATGAGTTGTTTGTGTCGCTGGAGTCCAGATGAGAGGCTGAATTGTCTGCAAAAACATGCAGACATTCACAGAAGGCTGAAATAGATTCTTGCTGGATCTAAAGCTTTTTTCCCAGCGAGCACGGATTTTGGACCAAATAATCTGCACAGAAATGTCTAAAAACGGATTTTATGTATGCACATCGCTGCGGGGGGAAAACAATTCAGACGGACGTCCACGTCAGGTGATTTCAGCTGTTAGTTTAGGATTTTGTATTGACAATCACCCTTCTTCATCATACTTAAAAGACAACGACAACTTCGAGGATGCGTTTTATTAAAGTGAATATCATGTTTTGAGAAGAAGAAATCATTTCATGCAACTTTATATCACTTGTGCTAGCATAACTATTATGTTGCATATAAAACATGGCCTTTAACACAGGTGTGTTATGAATTTATAGGCATTACAATGTTCATTTAATTTATTTTGTCAAACTTTTTAGCAAGTCTAGGAGTTCTGTGGTTGAGGTGCAACCTGAATATAATTCTAACATGTTTCTTGTGAAATAATTTTGCAACGGACCTGTTGATTTCCCAGGTCGATAACATGTTAACAGATATTCCAGATTAATTTTTAACTGTTTTTGCCTCATTTAATGCTTTTAATTCAGCATTTACATACTTTTATTACTTTATGTCGTTCATATGGCACCGTGCTAGCAAACACATCTAGCAGACCTGGAGCTACATTCTGCTCTCATTTAGTCACAGAGATTATAGCCGCCTGATGTCTCTGTGTCACTTACCATCTCTTTAGCTGCTAAATGCTCTGGTTTATTCGCCAAATAGTTGCTGACTTTATTTGTTTGATGTTGTTGCGAGTCAGGGAATAATTCTCTGTTGTCCTCTTTCGTTTTGTGGCTGCATCCTACATGGTGTTTAGGTCCTGGGCGACAAAGTAAAAAAGAACTTGACATTTAAAAAAAATGTATTTCTCAAGTGCAAATTGAAATCTTTAGTGACAGAATTGCGTTAAGCCAAATGATGCATTTACTGAATACATTCTGCACAACAAAAGAAAGGGAAGGAAAGTGTTTTGTTCTGTATGTTAATGGGAGCCGGCTGCTGGAGAAACAAATAATGTTTTCTCGTGTTTTTTTCAAGTCTTAAGCCAATTTACTTTCACCTTGAGCACAACTTAAATATGAGGAGTTGGGCGACGTCGGGCAAGCCCCCATTGTAGCTCAACCAGGCAGTCTGCCTGGAAAAAGACATCTAATCAGCAAGAGTAATAGATCTGCGGATGTGTGCGGCCGTGAGTGTTTTCCCAATGTGTGTGTCTTCACTTGGTATGTTATGGTTTTGACTTGCGACTTGTAAGAAGCAAAATCACTCTGTGCGTACCCCGTACCCCCGTTCAACCCCACCCAGCCATACCATGTGTTTGTTCTGTCGACTGTTTGGCTCTTTAGAAATAAAAGAGCCGCCTGACTGATTCGCCGTAGGAGACAGGTTAGTTATTGTGGAGAGGGGAACATAAAAGCTTCAGATGACGCAGATTAATGGCGGTAATTGAGTGGAAAAATTGCGGCCCCAGCAACGGACGAGAGGTGTAGCAGTGCGGAGGTAGATTAGTTCAGAGCGACGCCAGGAGAGCCGTGATGGAGAGTGACAGGATCCAATCATAATCACTGACTGATTGTTCGCTAATGATTTATGCTGTGTGGGTCGGACCAGAATGAGAGCATTGTGTGTTAGCTCAAATTAAAAAAAAAAGAGAGAGAATGTGGGAGGAGTGTTTTACGTCGATGAGGGATTTACATTTAATATTCAACACACGCAGAATTACCGGGAAAAAAAAGTGCAATTTAGTCTCTTTATATTTTTCTGTGTGTGTACTGACTCATATAGAAATGCGAATTGTTAAGCCGTTTTTTCGCAGAAAGCAATTTAGTGTGAGCGTCAAATTGAATTTGAGTCAATTTCAGCTAATGTTTCCATTACCAGCCCTCCATTTGTGTCAGCGTTAGTCACAACAACCGTCGCGAATATAATCGCGCCGCTGCTTGACTGCAACACCCTGAACTTATTCTGTTTATTTCTCTTTCTTTTCGTTACTGTGAGGTTGTCTATCTGGCCGGATACACAATGCAAGATGTTCAATTTCAACCCCTGTGCCTCTGAGGCTGTGTGATTGACTTTTTTTTTTTTTTGCCTTGAGACAACTGTTGTTTTGAGAACTCAATCGGAACAATGTAATATTCTTCAACAAGGGTGACGATTCAGTCAAAAGATTTTCTTGTTCAGGTCTTAAACAGAAACAGCTCTGTGAGGCTCCACAATGTGATCTCATGAGTGTTTTGACTTATTATGCCACTTTTCAGAACATTTTGCGTGTATTCTAAGTTTTACACATCATTTAATGCAATTTGGATTTCAGGAGTTTTGGACTTGGTTGCTGAGGTAGTCGTTGTGGTGTTTGTCGTACAATATTGGACGCTGTGGGACCAAACTGATAAGATCTTGTCGCATTTTGACCTTGACATCAGCCGAAACAAAGAGTTTCATTGGCCACGTAAATTATTTGCACATATTCCGTAAATTTTCCGCAGGTAGACATCCATCGACATCAAAATATTTTCCCCCTGCATGAATGCTCTGCAGCGGTGTGCTTGCAATGATAAGAAGCCATAAAATCATTTTGTGTGAAATTTTGTGCAAATCTTTATGGCGAAAATCTGTGCTCGGTGTGAAAAGGCTTTTAGTCTTGGGACCAGACTAGTGGGTCGACCAACAAGCCATTACCGAAGCTCAACTGCTAGCATTGCTAAAATGGAGGTCGCTCGTTCACTCAGGTCAACCACTCCAATCATCCTGGAGGCTGGAAGGCGGCGTCCTTCCATCTCTCAAAAACTGACGTCTATTGTTTCCTTAAGCAAAGCGCAAGAGCGATGAGAATGTGCTGCAGGCGTCCACTCAGCAGAGCTTTAATGGAGAAATAAAAGTTAACATATGGGAAGCGACGTTCCCGGACTGACACTCCCTGATTAATCGCGGCTGATTTGGGGTCAGGTCAGAGACAGAGCGAGCGAGCGGCCTGTTGTACCTGATGACTGACTGGTTTACTGACTGGGGACGAGGTACTTTACTTCCAAGGAGTTAATTTAAAAGAGCGCACACAAACATGCACTACCTTTAATGCAAACCCCCCCCACTGCCTCTGTGATAAGACCTGCATTATTACACACACACACACACACACACACACACACAATCAAGCCGGAGTAATTATGGATGTGTCCAATCACCATGAATTTTCTTAAGTTTAATTAATTTTGTGCAGTAGGTCCCGGCTCTATCTATCCATCAGGTTTTTATGTGCTGTCTGCCTCCGGCCCACCTCTCCATCTACTATCATTTCCCCTTTAAAGCCGATATATTGATTGGGGCTCGTCGTCGTTTTATGAAGTAGTCTGGAGTGCTTGTCTCTATTTTTCTTTCTTTTACACCGCTGTTGTCCTGGCGCTGAGAGTAAGTGGTATGTGACTCGATGCCGCGGCGGTAAAAACAGATGCCTCCTCGATATTATCTTTGAGATTTGGCCTTTGATGGCATTTCTTTCTTGTTTTGACAGAGACGGGTAATATTTAAGAAGGAGATAAGTGCGGTGAGATCTGAATCGGATTCCACGTCGAGTCGTAATAAATGAGGTTCTGAAAAGGTGCTGAGTGGATGCTCTACGGACAGCGGTTATATTTTTAATTTCCTTTGTTATATCGCCCCTGACAGTAGAGGCAGGGTGTGCTGTTGACGCGGGAAAGAGAAGAGAATTAGTGGCACAAACCAGTATATTTCCCGCCAGATCGGTGGGGGGGGGATAGATGGATAGATGGATAGATGGATAGAGAGGGAGAGCTCTTCCTCAGGAGGCCTCCAGTTTAATTGAGTTTATGAAGCAGTGGACGGAGCAGATTGATGGAGGACATCCATCTAATAGCAGCATGATGCCTGTGGAACTCTTCCTTCCTCGCTCTGCATCTTTCACCTGCTCTTTTCCCCCCTTTATTCCTTCCCTATTCGTCTCACTTACTGTCCTGCTTCCCTCTAAATTTTACCTTCTCCACACTCTCACACACTCTTCACAGTTATACTGTATAGCCATATTCATCACATCCATCCCTACTTCACAGACTCCATCGTCTAAATCTATTCCTCGTTTCCTCCTCCCCCCCCGATCCTCTGTCATCTCTTCATTTTCATCATAACCTCGCTCTTATTTTGACACGCCTATGTCTGTACTGTTGCCAGTGTTGAATGCAGCGTGTGTGTTTTTTTTTCCTTGGAGAAAGTTGCTGCTTAACTTCATTTTTAACATTTTTCAAGCCATATTTGTGGCAACAAATCTATTTATGTCAAGCCAAAACTTGGTCTTTTCTGTACCATGTTTTTAACTCTTAATGTGATAGTTCTTTTGATGTAAGGCGGTATGGTTGACTTATCCCTAGTCAGTGTTTACCTGCAATAGATGATTGTGTGACTGTGGGGGGAAGCAGAGCACTGGATTGCTGAGCGGCATAGGAGGCACAGACAGCCAGATGTATTGCCATCTAAAAGAAGGCCCACCTAAAAATGATATATCAATTTAAGTGTATGCTATTTCTTGTACTTTTGTGCTGCTTTTTGTTTTAGTCAGACAGCTGTGCTTGTGCATCGGAATATGGACGTTGTACAGTTGAGGGAATGTCCCAAGGATAAGCAAACAAATCTTAGAATATAAGATTCGCTTAAACAGATATGTATTTTTTTTAGATGTGCCTTCTAAAATGCCTCCTGCCTTAGGTCCAGTTCTGCAGTACAACACGCTGCTTCCCCAGCTGACAGTCATCTGCTGCAGGTAACACTGACCATGGACAAGCACCTCATACAACCCCATACAACCCCACCTCAGAAGATGTGCACAATTGAAAATTGAAAATTGAAACATAAAGTGAAATGTAAAGAAATTAAGTTTGTTTGAAAAGTGTTTTGAAATGTACAATGCCATTTATCTGGCGATCTGGTTGCTATCAGTCCTTTCACAATGGGTCATTTTGTCTGGTTGGGGCACGTTGACATGTTCCGGACTGCTTTCATTTAAGTGTTTTAGAAGCCCGGAGAAGTCAAAGCATGCTTTTGAGAAAAAGATTTCGTATTTTGTGGTAGAATGCTGATTTTTCATATGTCCTTTCCCATATATCATCTCAAAACCTCCCAGATTCATCACGTGTCAGCGTAGGGCACTCTGATCCGGGGACTCACGAGCTTCTTCATCATCATTCGTCATTTGTAATTTTCATCACGGGGGCTCAGAGCTGCTAACCCTCTTCAGCCCACCTTTGCAAATTAAGAACGAGAGGAGTTTAAAGCAGATCAAACTAAATCCACCTCAAGCCGCTCTAACACTAAAATACTATTTGATACATCTGTACTAATAATCTATTATGTAATTCAAAATGTCAGTCAAGGCCCAATTTTCTGCAAAACCAGTACTTTTACTTTGGCTACTTTAAATACATTTGACTGATAGCAATTTTGCACATTGTACTAAAAGGAACTCCTAACTTGTTGTGAAAATGGCTCAATAAAACACACACAAACAAGCAAGAAAAAAAGAAGATTTGCTGTATAATATCTGTATAATCATTACAGATATTGTTCATGCCTGTCACAGGGTCGGATTCCAATTTATTCAGGTTGGATAGGTCATTAAGGAGGATGACTTGAAGGGTCTCACAGTCTGGGGAGAGAAGCTGATGTTAACTTTGTCTTATCATCGGCATTTTATGGTTTTTCACTGTAAAAATACGTTGTGTCTTTCTTTCGCTCTCTTACCAAACAAATGCAGATCAAGACGATCACGACAGTCCGAGGTTGTGCTGCTTTTATCCACAGGAGCCGCCAGAATCCACAAAAATGAAATTTACTTGTAGCTTCTGTTAATACGTTTTAAAATGAATGACTTTTACTTGTAATAGAGTATTTTTAC
>CAEMYA010000047.1:1195779-1214008 GCA_903131615.1 Diplodus sargus | reverse complement strand
GAGAGAGAGAGAGAGAGAGGGAGAGAGAGAGAGAGAGAGAGAGAGAGAATTATTGCGGACATGGTTTGTGGCATTTGGCTTTTTGCTCTCTGTGATGGATTTGGTCCAAACCCTTGAGACACACAAATGAACTGTGACATCTATGACAGCTGGAGATGATGCCCACTGCCATGCACACAGACGCACACACACACACACACACACACACACACACACACACATAGCCCGGTGCGTTGCATCCTTGGACAGCTGTTTTCAGTTTCCAAGACTAACTTTTGATGGATTATATATTCATTTGGTATCTGATACAGCTGTAATGTGTGTTACTGTCACTATTATGTCACAACTTATTCCTGCAATAATAAATAAATGTGGACAGCTATTACGATTGGTTTAGATAATTGCATGACCATCAGTGCGGGGCAAGGATTTTAGCATTACCAGAGGTTTATTCAGTGCCACTTGCATCTCTTTGTGATTCTTGCGAGCACTTTGGATTAAAATATGCAGAAACGCTATGAATTTGTCTTTCAAGCCTCTGGGAGTAACAGCGGGGAAGCAGTGTGAACATGAAGAGTGCTATGATAAAAAAAAGAGTCTTTCCATCCTGTCTTTCTTTAAGGCTTGTGTGCCTCGAGTGACATATATCCTGTTTTACCTCTCAGCTGCGTTGTGTGTTAGTGGTATACGTGTATCCTGTGCATTTTGCAGTAAACATGACCAAGTTCAGCTGCAATTCACGTGTCATTTTACTCACACCTGTTTACACATTACTTACTTTCTGCACATTAGCTATGCTTATTTTGCTCCATTTCTTTCAGTCACGTGCATAAAGGACAACATCTTTAATATTCATGCGTACACAATGTAAATACAACACGGTACTGTCAGGGGCCTAATTTTGTCTCTCTCTGTACCGTAACATTTCTCCAGGTCGCAACAATGAAGTGCCTAATTAACAGTAGGTCTTTATTGCAGGATAAATGGGCAATCATATTAGTGGTGTCAAAACCAATTAACTCATTCATTTTAAAGGCGTTTAATTTAAGCTGCAGGTTGGAAATAAATGGAGTCAGATGTCTGTGCAGACACACCTAACTGGATCAGTGTATTGATCCAGTTGGGCGGATGTTGCTGCACCAACTAAATTATAATTAAATATGTTGAGCCGTCTTGATTATGATTCCTCTAAATGATGAAGTATTCACATTTACTCCTGCAGTAAATGTGGACCGTCTCTCTCACCACTTTCTGCTGAACTGAACAGGCGTTTTACTGCTCTTAATGCATTAAGATTGAGTTTTACTTCCATTGTGTGTGTTTGTGTGTGTGTGTGTGCGTGCGCACGCGCAGAGGAGGTTTGGTCTTTTGACAGGCTGCAGGAAACAAGGTGGCGCAAAAGGTTTTACATGCTGTCGGATGACATCACACACTTGGGGGCTCTAAAACACACACTGCCAGCTCGCTCATAACCCACAGGACACGCATCCAGTCAAATCCCAGATGATGTCAGAACAAGTTAGGCGGCAACACGCCTCTTTGGGAGATCCAGACTTTAGGCTGTGTGTGACAAAGACGCAAAAGGGGGGGAATGAGGAGAGAGGTAGGAGGAGGAGAGACATGTTATTTTTCCCACGACTGAGTATGGCGAGCCCTTTAACACTTGATCAGTGGCGGTGAGTGCGAAGAATTCCAAGCAAGCATCCATCATGTCATTTTGACTTGTGGTAATTAAAAATTATGATATCTACAACTCGATTCTCATAAGTTAAAATGTTAATTCCTCATACGTGGACCACTGATTTCTAGTCAGAGGCAATTTTGACCTTATAATCCTAGGTCGACATATCCACAATATCATTTTGACAACCTGCAACCACCTCTGATAAATGAATAAGTTCACCCGAAAATGAAAATGTGGTCACTATCTTCCATTGGGTTGGATCATGCCAGCCATTTCATGTATTCTTTTTTTACATTTTAAGACAAGACCCCAATCTATTTCAGTTATTACGGAGAACACTGCACTGCAAAGCTCTGAAAACGTTTGCGGACTACGAAGATTTCATCTGAATATCCACCTGCATGGTGGTGAGTAGATAATGATGGACCCCTTCTAAAATTCCTTGAACGTTCTAAATGGTCAAAAATCACATTTTGACAACTGAAATCACCACTTGTCAGCCGTAGCTGAAAGTGAAAAGGGCTTGCCATATAACGGTTTGGATACGTAGCGTGACAGGTTGAAGAAACTGGTGCTCTTTTTTTCCTGTGCTGTCAGAGGATGCTATCACGCCATCATATTCTAACCTGCCGGTACATTTTATCCAGCTATTTACTAGGTTTTTCTTCCCCTTTCCCTTCTTTTGGTTTTGATGTGTGTTACTCACCAGTAAACCTGAAAGCATAACGTCTGGCACATCAGGCTCGGGAACTTCCTAACTGGGTCAAATGAAAGTTTGAAGCAGATCTTTTGGGCTGCAGCTTGTAGGAGATGGCTGTCTCCTCACTAACACGCTGCTGTGAATGTTGTCGTCACAACCGTTTAATTAAGAGCATTTATGGGGAAACGTTCATTCTTGAATAATCCTCTACTTGTTATGTAACATTAGTATATGACAGCCAGCGGTTTTTCTTTTTTTTTGATCAAGCGTGGTATATTACCCTGGTGCTGAACCCACTTTCCCTTCCGTCTCCTTTCAGTTAAATTTTTTTTTTGTAATTCCCTGGATGCTTCATGACAAACCCAAGCAAGCCTGAACTTAATGAATTTCCGATGAAGGTTTGCTTTGTGTTTGTGCAGTCGGATTTTATCCTGCATGACTGTTTTACATCAATGAAAAAACTATTATTCCTGTACGCCGGAGGTGGCAGCCAATTGAGCAGATAGACACATATATGCCCGCCCTAGATCCTACAACAGCCAATGAGTGATCATGTAGAAAAGTGACACACTCTTTTGTCTTTTTCCTCTCTCCTGAGCCACTTACATACCCGTCTCCAGATAAATGAAGCATCACGTAGCCAATGAGATTTAAAAAACAGTAATATTAAGTTTATATAAGTTTATATCAGGTTCAAGAGCCCTAAACTCTCTTTGAATCTGAATTTTAACGTTGCTTTGGTTGTTGTTGTCTGTACAGTAAATATGAAGCTACAGTTAGCAGTCAACTAAGGTGACAAAATCTGCCTAACGGCGCTAACACAACTCTTTAACTGACATGTTGTATTGCATCTGGTTTGTTTAATCTGTACAAAATCACAGAGAAAAATGACAGAAATAGCCCAGCACACCTGTAAAACCACATTTCCCTTTTCTACACTAGGGTGTGGAATAGTGAGCTTGGGATATAATGACATGTGTAACCTTTCCTCTTGTTTCAGCCTTTGTGCTGCGCCAAACTTAATTCATACTGTGTGTGGTGATGACATTGGTATCCATCATATTATCTAACTCTTTGCAAGGGCGTGAGTAAGTATTAAAAATACACTGACTGCAATGTTCTCGGCTAATTCTGATATCTGTAAAAAGTCTGAACTGCTGATTCTGATTTCGGCCAACTCCGATTTCCTCCCTAAGGAATATAAATGACGGCATGCCCAAACATTTGTATGTTCATGATAAACCATTGGTCTAACTTTTACATTTCTCTCTCACCCTGTCACTCAATAAAAGTGCTCTGTAATTGGACAACATCCAGCTGACAATGAACTTCGGTTCATCCCACTTTCTCTAACATGTTGTAAGGTATTTTCATTGGACATGAAAGTGAAACAGTGATTTTAAGTTCTCCCTGTTGAGCATTAATCAGTGTTCACAGTTATCCAGGACTGTTGTTATTTCACATTTTTGACCCTTGACTACAGTGTTTTACTTTCCCAAAAAGAAAACCTGCTGCAACAGAACACACATTCGTGTCAACTCGTGACTATAGAAGACAGCAAAAAGAAGAAAAGACTCTGACACGTGGCTGAAATGGAAGGAGTGCACACACATCAGGTAAACAGCACAAAACATTTCATTTCTCTCTATCAGATTGGCTCGCAGCCCTGTTTGTGGGATGGCCACATCTGACGGCAAAGAATCCGGCTTATCTGACCGAACCAGCCTATTTCGGTCCATGTCCAAAATCTCAAACTATTCTTATAATAGTCTGTGTTAGATATTTGATCTTCATCTTCATCTGTACATTTCTTATTTGGAAAGAAACTGTCAGAACACACACACACACACTCACACAGATTTACAATCAACAAACAGATGCTACATTTCTTGAAAGATTTATTCAAACAGGACACATGGGCCAACGTCGTATGAGTGCCTATAGACATGTCAGTCAGTTAGTCAGTCAAAACTTTATCTATATAGCATTTTGTATGCATGAAAATTCGGTTCACATCCCTTCATCCCTAAAAAAAAACCTCTAGAGAAATTTTGACTTGAGTTACAGAGAGCGACGTCAGATTGCCCGGTCTGCTTTTATATCTATAAAAAGCCCTTATATAAGCTGAGTAGTCAACAAATTTCACAGCAGACAAGTGGTACAGCATACATATATACACAAGTAGTACATAGCAATCCAAGGCAGCCTATTGCTGCCTAATACAAATTATCATGAAACAACGCATGATTTTTTTTTTTCTTTTTTCTTTTTTTTTTTTTTTGCAGATGCAAAAGCTGTACAGGAAATCACCGAATCTTCCCTTTTCGTCTTTCAGCTAATGTGTTGGCAAAGCACTTGGATACAATGCAATATCTTTTTAACATTAAGTACGTGAGTGCATGTATACCATACGATGTAACTCAAAGAGATCACGAGCAAATCGAACATTTGACATCCTCTGGTGGTAAAGGGAGGGGTGAGCGGGCGGGGGCGGGGAGGGAGGTGAGGGGAGGAAGGGTGCGCAGCCATGAGTCTAAAATCTGGAAGCACTTTTCCATCAGTCAAATGAACAATTTTTTTTCTTTTCTTTTTTTTCTTTTTTCTGTTTTTTGACAGTAGGAGCTTAATCATTGAAAAAACACAGTACAAAAAACAAACTTGACAGAAGAACAAAGAAACAATTGTAACCATACACCATAATCTATATATTGCTAGGGATCATGGAGCCCAAGTATGTCTACCAGGTTGCATTCAGATAACCTGTGGTAGAATACTTGCATTGTTTCTTTTTATAGAGAGGAAGTTTTACAAACAACAGTCAGTTAGCTCTGACGCGAGCGAGTGACGCCGTAGTCTGTCATCAATCAGGAGAGATTGAGTAAAACGCACTCTAAGCTGATGATCCAAAACAGTCTCAGCATTCTCACTGTTTTGGATGGTTCAGGCATCAGTTAGGTGTACTCAGTTTCTCCTGATTCAAGGCTTTTGGTCCTGTTTCGTACCACAAATTGTGGACATTGTATGGAAGATATAATTAGTGTTACACCTCTGTGGCTCCTGTGTCTTGTTTTCGTGTGTGTGCGCATGTTTGTGCATGTGTTCAAGTATGTACATCGTCCACGGCAGACGCAAAACTGTGGCTCGTCGGAGGCTTTTCAGTCTTAATTTATTCAGCTTCACCAACAGTTTTTTTCTTTTACAGGCAGTCCTCTGCCTGGAGGGAGTCGAAGAAGTCCATCCAGCATTGATGAAAACAAAAAATCCTGGATTCCAACCACAGGGAAATTAACTCTGAAAAGTGTTTACCGACACATCCGCATGATTGTGTCTTGTGACTGTGGCACCACTGACGCGGATCTCTGATATTTGAGAATCAGCTCCACACAGAGCTCGTTTAAGCCGCCAGCAGACCACTGTTCGCTGTGCTCGCCGAGAAAACTTGAGGAAAGTCGTGAAGAAGCTGTCAGTCTCTGCGAGTTTGCTGGTAGCCTGTCCTTAGGCTCTGTTCGTCCTGTACCGTAGTACGGACTGTAAATCCTGCAGCCAGTGTTGTGTTGAACCTCCGGCGCTGTGTGTATGAATGGGTCCTGCTCCTTCACAAGACCCGACCACAACAACAACAACACTGTTGAAACTATGCGATTCAGAGCAAAGAGCGACTCCCCCCTTTCATCTACAGTCGCACAGCGCTTTTGAAAGCTGGTCGTTTGAGCACATCAGAGAGATAAAACCCAGAATTAATGTCTTTAGACGACCCAGACAAATCTGAATGAAAAACAACCGCGGCCGTATCAGCTGTGTCCACGCAACCCAATTTCTTTTTACCGTCTCATCTCCTTCATCTCGCTCCCGAGCCCTCTGCTGAGCCAACTCTTTTGCTCGGTTCTCCCTTTGGTTTGAACACCCGCGCCCTCATTAGCGCCCACCCCTAAACTCGGAGCAGGGCTCCACATAGTGAGACACATGGAGAGATAAGGATGGGGTGAGGGCGACTGGGCGCTTATTGCTTTACTGACGCATATTGCTTGTTTACTTGCTGTCATTCCTCGTTTGTTCTCAACCTCTAATGCATTCCGAGTGATTAAGGACAGACCCCACAGAATATTTTGGTAGGGCTTTTAGAGGCCAGAAAACTTTTTTTCGTATGAAGTGACCCACTTAAAGCGTGGCACCTTGTGGGAATAAAAGTCAAAGAGAGAGGGAAGAAGAAACCTGCTGTAACATGGTACATTACATACTGTGGAGCGCTGGCAAGAGCATAAGCGCAGATGTGTTTGATGCATATTCACACCATGCATATCCCATTGATGCTTTTGTATTCATGATCCCCATTCTCGGCTGATCCCTTATTACAAAAGCATGCCAGCGGCTCCGAGCGCCGCTCCAACAGCTTGCCTTACAGGTTTTTCACATCTTGGAGAGGTAAAGCAGAGAAGCCACTGCAGCATTACAAACAAGCATAATATTGCTAATTTATTCTCTCTCATTAAAGTTTTACTCTGTTGCCCATTTTGTTCTCCTGTGTGCACGCACAGCTCCATAAAATTGAGATGCAAATTGGGGGGGAATTTGGCTGAGTGACATTTCAGCTTGGGAGAAAATTGAATGGATTCAAAAATTTAAAAAAGCTTTTACGCAAAATCCACTTGGTTCATTTTTAAGGTGGTAGCGGAATCTCCAGATGTGAATAATATATTGCTAAGCATCTGGTTGATCATGCCTCAGCATGTGTTAGTTTGTGTGCGATCAAAATCTGCTCTTGCGTGCGTGAGCGAGACGATGTATCAGGGAGTGAAGTCTGCCACGCTGTGACGGACTCTCACATTAATCACACACACACACATGCAAGGACGACCCGGTGTGAATATCATGCTATACAACAGCTTGGCGCACTGGGTGCCGAACAATCAGAAGAGTGCTTGGGACCCATCGCTCAGCCCTCCGTGGATGCGCAGAGGAATGTCGGGTGGGTGGAGGAAAGTCTGCCAGGGAGCACAAAAAGAGAGGGAGAGCTGAAGAGGGAGAGAAAGTGCTAAATAGCGTGTGACTCTGGTAAGCGCTGCTGTTTGATTAGGCTCCACCACCTGTCTGATGCGCCGTAGCATGTGCCAGGCATATGCACTGCGGCAGAGCTGGTGTCCTCATGATAACAAATGAAGGTGAATTCAATCAGTGAGTCACACTTGCTGTTCTACAGCGGAGGAGAAGGTGAGAATATGTGGTGTGGAGGAGGATGAATGTGTTGACTCCATCGGTAACCAGCATTGGAAGAGCTACTTGAAAAATGCAGCATTACTCATCAGTAGAAGTAATAACTTGCATGACTTGTTACATTACTTTGTCACTCAGCCAAGCTGCATTGTTTATAGAGGTGTATTTTGTACAACAAGGCCAGAGGGGGGCAACATATGACCAGAGAAATCCTTGACTGCTCTTTGCTAACTACCCTACTTAGCTACCGTTAATAAGCTAATTAGCTCAGGGCTCAGTAAGAAGTGGAGCGTCAACCGGTGCTCCGCTCAACTGGGTTTAGCCAGAGACGTTCTATTATTGTAGTCTAGAAAGACTTTGGTTTAGCAGCCTGAAAGTGAACACAGCTGGACAACGAACTGGGACTGAACATCCAAGAGAATAGGAGGTCAGTGTGACGACAGCGGACACAGTACAGAGGTGATTTACAGTGGCTCTTAATAGGACTAGGACATCAGGGAAGGGAAGACATGTCAGGAGGGGAGAGACTCTGTGAACTGAGGATTTATTTTGACCAACCCAGAGGTGATTGGGGAAAGACAAACAAAGACTGTGTTGGTGTGTTTAGTTTATCTTAAGTTGGAATGAAGTGTGTTTTGCAGTGAGTTAATGAGGCCTCGTCTTACTTCAGTAGAAGAGAGAAGCTTGGATTCAGTTTCTGTTTGGTAAGGAAAATAGATGCAAAAGAAATTTCCTGTCCTGACATTTGTGTTTATATCTTTTCATGTAATACACGAATAGCTAACAGAGCTTGTGGAACATACAAAACCCCCTGCTGAAACTACACAGGCTAGTGGACCATTTCCTAGCTAGTTAGCATGCTTATAAGTAGAAATCTCAGCATCACACATGTCTTTGAAACCATGTCAACATTGTTGCATTCTCTGGAATGTAGACATAAATAAAGAATGAAAACTTCTGGCCATATCTTACAAATTGCTCCTTTAGAGAGGAATTCTTGTGTCTGACAACCTGGCGATTTTCCCATTAATTTCAGCTATTGTAGCTCCATCGCTCAGGCTCACTTTGCACTCACCAACCAATCTTGGTTGTAGAGTTTTGGAGAACACAAGAAGTTGTTTCGCGCAACTTCCTGTGTTCTCCAAAACTCTACAACCAAGATTCATCAGTTTACAACCACACGTATAGTGTGGTTGTAAACTGATACCAACCCCCCATTTGTCAAGTAATGGAGCACCACTGGGATAACTTAATGTGCATTTTAAATAGTAAAAATTTGACCATTTTCATGCCAAAGAACCCATGTGTGTTGAACGTGTTTGAAAGCATTCGAAGCAGAAAAGACATGGCAGCTCAGGTGCCAGCAGTCATTCATTTGTGGAGGTTAAAGGAGCTACTTCATTTACTGGGAGTGGAGTAAATTGCACAGCGCTGGCAGGTGGCTTCGGCCTCACAGATTACGTTAGCATAGCGGCAGCAAACACATGCATCAAACAGCTGTGCTGAGGTAAAGCCATGCTGGGGAAAGGTGTTCCTGTAATGCATCAACGCATTTTCCTTCCTACATTGTAAAAACTCGCTGTGGTGTCAATAATTAGTGTTTGATTATGACATAATGACTGCAAACTTATGGAGCTGTCGCCTTAATGCAGTAAAGTGGATCTTGGTGTATGTATTCATATATTCATTTCACTTCCTGAGACAACCCGATGCCAGTAACAACATGCGGCACTGGCTGACATTTCTCTGACACAAACCCAGTCCCATCTGTCAAAGCCAGAGAAGAAGCAAGAAAGCAGTGACTTTGTGGTGACCTTTCTGAACGCGTGGACACCTTTGCTCCCTTTCGAGGGGACACGTCCCGGGTTTTTCCTTTAGAGGTAAACATCCACAGTGGCACAAGAGACGGTGACTGGAACGAGCAGCTCAACAAACCGTTACAAATACCAACAAGAGAGCTTGCGTATTCACTTCCCCAGTTTCTGAGGATCAGTGCGTGGAGAACGGAGTCTGCATCTGCTTGTGTGTCAGTGGGGGGTGCCTGTGGTCCCTGACACTGCTGGGAACCTTCTGTAGTTTTTGACAAGTGTGTAGTCTGTGTGTGTGTGTGCGCGCACGTGTGTGTTTGTGTGTGTGCATGGTTCAGATCCTTCTCATCTCATTTGCCCCTGGAATGAGATGAATAACCAACCCCCTCCTCCTCCCGGCCCCAGCCCTCCTCTCTCTGGTATGAATTGCCAGGCTGATATCTCACTCTCCGGAGGGGCTGGAGGGCAACGAGAGCTGACAACACAATGGCATTGTCTCTGCTGATGGGGAGCCGAAGTCTTAGGGGGAAACACTTCCCTTCACCAGCCTCTCTGACGGGACTCTGAAAAAGCAGGGGGCCTGGGGGCGGAGCTGGCTTGTGGGGTAAAAAGTTGTCTGTGTGTGGGATTTTGAACATTTGTGCGTGGTGGAGGGGTGCTATGGAGCCGGTGCAGAGTGTCAGAGAGGTGAGACGGGCAGAGAGGAAGAGGAGAAGCAGAGAGGTGTGCCAACACGCTGAGAGGCCACTCAATTATTCAGAAGAGCCGCCGGGGTTCAAAGAGTCACAGCCAACACCTGCCAATCCGCCACCTTCCCAGCTTATCTGCTGCTGCTGTTTTTGATCCAGTGGTCTCAAAAAGTAGACAAACACCACTCACATTATTATTATTGTTGTCGACAACGATGAGGAAAATGCAGAGTTAAAAAAAATTCAGATTATACACGATATACGCACGCTCCCCTCTCGCCGTTACGGCTGTGGATATATAAAAGATATCTGAGCATTTCTTTCCGCTTCCTCCTCTGTCTGTTCACCCGTTCGTCCCCATGTTCAGACAGTGACCTCTGTCTTGCTGTTGGTGGGCAGTCCCTTGTGCTTGGGGTGCATGTGCGGCGAGTGGCCGTAGCCCAGCGGCTGCGAGAAGAGCTCGGGAAGCGTCTCGATGCTGAACTGCCTCTTGTTGGAGTAGGCCTGACGCCGGCTGTTCTGCTGGTGCAGCGTGTGGTGCTGCGGCTGCTGCTGGATGGGGTGGTGCTGCTGCCCCTGGAGGGTCATGTGGGAGGCCACCGGGTGCTGGATGTGGCTCTTGCTGGGGTCCCACGCTTTGAACGCCGAGCTGGAGGTGAGCGGGTGGGTGTTGGTCTTGGAGATTTTCGGCTTGGGGATCTGGGAGGCGTTGATTGTGATGGCGAGCGGCGCGTGGATGTCGGGCGGCGGGAGGAAGGGCTTGTCCTTCGGGTGGAAGTTGATTGGCTGGAAAGTGGGAGGGGACTGGCGGTGGGTGTAGTCTACCATCGGGTAGCTCTTGTAGTAGTCTCTCGCAGTCGTGTCTAGATGACGAGAGAGACAGTGGAGGAAGAAAAAGAAAGGAAGAGACGTGGTTAAATTATGACGTGAAACTTCAGCTATTGATAAAAGCAATTTGTTGTTTTTGTTGATATGAAGCTGGCAAACTTTTACTGTAGTATACAGGTGACACACAGCAGTATTATTCAGCACAAAAAATGTGTCTATTAAAGATTATTGTGGCTCTGTGGCTAATGTTAGCATCAACGTTAAGGCACTGACACGAGGCACTCGGCATAAAGCCGACAGAGTGTTGTGGAAAATCCAAAGAACAAAGAAATCCACATTCCAGCAGCATTAAGACGAAAAGAGAAGGGGAAGGTCTCATTCCCACGTTCGGTTCCACGTTACAATCTGCTCACATACGGCCAGTAAAAAAATAGTTAACATGTTTATTGCTACAAATTGTTACATAGAGTCTTTACAGTATTTAAAGGGGCTCTGTGTACATTTGGAAAAGACATTCAAGTTCAGTATTTTTATATTTACAATATTATTGAGGTGATTACTCAGAAATATTCATCCTTTCCCTGACTGAATAAACAATCTATTCTCAGCAGAAAAAATAAGGTCCCCAGAACACTGGTTGAAGCTAGAAAGGTGGCAGCGTCCGCCACATATAAACAGTAAAGAATCAGATCTTTCTCTTCTTCCCCAAAACTGCATATTGCTCCTTTAAGGGTGAAAGAGTGAATAACGTCATGTTGCTTTTGAAAACATGGGTTAACTGCATTCATGTGGGTTTACCCTCCACAAAAATCAATAAAATATTATTAGCCATGAGACACTTAAAAGAGCTGACTCTTTGATTCAGTTCCTTTGTGTACATCCAATCTCCACAGCCGAATCTTGTTGGATCAGCGCAGTTACATATTCGGCGGTTGTGGCTAACAAGATAGCTAACATCGACTCCAAAATCAGTTCTGAGTTTGGCTTGAGTCAGTGGTCCAAGCAGGTTCATCCACATGCTAGCATATGTTCTGTTGTGTGTCCAAGATCGCAGTTTAGCCAAATGGTATGATTATAAGTAGTATTTTTTAAAATGTGGGGCCACAACAAGACCATGACTCTGCTCCTCCGGACTGAATAATGGACATGCATTTGCTCTGCTTTGCTCCACTGCTCAGTGCGTCAGCGTGTCTGCGTCCGTGAGGATCTGAGCGTTCCATATTTATGTGTTTGAGCTTTGAACCGTCTTCACGCTGACCATGGAGTCAAAAATACCGACGGCACTGGGGAGAAGCAAACAGAGGGAGAGAGAGAGGGAGAGGAAGAGGAGAAATAACCCACAGATGAAGGGAAAAAGCCCTCTGAGTGAATGTCGGGCAAAACAGGAGATTTGTAGGGAATAAAAATAGAGCGGGTTCGGCGTGTCGAGTCAGATTAGAGCAGGCTCCCTGAGTGGAACTCGACTCTGCTGTTCGGTCATCACCACTATACCCCCGGCATCACACACACTCCGCCCTGAAGACACCAACAACCTTGTTTTGCTTAGCCTCATTTTATTGGCTTCTTCTTCCTGAAGAGAAATAAGATACTGAGATTGAAAAAAAAACGCACAAAAAAACCCCATTCTAACATTTTGTTGTTGGTATGTTTTCAACATTGTTACATCTGTCTTCCTCAGAACACAACAGGAGGCAGCTTGTACTACATGCTCATGACTCGACACATTTGTCTGCGCGCCGTGCTCCCGATCTTATCATTATTACACTGCAAACAAGAACACGATGATGAGATTATGTCGACGGTCTGGTCAGGAGATTTATGAGCGGTTGTGTTGCATTTGTTGTAATGAATGTCGGCGAGTGTTGCTGTTTTTTCTTCATGGGTGTTAATGCTGCACCCTGCGCTGTTCTGCAACGTTCATCTGAAAGCATATTTGCACCAGCTCTGAGTTTTGTGCTCACAATTACAGGAAAATAGAGGGAAAGTCTTTGAACAGTTTTCAAATGAACACCACCAACAGAAGTCACCCGTTAATGACCTCATCTGCTGCAGTTTCTCCCTCTCTAGCTGCTGCTGTCAATTCATTGCTAATCATTTATTCCACTCAGGACAGCCGAGAAACGTTTTCTTATGTCTGTGCTTCCAGGAAACACCTTGAGGAGTAGCCTCACATTCACACACGCGGGGAGAACTGTCCGGCGCTTTCGCCGTCCGGTAATTGCTTATTGAACACTTCAAATGTGGGTCCAGTGTGTAACTGCAGGGCACTGCAACAGCGGAGGAGACAGTCGGCGGCAATCATCCGCTCCCTCCGTAACATACTCGGATCAAAGATTTAAATGCAATCCTGATTTTCTCTACAACCGTGGGAACTGTTGTGTAACTGGATATTTTCCCTCAGGACACGACAAAGCAACCGGAGTGTATTTTTTTTTTAACAAAGAATTGGTTTATTGCCAAAAGATCTATTGAACTAAATGAACTATTTCCACAGTCTATTTTTCTGTACAAGGAGAGGGACCTTTAACCACCTAGATCGTGCAAGAGAGCGGCTGAAACGTAGAATACGTGCCATGAACGAACACGGCACCAGAGAGTGCTGCAGCGGTCTTTAAAGTTATAATCCTTAAGGTTCTTATGAAACCAAAAAAATGACTATTTATAGTTGGCCTATGTCTGCTAAAGCTATGAAATGTATTTATATTCATTAATGTTCTCTCTCAGCAGTACTTAATTGGTTGTGGCGGAGTCCGCCAATCCTGCACTGGATACAGATGCTGGATGCAAAGAGAGCCCCCCCCCACACTTTATAATGAAGAGCATTCAACTGGTGGAACGTGGGGCGGCACAGAAGCTACAATATATTTGTCGCGAGGTAAGCGCTGACCACGATCAGCTATCGAAGCGCGGCTACAAATCTAGAAAAGGTAATTTTCTGTATTTTTTGAACAGCAGACCGGGACAGCTCTCCATTTCTCTTGGTCTGCGCGTTGCATTGAATGTTGAGGATGATTTAAGCACACGACTCAACGAAATACAGTGTATAACAAACGTCTAGCTGTTTATTGAGATTGTAATGGTGAAATGTTACATAGAGTGTCTTTAAATTGAGAAGCACTTCTGTGCCACATCAAGTAGTTCAACGTTTAGACCAAGGCTGCTCAAAGTAAGGCCCATGGGCCGGAGCTGGCCTGCTTTGTCTCATGAATCACTGTTTTTGCTTGTTTTTTGACAGATAAAACGCTCTTTATGGAAACCTAATTATCAATTATTTTTCAGAATTGTTTTGTGCAGACGTCAGCCAATTAAGGCTTAACTTGGGATCCTAGTATGGAAGCCCGAAAAAAGCTTTCACATTAATCACTTTAATTGCACAAATTACAGAGATTTAGGAGGCAGAGCTCGTATTAACAAAGCAATATACTCATTGTGTATTGTGTCCCGATATTGATGACTAAGAACGAGGAGCATAAACACTGAAACTGCTTTGCCGTCATTTAACATTTTGAAGATAGGCGTGAACGTGATGAGGATTAGTGTGGAATATATGAATGCGTTTGCGTCTGTACGTTCATATATTTACATACATGCTACTGCATGTGTGCCGGGCATTACGCAACAAAGAACACATTTGCATACATCCTATGCACACTGACTGGGGAGTAAGCGGCTCGATTTGTACGCGTTTTTGCTGTGAAGTGCATCAAAAAGGTTCTGGCAGCTTTTCAGGCTCGATTGACGTCAGCAGGACCGCTACAGATAGACACACATGATTCGGGTTTAATGTACAGAATGCTGTAAAAAAAAAAAAAAGAACATGGAAGCATTATGAATAGATTTCACGTGTTATACTGCTTTATTGTTCAGCACTTTGTATTGATCGTGGACGCTGGACGTCTCTTTTTTTGGAGCAGCTGAAGCTCCAGCAGCAAAAACATTGAGAGAAATTGCGTTCAAATCTCTGGACAGGGCCGGCGAATCTGGGACGGCGCAGAAACAATGAATTAAACACACTCTTCCTCCCCACAGCAACTGCTGTTGCCGTCCACTTGAGTGTTTCCACACATGTTGCCAGCAGGAGCACCTGACGGCGGCGTCCGCTGTGACTGTATTAGGCGCCTTCCTCTCCATATCACATGTCTCCATCTGCTCGTCCGTTCTCTGCGTGTCTCTCTCTTGTCTCTTGTTTTTATTCTCTCCATCTGTATTTCATTCATTTCATACAACATCAGCTCCTGCTTCTCTTTCCAGCAGTAGCCTAAAGCGAGGCCCGTGGGCCCAATCTCAGCCACCCCATTATAACTGCATAGGCTGGGCTCTCCAAAGGCTAACAGAGAGTTTGACAACACGCAGGATTCTATTTGGTCTATTTTTAATCCATTTTATTATTTGAGAGCAGTTATTCTGTGGGTGAAACCTGCACAGTACGATGTATGTTAACACACATCAAATTGGCGTAAGCCTAAAACACAGATATTACGCATATAATTCACGCGTCCTAATGTTTTTCTGTGAGTAGCCCATAACTCGTGTTATATCCAGCAGCCACCTGTCGCACCTCATGAATTTTAGATGCAGTTTTGCAATCTACCGTTTAAAATTTCACAAACATTTTGGTGATGTTTCCCTCTTTTTGACAACAGTAAATACACTATAAGTTCGTCTACATGTTTTCCCTCTTCAGCTCTCTTTAACGCCCTCTTTTCCACATGTTTGCTATGACAGTTTGTTCTGTAACTGCCTGTTCAAAAATTCATTGCAGCACTATGACGTCTTACACCGAATGAAATATCTAAACCCCAGACAGCATGTTGTTGCTGCACCATTACCTCGAATCGCAATATTTAGAAAGAAATCCAGACTGAAGTGTTGGGTACTAAACTTTGTGATCTCCATTAGAATTTGAAACACAGCTCTGCGGGCTCCGAGCGATGCTTGACAACACATTTCTCCATCTTTTAAGTGCGGAGCCACAGGAAGGTTCATTTAAGATTCAGCACATTATATCCTGCAGGACAACCAATAAACTCACAAGTTACAGAACAAATTGTTCCTCAAACCAGAATGTTTTCATCTCAGAAAAATACTAGTTTGGAAAAATGTCAAGAACTTTCTCCTCATTAGTCTCCACAGGTGCTCCAGTGATCAGCGCTAGAAAAAAAAACCCTTAAACCGGCGGCGCTCCTTCATCTTCAAAGCCAACTGTTGGGGAATTTGAGATCATTTTAATTCATGTATTCATCGAAAAATACCAAAATGTATTTGACCCATTAACATAACAGGAAGCACATGCTAAAAACATTCATTTAAATTTGGACTGAGCATCATGTTATTTTCCTGCAACATGTAAAAAACTTTATCAGTTTACCAATCACTGCTCTTGTTGATGATGTCGCTACGCTTAAAATCAGGAGCTAGTCTCTCTTTAAATGTTCGCTTCTGCATCTTCAAATGTTGTCCGGGCTGTTGGATTGTTAGACTCTACTGCAATTTAAAAAAGACTTCAGGCAGTCTTGGCTCAGAATTGGAGTCCTGGTGTCCTGGCAAACAGAGTTTCACGCCTTTTTTCGAGACATCCGGCCGCCTTCTGTCTCATCTTGTCTTTTCTGGAAACCGGACACTCAGTGGAGACTGACCTGGATCCAGCTCAGTAACAGTAACAGTTTGTGAAATCGACATGAAATTAAATCTGCTGAATTTGTGTACATGGGAACAAATTTTCCATTTGTAACACTCACATGGGAAATCTGTGTCCACGTACAGGAATCCATGTGTTGCTGTTCCACGGACTGATCTTTCGACAAAAATCATCTTTCTCTTAAAGGGTCAATATGTAAGCATCTTAGTTGAAAATATTAAAAACTCGACTGAAATTATTAAAAGAATATGAACAATTAGCAGTTTTGGCATTATGATGTACAAATTGTGTTGCAGACCTATCTGCTGAGGTTAGCATGCTTACGAGCTAGCCGGGGATTGTCCCGGTCCAAAGCTACGGGTGTAAACACCCCATTGGTCCGCAAGCTCCCAGTCTGAACCTCTAACTGCGCAGCTAACTGAGCTAGCTAGCAAAGGCGGCTACAGTTAGCATCAGTTAGCGGTTACTCTTTGACAGATTCTTACACATTGCCCCTTTAACCAAAGAGAATCCTGTACATTTAACTGGCAAAAGAGACATTTTTGCGACATAAAATTGTGAACTAAATGTTGTAATGGCTTTTGAATAATGACACCATCAGTGTTTAGATTGGTTTCCTTTCAGCCTCACCTTCGCAGTGTAATTACGTCTGTCACCAGACAGGAAATCTTCCAGGGAAATGAAGGCTGACTGGTGATCAAATCCATTTTCTATCTGCTTTCATGTCTCCATTAAAGACTAAATGAAATGTTTTGTCCTGTGATGCTCCTCTAAAGAAAGAGAAAAATGCGCCAACAAATCCGGCGGGAAACGCTTTGTAGGGTTGTCTATTTCCACATTACACTCCATGGCTCTACGTGAAGTATTTGGTATTTCTAACCTTTTCCTCAAGACAAATCTTAGACCACCTAAATCCAACCGCGTATCTTTATCTCTTCTTCCTCTCGCTCTGACATCCCGCTTGTTCATTCTGTCTCTGCCTCTCACACTTTCTCACTTCCTAACCTTCTCGCTGCCGGTCCACCTGTCCTCCTTTAATTAAGACAGATATACCAGAGGCGCTCGTGCCAGAGTCCTGCTGCTGCACCTGGCAGAGGTTTGCTGTCGCAGAGTCCCGACCTCTCTGACCTGTTATGCTCTGCGTCTTTCCCATCTTTGTCGCTTTCGCTTAATTTTCTCACTATTTTACCGCTTGTATCTTGCTTTGTAGGAGATTTAAAAAAAAGAAAAGAAACGTGAGCTGTCAACGGTTTCATTTAGTCCAATTGTGATTATAAAGATTTCAAAGCAGCTTTGTGCAGACACCTGCTGGTTCACTTGGCAATAGGTCGGCAGTCCCACCCACAACTGTTGTGTGTCCTAGCCATGACTTTGTCCGCACAGCCAGGATCTCCGGACCTGGTGGTGGGTTTATTGCCAAGCGAGAGAGATGATAAGCATGTGTGAAAAGATGATTGGGTTGTGTTTACGCTTATGTTTCCCACTTTTTGAGTGTATGATACAATGGGGGACACAATAAACAAACCAAAATAATGACTTTAGGTGTGTAATGGTTGCTGAAACATCTGAACTGCACTGGAGCAGGAGGGTAAATACGGAGGAGTAGTGTGTGTGTGTGTGTGTGTGTGTGTGTGTGTGTGTGTGTGTGTGTTAGGCGGAGACAGAAACAGC
>CAEMYA010000047.1:1168638-1195366 GCA_903131615.1 Diplodus sargus | reverse complement strand
TGATACAATGAGGGACACAATAAACAAACCAAAATAATGACTTTAGGTGTGTATTGGTTGCTGAAACATCAGAACTGCACTGGAGCAGGAGGGTAAATACGGAGGAGTAGTGTGTGTGTGTGTGTGTGTGTGTGTGTTAGGCGGAGACAGAAACAGCAGATGTCTCAGAGACAGAGGCGGACAAAGAGGAGCACTTCATCGTCTATGTGTCATCACACGGAGACAGAACACCTAGATGTCGGAAGGGAGGAGGGAGCGGAGCATCGCACCTCGACGTGTGAGGGAAGTAGTTATTTTAAGCGAGTCTTCATTGAGATGTGGCTGACTTCTGTCGCTCACGGTTCAGTGGTTGGGGGGGGGTTACTGCTGCTGCTGCTGGATTCGGCCTTTGTTTCTCACGGAAGAGAATAATGAGACGAGATTTTCTGTTTCCTGCGCTTCCTCTGTTCAGTCACTTTGCGGGTTTTCTCATTTTTTAACTGCACATCCTATATTGTAACACTGTTTGCGGTCGACTTCCAAAAAACCTTCAAATAAAGGCGGAATTAAGGCTAGTGACCTGAGGGCTGTGATGTAAGTCATCACTTTGGTGTAAAGGTAAGTACACCTGAATATTCTGCACAAAGTCCCTCCAACAGTTGAGTGTGGGGCAACAACCATAAGATGTGTGGCCTCACAGCTAAAGTGCATAGTGGAATTGAAGTTTACTATGATTATGGGCACACTCACTTAACAATAACAGTAATAAATTAAATCACAAGTTCTAAAGCAGTCGCCAATGACATCATTATAAATGACACCACAGCTGTTGTACTGCGGCTCACAATGACGTCACTAGAGTCAGTTTCGCGTCACTTCCTGAGAGCTTGCTTGCTGTAAGGAATCTAAAGATATATTACACCTGGCCAGGAATGCTGGAAGTTAGCAACGACCTAGGGCTGCTGAGAGGTCAGTCAAAATGACATCATGGTAAATGGTGCATGACATCAATGTTTTTTGTATGAATTTAAACTGTCAGGATAACTTAAGGCGAAGTGTTATCGCCAGAAAAGTACAATTTGAGAGGTTTTGCACTGCGGAAGACGTCAAAGACTTGAACACCGACATATTGTAATTCGAAGCAGCAACTTAACAATAGCAAAGAGATGAAGAGGGAGGGAAATTCCCCGGACTCCCTTTTAAAATCGCTCAATTTTGAACATTGTTGAGAGTGGAGAAACTTTATGGACTTTGGAAAATGCCAACTGTGACAGTTTTGATTTAGATTATGTCAGATGAGCTGCATGGAGCCCTTTTTTAATTAATTAATTTGTTATTGTTGTTGTTTTTATGCTTTAAAAGTCCGCATCTACGTCACTTGTTTAGGACAACGCTGTTTTGCTTTGAAGCTCCAGACGTGTTTTGTTGACAATTAAACAGTTGGAACCTCTCTCTTTAACTATGTCAACTGGGAACCATGAAAATATCAGCGAGACACAGCCTTTTCCATCTATCTACTGAGTCAGTAGCTTAATTATTATCAATAGCTAGCTGGCTAGCCAATTGCAAGCGACAATTTTCCTTTCACCAAATCGATAGTTGCCACTTAAAATCAAAAGTCTGGTTTCGTCTACCACTGTCTGATAATCAAGGAGCCTTTGTTTAAAACACTACAAAGAATGCAATTATGTAAATGTGCCATTGCTATTAATGTACACTGCATTATTTATCATATAAGAATCTTGACAGACTCAACAAGCAGCCACTGTGGCGCCGTCCTTTAAAACTCTGGATGTCTCATGCTCTTTACATTCTGTGTCTGATGCTCGGCAGTGATGATGGACAGTCCCGTCTCTCTTTGCATACTATGTCAATGAACAGTACATGTTCATGTGTCAAACTGTCGCTCCTCATCATTTTCACCGTGCCCTTGTCTGTCTGCAGTGATCAGATGATAGATGGTATATATGTGTGTGTGTGTGTGTGTGTGTGTGTCTGCGTGTGTGTGTGACTACGTACATGTTTACGCCTGTGCCCTCTATGAGTGCATGTGCAGAAGGGAGGAGTATAATGTGTGTGTGTGTGTGTGTGTGTGTGTGTGTGTGTGTGTTTGTGTGTGTGTATGTTGTGGCTAGGACATATTTATGTGTGTGTGTTTTCTCAGCCTGTTTCCGTGTATGTGTGTGTGTGTGTGAGAGAGACCTGAGGATGAGCTTGAGGCGAGAAACTAGTGGTTTCAAACTGCTGCCGTCCAGACTACTGTCACTAACCATCCACCGATGCCTCACTGCGTTAATGTGTGTGTTTTACTCCTTTTTGTTTAATGTAAACCAGTTGAGGTACCAGTTATGTCATCACCATGGCATTATGGGAGCACACATTTATGCCAAACCCTTTTTTTTTTCCAGAGCTGATTCATGGTTACTATTAACAGAAAGGCAAGCTGTCAATAACTGTCAGCATAATATTGCGGCGGCGCTGCAGGCAGATGACTGTCCCGTCCAAAACAAGCCACACACGGTGTTTCTTTTTCACGGCTGTGAGGCAACAGCCATCCTAATGTCTGCTGTGTTCAATACGGGACTTCCCTGTTTCCAATGTTTCATAAATCTAATACTCCATTAACGTTACGCAATGTTTTCACTTCGTATCTATGCTCATCTATGATTCTAACCGATGGATCCAGAAACAACACAACAAGCATTATGTCAGTAAGGTGTGAGGGCAAAGCCTTTAGGGTGCTTTGGTTTCATTTCTAGAAGGCTCTGAAGCCACTGGTGTTGATTTGCGTTGAAGTCTGCTGACTATGAAGTCCAGTTTGGGGAACTGAATAAATAAAGATATAAATTAATGGTATGTAACAGTCAATAGGCCTTTTAATGAACCACTTCTTTAAAAAAAAAAAAAACGTAAATGTATATTAATTAATCATAAAATGTGGCTTAAATTGATATTTCTGTTTTAATCACATCCGCCAGGCAGGTTATGTTCTCCCCTGTGTGCGTTCGTTTGTTGGTTTGTCAGCAGGATTACACAAAAACTATTGAACGCATTTCCACAAAACTTGGATGGGTGTCAGCCCAGAATAGATCCCATAAACTTTTGATGTCAGTCCGGATAAGGGGATGGATCCAGGACTATTATCTCATTTCGACATTTTCATTAATTTTTCAGGGAATAATCTTTATTATTTCTTGGATCTTTACGGAGAACATCAGGCGTATTTAGGTGGCAGGTATCCATGAGTGAGTACAAAAGGTGGGCATTGGGGGAGGAATGTGCTCTACTGAGTGTTATTGTAGTTTGCCTCTGTATCTTCTTCATCAACCTTTATATTAATCACCCTCTTTGTTTACCTTCTCACTTGTTTGACTATTTTATATTTATTATTTATTTATTAATTTATTATATATATTATTATAATGTATTGACATTTTTTTTGCAAAAACTAATGAGAAGACAATACATACATATATATATATATATATATATATATACATAAACACATATATAAATAATCGTAAAATGTAACACATCTTAAAATTAATTGATAAAATGTAAAATTATTAAATATTGGATCCCAGTAACATATATTACCCACTGGTAGAGCACATTTGTATTTATGAAAGGGAAATTATTGAAATCATTATAGGCCGTCGTTGTCCTTACGAATGATTGTACTACCCATTCAGTGTGTGTATTTTTCATAATCATCATTCAGGTGTGTCTATACTGCAGCATTTGGCCTCATTGTTCATTAAGCGACATGTATGTCTTCAGGTAGTCAGTGTGTGTGTGGCGGTGTGTGTCTTATCCTACTCACCCACGGCCTTGAGCGAGGTGTACTTGTTGAAGCCAATTCCCAGGTTGTTGTGGGGATGAGACAGGGCCATGGCTGGACCCAGGGGAGACAGGGCAGCGTTGTTCAGATGGTTATGATCTGAGCGAGCGAGAGGCAGACAGAGAGAGAGACAGAGAGAGAGAGAGAGAGAGGGAGTTCACATTTGAATACGGGGCACTTAATAAATACATTTTCTGAGGTGTCAGCTGAGGAAGAAGAGTGTTTCCGCTAACAAGTGCTATGAGAAATAATCCCTAGAGGAACCCAGTGTATCACATAATTAAGTCCTCTGCAGCTTGTATACATCACGGCCCCTTTAGGACACATTCCAACTTAAGAAGACATTTATGTTTTTGGCACTCAGATGTGGTGAATTCAGAATGTGACGTAAGGTGCAAGTAAAGCTCATTTAGTGAAAACGGATGTAATGATTAGCTAGGGGTTGGATAACCGTGTGCGCATTTCTATCAGCCCCCCCATTACATAATGTTTCTGCTTAAAATAACAGATATATTCATAAAGCTTTAGATGCGCAGGTCGAACGGGACCGAGGCGAACGTTGTTTACCACAGGCCTCGCAGCTGACAGGCAAAGTAACAGACAAGCTTATGTTTTCATGTCTCTTTACATTCTGACAAACAGACACACAATTAATCCTTCATTTGTGAATAATTAGGACATAATGAGTCCCAGCGTTTCATTAAAACATGAAGTGTTGGCGGTTGATGTTTCTGCAAGTCCTGGATGCATTTATTATGTTTACAAGACTGAAATTTTAAGAATATGTGTCAAATCACGTTCACATCGCATCTTTGTGACCAGACTGTCATATGATCAGGATGAAGAGGGGATAGTGTTGAGGGAATAGAGCTGCCGAGCCAGTGACTGCAGCTTTGGCCTGTGTTTCAACATTTGTAAGCACAACACAACACCGGATATATTGAAGTAATCCTCAGGATCATTTCCAGCCATGTTTTTGGCGAGTGAAAAACTGGTGTCTTTCAACGAAAGTCGAGACATCTTCCAGCTGTGATTCTGGCGACCGAATCAAACTGAATTTGAAACCAAAACAAGACACTTCCTTTGTGCCTGAACACAACCAGACCTCAACGACCATGTGTCACAACATAATATATATATTTTATTTTTTTCTGGCAAAACAAGAAGTATGAGGTAGTTTGTCATGTCTTAAACCAATTCTGAAATCAAGTTTTAACACATAACATACAGTCACTATTCCTTGTTCGCATTGTTTTGGGAAGAACACTGAAGTCACTGCATCAACGGTTTCGTTCATGCTTCATGATCATTGGCTAATTGGCCGCTAAAATATAATCTAATTTCATGTTGATGCAGCTGCAGCCGAGCCGTTGCACCCTGACACTGCTAACAATTTCTGTGCTGATACACACATGCCAACACCACCAACCTCCTCAGGTGCCATATTTTTTATGTTATTAGTTTAACTGAAATTAAATGTTTATCAAGGGAGGATTTCTTCTTCCAACAAAATACCAATTGCTCCAATTCTTTGAGAGCTTCCTCAAATTAAAGTTTGTTGCGTGACTGCAGTCACAACAGTGATTGAAGCGAATATGATCTGTAGACCACTTGATGCCTTTCAGCTCATTGTTTTGGTTTTACAACTGTGCTGCTTATGTTTAGTCTTGCTGCTCTCATTAACTTTATTTCTAGCAGCAGAAAAAGCTGTTGACACCCACCTGCCCTGCACCATACAACAGACAGAAAAAGTTAGCAACTAGCTAGGTGAGCCCAGCGGAGCATTTTGCAGCTAAGGGGCCAGGTAGTTTTCTCATGAGTTGGTGGAGACCAAAAACCGAGCTAAAGGACAGTGAAACTTGGATTTAGGATGCCAACTGCTGCAAAATGGATTAATGAGGAAGTTGCTAGTTTAAGTGTTTCGAAAATATTCCACATAGTATCTTGAACTGTAAAACCCTCCTGGCCCTCACAAGACAAGAAGTCAGGCCAGGATTGCTCCTCAAAAATGTTGACTCTCCAAAAGTCTAAAACTGTTACCCACAGGGTTAGAACCACACACACACAAACACACACATGCACACACACACACACACACAGTCTCTCCAGCACACGTGCATAAACTGACACACAAGCCTGACACCCGCGTCCACCAGCCCCACGATGCCTGAGACGCATCAGTGCGAATGAAGCGAGGGGTGAAGAGGAGAGCGAGGTGGAGGGAGCGGGAGAGGCAGGGAGAAAGCTGGAGAGCGAGGGGATGTGACACCAGCGCTGACTGATTGAATTAGAAATAGATCTTCACTTCCCCGTGTAATTGATATGCAGTGATGACACGCTGTGTGTGGCGGGTGGTGAGGGGGGGCGATGTTGTGATGTTGTGTGTGTGTAGCTGCGTGTGTGTGTTGGTAAAATAGTGGGGTTGTTGTCGTCTTGTGCGAAGCGCCGGTGCCACCTGCTCCCCTCACTCACTCATCCCAGACTTCAGAAACCCAAGTTTAAAGGTGCACGAGCTTCTATCAGCCAACCAGACAAAACAAATGAAAACATCACATTAAAAGATACCCGCGAGCGCTCAATAAAGTGTTTTTTTTTGTTTTTTTTGTTTTATCACTCGAGTGATTACTTAATAACAACATTTGAAGAAGTGGCTTTTGCTCTTTAAGTGTCCTACATTCAGATGCCATGTTCTCAAGCGTTCTTCCAGCGAGTCAACAACAGTGGAAATAATGAGAGAGAGAGAGAGGGATGGAGTGAAGAACAGAAAGATAGAGAGTAGAAGGCAGAGATAGACAGGAGGGGAAAAAAATCAACTAATTGATGGAAAGATCTCTGGCCGGTCTCCAGTTTGACCACAGGGCTGTTCCTGGCCACCAGAGAGCACGGGGAGAGACAGAGACAGAGAGACAGAGAGAGGATACAGGAGTAATGTGCACACCATATATTTTTATCATTTTATTCTTTATCTTATTTATTCTTGTCTTGTACAACCTGCTTCGGCAGTATGAATAACACCCATGCTAATGAGCCACGGAAGAGATCTTTTGGGTTATTTCTCATTTCTGTACTTAATAACTAAAAAAGTGAAGTAAATAAAAAAAGTAACATGAACACGACTGCAGCGAAAAAGTGAAATATCCATTTACCATCAACGATACAGGAGGGTATAAAGGCCGCTGCAGACACAGCGCTGCCAATTAGGTCTCCAAAACACCCACTGACTTTTATGGACAATAGAATTAAAAAGGATCTTTTTCTAACCCCCAGATTCCACAGGGCGCTGTCTGCGCTGTGGTACAGACACAACACAGCCAGTAGAGCGGATGGCAAGTATATTTTTGACGGAGGTGCACTCCTGTTGGACACGGGAACGGCACAGAGAATCCAGTCAGTTTTCAGAATAAAACATCCTGTCTGGACTTGGGATCTACAGCAGAACAACACCGGAATTAACAATTAAAACCAACTAATAAAAATAAATAAAATTATCAATAGCCTTGCATGACAGAAGCACAAAAATAAAGGAGAAGTTCAGAAGTAACTTGACCACTCTGCTTCTGAAAACGCTCCCGGAGGGTTATAAAGCTTTGAGGACTGTATGCCCGGTGGTATCAAGGTACGAAACCAGGGTCAAAGTAACCATCCCCGCTTTAAGCCCCACGCATTCCAAATATGGACACAGATCATTTGATTGGTTGAACAGATACGGACACAGATGATGGTGTGCTCGCCATACCCAGTTAGCATCATGGTTTAGTTCAGTACACAAAAACTTGGCATCCCCAATTTTAGCTACAAGCTAATTACTCCACATTGTTCACCAGCTTGTTGGTAACTTTTACCTGCTGGGTCCTGAGCAGGTTCTGGAGCATTCGGTGGGTTTTTAGAGCATTTTTACTAGATCGTTATGTAAGAATTTTGCCTGAGGACATTTAAAACATGACCTAAAATTATCAACATTTGACTGTTTTGGTTACTAACAAATTGTACTGGACCAAAACATTAAAGTAGTGGCCAGAAAATGGCATCTTTAATGTTCAGCGAAAGATTTGGATTTGAATAAATGCAACCTTTCCTTACAACACAGCACCCTCCACTCAATACTTCTGCGTATGAATTGGGAACTGAACTTGTGATATTACAGTTGAGAATTGAGTTTCTCTCTGTGAACAGAGTACATACAGTGTTTCCATTTGGAGACATCATTTTCATTTTATGAAATGTCAGGTCACCAGCCTGTTTTTATGTGTAATTCAGAAGGCTTTCTGCCTTAGTCACTTTGCCGCTATTCATACGACCGTATTGTGCGAGCGGGAGTGAGAGCAGATTGAAAGGGAATACATTCTTGCCTGTATTCTGTATTCTTGAATAAATTCTCTCTGAATGTCCTACATTTTCCCGGCGTGTGTGTGCATTCATGAGTGTGTGCGTGTTCTTTGATGTGCTATAGTATAGCGGCCTCGGAGGAGAAGCACTCATAAGAATTCAAAGTTATGTTTATTAAAGAGAAGCGGAGAAAGAAATGAGGACTTAAAGTATATGATTGTAATTCACAATGTGTGTGTGTGTGTGTGTGTAGGAGATGGATGCTATGTGGGTGAGCATAGGAAATGTATAATATTTAAGGTGTGTGTGTGCGACTGCCATGTATGTTGTGGATGCTTTGCGGCCGGCACGCATTTGTTTTTTGTTTGTATGTGTGTGCTTGCAAGCGTAGTGTGTGTGTGTGTGACTGGTGTGTGTGCAGGCAGGCAGGCAGCAGAGCACCACTGGGTGATGGCCTAATTCAGCAGGGCTCAACATCAAAGAGGCAGACTGCTGCAAGTGCTTCAGCCAGCCTTACTCTGACATGACTGCTGTCACACACACACACACACACACACACACACACACACACACACACACACACAGAGGGATGGAGAGATGGAAAAAGGGGAAGAAAGGAAAACAGGCGCGAGGAGTAGAGAGTGTCGTGGGCCGCGGAAAGACAGGAGCGTCCTGTGTTGTTTAATGCATAGCGCATAAAAGTAGCGGGGGTGAGCGTCGGAGTCCTGCGAGCCGTGCACACTGAAATGAGCGCGCTTGCAGAGCACGGAGCATGAAAAGCCAAGTGGCGTATATGTCACTTCGTTTCATGTGACGGTTTAAGAGGAAAAGAAAACAACAAGGACTGAGAGGAGGTCAGAGGAGGAAAGGGAAAAGTTTACTTTATGGTATAGAATGGAAACTTGTCAAGACAATACAGTACAAAGACAATTAGTACAACAAGTATTTACTTTTAATATGAGTCTGTGGTGTAATAAAGAATACATGTTCCAGCTGTTTAAGACACTGTCCCAAGTGCAAAAAAAAATTGTTCAAGCAGAAGCTACAAGATTATCCATGTGCCCTCGGTCACTGCATGTAACCAGCGTCAGCCCAGAACTTAAAGGGGCACTGTGTAGTTTTGGAGATGAAATTCAAAGATGAAATTGTAATATTTACAATATTAATAAGTTAATGATACAAACACTGAAATATTTTTTTTTTCCATATCTGAATAAACAAGCTGTTCTCAGAGGAAAACAAGGTCGGAAACCACTGTTTGAAGCTAGAACAGTCTCAGGGTCCGCCACATATAAACAAAGTGAAACAGTATTGTTTGTTTATTCAGTCATGAAAACAAAGACTGTGTTAGTAAATACAAAGAAGCAGCCATCCAGACAGCTAGCTCCGCACTGTGGGATGTTAATAAAATCTGTTTACCAGTCCCACCAAAGCTCATGGATTCATACGTTAAATTGGTATAGAAGTTGCAGTTAAAACAAATGACTTCTAAAGGTGCACTATGTAGGTTTTCATGTCTAAATAAACTGAATAAACAAATTGACCTTAAAGGACAACTTGACTTTGTGTATATTTGGCGGACCCTGCCACCTTTCTGGCTTCAAACAGCGCTCCAGGGACCAGGGACAGCTTGTTTATTCAGTTACGGGATAAAATAAATATTTCTAAGTTCATATTATTACCTCATTGATATTGTAAATGTTAAAATACTAAGTTTGATTTTCTTCGCCTGAACTAAACAGTGCCCCTTTAAGGGTTAATCACCTGACTGTTGGCTGTAGGTTCATATCTAGCATACAGTCGGGAGAGTAGTATCAATTTCTTGTCCAATTCTCCACAGAAATTTAATAAGATGGACCTAATTCCCCACTATGTTTCGTCGCTGTGCCTGCGCTGGTAAAAAGGAGCTCACCCGACTGGGTGTCCTGTTTAGGTAGGTCATTGTGAAGTTGGCTCTCAGCTGTGAGAGCTGTCCAGAAGTCGCTTGTTAGAGCAAACATTAGCTTGCCCGCTGGCTAGCTTGACTTTTAGCTATTCTTTCTTCTTCTGAGAGTGTCTCGCCATTTATTTAGTCACGGTAGCTCTCAATGTCAGAACGTAGTCGGGCTTGAGGCGATGTTGCAGAACCAACTCTTTGAATCTCTTGGCCTTTACCACTCTGATCGGCACATATCTCCTCGGACCGGTTCATCACGCTCCCTCCCTATGACTGTGTCAGCAATGCACATGTTTTAAATTTTTTCAGCTGGCCTTGCAGCACCTTTAGCCATCGTATGACGTCGCATGAGTACACTTTTTACACAAAACTGATGAAGGCCATAGCATCAATAGTAACACAGTGTACTATTTGCTTGCAAATTTCTAATATTTGATAATAACTTAATGATATCTAACATTTTTGCTTTTGCTGCTGCGCTACAAAATGTAAAGTAGCGTCCTGATCCAGGAGGGTGTTGGTAACTGCATGCTCTTTGCGTGTTAAAGCTTCCAGCGTGTCACATATGCGCCTCCCTCATTAATATCTGCGCTGGAAAAAACACACGCCACCACTTGTTCGAGGCGTTGTGTAGCGCATTGTATCGTGCTGCGGTCCCTCTGAATCATGCAAACACATCCGTATGAGCAGATGCCGCTCCGCCGAGTCCTCTTTCCCTCCTCTCACTGCTCTCCCTCCACGCGTCTTTTTCATCTTCACCTCTGTCTCTTTTCCTCCGCGTCGCCCAGTTTTCCCTCCGCTACGTTTTTCGTGTCACGTGCCCCCCTCCCGCTCGCGTAACCGCCTCCCCTCCGTCCTCCTTCCTGTCTCAGTCACCTGCTTCTTTCTGTAACTCTTTTTCATCTTACGCTTTCATTCTCTCTCAGCGAGAGAGAGACAGCCCCATCTGTTGTTTTAAAAAAAAAGGAAAGTTTGGGGAGCGCTCATCCACCTTTAATTAATTAAATTTTTAAACTCTCTATCTCTCTATTATTGCAGATGAGCATGAAAGGTGTATTTGAATCTTGGCGACACAGTATCTCACAGTAGTTTTGCTTGCTGGCGCTTTGAGACAAAAGCACAGAAGTTTTCACACGTCTGGATTACAATATTTTTCACAGAGCAGAGTAATACATGTTGCCTTGTTGTGTTGCCAGCTGTCTTTAGCGGCAGAATCGCCAGAATTTTTGTAACGCGAGCGGGCACAAAAAGCGAGTGATGAAATGACTAGAAAGAGTAGCGGCACCCACTCGTTCCATGCCCGCCTCCTACTTTCTTTCTTTGGCCCCGCTCTTGTTTGTGTGTGTTAAATGGAGTAGATGGAGTCATTTCAGTACACTGATTCCGAAGAGGAAGTCTCTCTGTCACCCAACCCCCACCGCCCCACCACCACCACCACCCCCACCCCCCAAGCCCGTCTCTCATACACTCTATTTGCAGGGTAAACGAGGGCTTATCCCAGGATAACACCATTATTTTCTGCCTTTAGCCCACACATTGAACAATTGCACTGACTGCCGGCCTGCTCAGCACTTTACATAACGCAGTGGACCGCTATACATGCACACACACACACACGAACACACTGGACTGGAAATAAACATAGGGGGAGTGAGATAGACACACTGGACACGGGGATGGACAGCGATTTTTACTTTTAAAGACTGGCATTGAAGAGATAGTTGGGGAAGGCCTATTGTAGGTGGTGTAGGAGGGGAACAGACTGATAAAGGTGGCGGTGACAGTCAATGAAGGAAGGACATGAGGAAGACAGGATTGAAGGCAAATGCAGATAAAGCAAACTCAGAATGCATTTTGGGAATACGCATTTCTGCAAACCGCTCACATGTTGAACAAACTAAAATAATTTACATTTCCTCAGGTAAAAGGAAGTTACCTGCACAAAAATAGTAACATGCTTTTCACGAGTGTAGTGTTCAGTTTGTAGGATTTATGGAGGATCTATTGACAGAAATGGAATATAACATTCACAAATATGTTTTCATCAGTGAATAATCACCTGACAATACAAATCATTGCATTTTTAATGATATGATTTTAATGATATGAGCCTTTTCTAAATTCAGAGGAAAGAGAGTCCTCTTTCACAGAGTCCACTGTAATGAATCACTGTGTCCCTACAGTAGCCTAGAGTGGACAAACCAAACACTGGCTCCAGAGATTGCCTCAAACTCTGTTGTGCTTTGAGTGGCAGCCGTAGGTTCGGGCTGAGACGAGGTGTGTTCAGTTGGTTGCAATCTGCAGCCTCACCCCTACATATCATTCAATCCTACACAATGGACATAAACATTTGTTAAAATAATAGAAGAAAAATCCTGATATTGAAGAAGTAAATCAAAAATTAAAAAAATAAAAATAATCTTCGACAATGTAACTGTATTCTTTTAATGTAATGTATGTAATCTGGGTCAATTATTTCTTGTAAACTGATTACCTAAATAACATGCAATCTGGATTACCACACCCTGGCTGAAGGTAACTGACAGATCATAAAGCCATTTAATAACAGTCACCATGTAGCCAGTATCACAATTAAAGACAAAACTCTAAGAGGAAACTCATTTAACATTTAACAATGACCTTAAAACTAACAAGGTCACAATATTTGTGTAATCCAACCCACACAAGCAGACACAGAGCAACATCAGCATTTATTTGGAGTCTTTCTGGCCACCTGATGCATGTATATTATTCATTCTCCTTTAACTCCTGAAGAATATATCTGACTCTTTAGCTCTAACGCTGTCTGTCTGCAGTTTGCTGCTGAGCGGGTATTTCATTTGGATTTATTTAAGTGTTTGCTTTCTGTTGTTGAATAAAGCTGAACCGAAACAGTTCAACTGCGACTCTTGAACAATGAGCTGAAAGATGCCACAGCGCCATTACGCCCATCGCTAATATAAAAAGATTTTGATTGGTGCAACAATAAGCACATTTATCACAGAGCGTTTGAAAAAACACATCCAAAGACTCAGAATTCTGTGGTCTTGCTCTGTGCCGCGGAAGAGGAATGACAGGGGAGAGGTAGAGATGGACGAACAGATGGGAGACAGATAAGAGAGAGAGAGCGAGAGAGAGAAAGAGGACAGGAGTGAGCTGAGAAGGTCCCTCTTGTGTTTTCATCTCTCCCAGAATGCATTTCAGGTGTTGTCGGCACCACGGACAGAGCTGTCAAGTGTCCGACTGACCTCACATGGTTCTTTTCAGCACCACGGACGGCGTCGAGATCCAACCCCTCATTCCTTTGACTGTATCGGACAAAGCCCGGGAGGATACTCTCGTTTTACCTCCTCATTATCTTCATCTGATTTCATGTTTTTTCCTCTTGTCTCTTCCTGTCTCTCCAAAACAATAAACGCCAAATTGGATCAGCGTTCATCTAAATTTCATGTATCTTGTTCGGCTGGTTAATCTGTCAGCCGCTGTTTTATAAAAAAAGATTGTGCAGCGATGAGTGAATACAGGAGAAAAGGATGTTTGTTTACACACACACACAGCAATCAAACATGTGGAGACCTTTTTGTAGCTGCAGTGGTAGTGTTGTGTTTGCCCGCGTGATAATTAGTGCCTGTCGGCATGCGTGCGCGCGTGGACGAGGCGGCGCACGGGCGCGTTATGTAACGCCGGAGCAAACAGCGCGGGTGCGTCCCCTTCATTCCATTAGTTCTTTTTTCATTATCTACAAAGAACGTCTCTAACTCTGACAGCCGTCTGAAATCCTGTTGCCCCCCCCAAAGTCACCATGACTCACCCCCACTCTCCCCCTCCCCCGTCTCCCCCATGTTCTCCCTCTAATTGTTCTTCAAGGAACAACAAAGCAAACCCCTGGCCGCCGCTTCCTAACTTCTGAGGATTCAATTATTCAAAGGAGGCAATTGTACTGCACAGTCATCTAAAAACCCGCTCGCTAACCCACAGACGTTTACCGACGTTGTTTTTCCGCGTCTGTGTTTTGTGCGCAACCCCGCAACCCCGTCGTGATATGTGTGTGCATCTTGTGTGTGCAGAATCAAGTGTGTATGTGTGTGTGTGTTGCATAATCGTCTCCACCCCCCCCCCCCCCCAACAGCTGCAGAAAAATTTGGAGAGGTAAAAAGAAAACCCTCGTTACGCAACAGGACTCAATCTGGGTCTCATGCATCGAGCTCATTTGCCAGAATTAATCTTTCATGAGGAAATTTCACAACACTCGCTCCGGGCTGCAGAATCCAGGGGGTTCGGCACACAGCAGAGGTCAAGTGGGGGTCATCTGTGTCCCTCGGCTGATTGACGACAGATCAGCAACCTTTGTCTTCTTTGGGCCTCAGAGTCACATTTGCGAGTCATGAATTCTTGATGTGACCTTGTTTGACCCGGTCATTTGTAACACGATCTGTTCATTTAGGCCCTTTGAAGAGGCACGATCGGTAGATCTGCTCATGAAGGTCCTTTTGTTGAACTTGACTTGCAAATTCACAGCGTGCCCCCGGGGCTTTTCCATACACATGTGCAGGCTTTGTTTGATTCCGTTTGACTCCGGCGTCTTTTTACTAAAAACAAGCTTATCTTGAGCCTAGTCTTCAGTATTATCAAAGAAGAGCTGCTAACGACGCTCCACTAATTCTCAGTTTCATTTCCTTCTTCATAACAAAGGTCCCTCATTAATTTAGTTATACAAAGGGGGACTCTGTAATGCTGGAAAATAAGCTTTCCAGAACACTGTTTGATGCTCAAGATGTGGCAGGGTCCGTCACATATAAACAGAGCGAAACAAACAGTGTTGTCCTTTAAGGTCAGTTTGTTTATTCAGTCATGAAAACAAAGAAAGTCTGTTTTTTAAGTTTGATTAAACGCAACAAAAATCAATTCAGATCTTTCTCCTCTGATTAAAATGTCTGCCCCAAAACTACATAATACACCTTTAAAAGTGAGTTTTTTTTGTACAGAGCAGAAAAATGAGGAAATGTTGTGTTTCATCAGCAGCAACTTGCACGACAACCAGCTGAAAGCGATCAAACATGATCAAACAGTAAAATAAAGCAGAAATCTGAAAGAACAAACAGGGTCTCGGGAGACAAACTAAACTCCAAACCTCAGAGATTCATTTAGGAGCTACAAAAGCACTGAGAGCCGAGCACACAAAGACTTTCAAAAAGCGCCTTTCTCTCTGGAGTCCTGCACAGAAAGGGTTGCCATGGCCGGGCTGAGCTCGCGATTCGTCACGGTCACGATGCGCCCTCACTCCAGAGAGGGAGATGGAGGCGTGACTCGGCTCGACTCGGTGGGGCTAAACCAATAATGGAAAAGCAAACCATCTTGCTGAGGTTTTACTCGGCCAACGGTGCCAGTGAAAAGCCCCGTAACTCACCGAGCTTCCATCATAACTCATTTAGAGAGCCCGCGTGAATGAAGTTTGCTGCGCTGCCTGTCACGGACACTATCCTCATATCACAATCGTAGAGGGAGAACTAACAAATGTAAGAAGGAAAAAAAAGAACATCTTTTTGTTCATTATTGAGGTTTTACTGGGTCAAACAACTTGAGTACAAAGGTATTTCTATTATTTTGTCCCTCTCATATATCTAAATGGGGTAGACCTCTCATCTCGACAGATACACATTCCCAAAAAATCCCTTCTCTCCACACAAGACCTTACCTCCTTCTGCCATTTCACCTTCTGGCAGGTAGTCGCAGTCACACCTTTATAAATCACAGTGAGGGCTACAAATATTCAGTCAGGCAGGGCTGCATTCTGCTCTACCTACACAACTAATGAATTAATAATAACCTGGGTTTGTGTGTGTTTTTGTTTGCGCGAGTACGTATGTGTGCGCGTCGTTAGCAGCAGGTTGCATTCAGGTACAACTCCTTCCTCCTGTGCTTAGAGAACTGGTGAATTATTGAGCTATTCTGAGTGTTAAACATGCCCTTTCATCACAGAGGCCAGGCAGCCCCCGGGGCTTCACTTTACACTCACAAATCTCTGAAACTCCACTCAAAGGCTCGCTACACCAGCGTCAGACTGTTCTCAGTCACACATGCTGGTCCTTATTCAAATGGTGGTAGATTTACTTTTCAGGAAAGTTGCTATAATTACATTAACAGAGTGAGCCAGTGTTGACCAACACAATCATCTCACAGTTCGAGGGTTAGAGTTCAAAAGCCTCATTAAAACTTTTTTTGTTTAGAGATCAGTTGTTTTTACCAGGTTTGCAAATGATCTGTATCTACTTTCTTCAACCGTATCACTAGAAATGTCAAACTGATGTTGGTAAGATTGTAGAAACCAGCAAGAGTGAGCTAGATTTTTAAAATGTCAAACCTAAAAAATCCATCCCCTCGCTCCAACATCCAAAGGATTCTTCCAAAACAAATTAAGGTGTACCACCTGAGTACAACCATAATTAATATGAGCTTACCTTAGACTAAAAAGGATGACCAGCGAGGCAGCAATGGAGAAAGGTCTGGCAGAGCACAATATCTTCTGGTATAAGGGCAACACATGCTCTGGCTTGTTTGAAGACTTTAAACCAATCACACTTGTCTTGGGCGCTTACCCCAGGAAAGAGGAATGTGCCCCTGCAAAATAGTGTCAGGGGAGGTGTGCTCTGGCATAGAAATGGCTAAATTCCAGAAAAGGTAACGGCTGCTAGCTTGTTTATGCTCGTGCCGTTGGCTAACATGCTAGTGTTAGAGTAACTTTCCAGTTTCAGTGTGCAGGTCGCTAGCTTGGGGGTTTGTTGTTGTTTCACGTAACAGTAAGTATTTTGAAAATAGTAAGATGCAGGTAGCGGAAGGAAGGCCGGAATTGGCGACCAGTGAGAGGCTTTATACCAACAGTCTACATCCGGTAAGTCAGACGAGTGTGAGTGTGCTAACTGGGTTCGCATTGGACTTGGTTGCTAGTTTGTCGCTATGGCAGCAGCTCTACTGTTACCGCATCTTTTACCGACATTGCTAACCATGTCCAGCTACCTCATGTGTCACTCACATGTAAGAGAACATTATTGTAACGAACGCAAACACTAAACATGACTGTGTGTACAAATAGCTGTAGAGCAAGCAGGTTAGCATTGGGACATTCTGAAAGCTCCTTCTCTGCGTTCTTGTGCCGTTAGCTCGCTAACAACTTTCGCAATACATCTACACCAAATCATTCAGTAATTCAATGACAGGTTTATTAGATCCACAGATATTAGATTGTTTTTTGTTTCATTTTAGTCAGAGCATTTCATTTATTCATTGCTATCGGGATGTGAAACGTTCTACAACAAATAGCTTCAACCCTTTTAAGCCAAATTGTCTGAGAAATGAAAACTCACACTCATGTTTTGCTAATCTTTTTGTGTTTTAATGTTGTTTTTATATGATTTCACATTCAGTTCTCTTAGGGGAGGACCCTTGTGTGCTGGCCGTGGAGATGTATTATTTTGAATGTTTTGTTTTTATATTCATTTTAAGCAATAAAAGCACCTGTTTAAGCCGTACTCAGCATTGGCATTGGTCCTGGTCGACCCCTGCACCTGCCCTGTTGACTCATTAAAAGAAACTGCCAGCATGCACCAATTTTATATCACTGATTCTAAGTAACAGTATGCTTCAAATTCCCCCCCAAAACCTGCATGAATGTCACCTTTGAACAATATCCGTGAGTAATGATACTGAGATTTAAAACATTTTCCGACCAGGTCATTGTCATTGTGTGTCTAAAAAAAGACTGTTGGGTTGTGATGTTTCGTACAGGAGTATAAATCATGACCAATATTAGGCCTGGCACCAGAGATTTAAAGCCTTTATCCCTTCATCCACAAACCCATTGAAGTTGGAGCCAGGGGCTAATGTTGTACCCATAACAGAGGCAAGGGAAAAAATAAATTAATTGATACTTATTGTCTATTAAATCTAATTTCTTGCATGTTTCTGTCACCGTGGGGGCCTTGATGTTTGCACTGATTTAAGCGCTGTCAGAGGGCCATAAAAATAGTCAAACCCATTTCATTAGCTGCAGGTATCTATCGAGCAGGTGAGGATGATCATAAAAAAGGAGTATCATTAGTGTCTATATCAGCATCATTATAGTGTACGTACTAAACTTCAGTAGTGTTTTATGGTTATCTGTTTTTAAAAAGGAGAAGTTGAGAAGTGAAGAAATGAATGAATCTGGAGGTTTGATGCGCTGGCGAGTGTGCCGCATGACCAGCATGCAGATATTACTTCCAAATGAGGGTTTAAAGGCAGATGCACACACTCAAGGTCAGTGAGAACACACACACACACACATATAATATGACATTTGGACACACTTGCTCAACAACCAATCATCGCCAGGTTGAGTGAAAGAAAAGTATCAAGCATTGGACTTAATTATTTATGTATGCATCCAGACGGGAAGAAAGGGCGCAGGGTATGCATATTAGTTTCTTTATGAAATATTACTGAATAGACCTTTGATGCAGCCAAAGAAAGGCAATAAAGGATGAACGAGAGAAGAGATACAGAAGAAGAGAGCGACTTAGCGGGAGGGCGCTGGAGGTGGAGAAAAAAGAAGACGAAAAAGCGATGGAGAGGGCGGGATGTGATGAAGCCTCTTAATAAATTTGCCGTTCAAGTCAGAGGAGGAAATAATTAGGATACAGAGAAGCCAGAGAGAGAGAATGAGTGAAAAGGAAAGAAAATGAAAATAAAAATCACGGCCAACTCAGTTGGTCCTGAGGAATTGGATCTCGGGAGAGACGTGAAAGTGATACACAAGAGATAAGGATGTTGTAGTCTGTCATTACGCAAGAGCCGCGCTCCCTCGGTGTTACTTTAATAGTTTTGGTCGGTGAAGTGGCTCCAATCTCTTGCGAGGTAATTTGATGTATATTGGTTGATACACAACAGTGTGGCTGTGTGTGGCGCTCCTCCACTTCTGAGCGGGGATCCTCCCCGTTTACTGGACGACCGTCGAGCAGCAAGTGCGGACGCGAGTTCCCGCGGCCACACACACACGGATGCCTCGTACATGCTCGCCTCCCATCTATCCAGCCATGCTCAAACATCGGGGAAAAGAAGTATAGATTTCTTGGCAATGTGAGCCTGACTGTACAGTTCTTTTGAGGGATTTGAGGGAAACGCACAATTGAATCGGAGAGAAGACGAAAAGAAAGAAAGAAAGGAAAACGGTGAATCAGAGTTCACTGTTCATTCACTCGAACTGTATGTAGAAAGATCAGCCGCATCTCTGATACCTCAGACAGGCGAAGTGAATTACAGCGGTCATCAGAGTCAGGAAACTCAAGAATAATGGGCGGATTAATCAATTTTTAGTTCTGACCATATTTGAAAGTCCTTTCCGCACAGCTCACATGTAACCATGCAGAAACTACCTTTAAATCTCATGCACCAGCCATGTTGTGTGTACGTACATATTTGTACGTATGTGTTTGTGTGTGTTTGCTGTCTCGGACTCCCCTCAGCTCCGTGCTGCGGCTCCCTGACTAATTGTCGCAGGGCGGTGATGTGATTGCCTTTTTACTCCCTCTAACCACACAGGCACGTACTTCATTGTGGTAATTCCCCTGTGTGTGCGTGTGTGCGTTTTCATGGCCAAACTCCGTCTTCACACATTTTATGCAGGTGCTTCTGAGGCCCTTTTTGTTTCAGTCAGTCTGCGTGTGGGAATGATCTCATCCATATTCTCCAGGCGGCAGCGGTGGCGGCATCGCTCCGCTCGCTGACTTCACGCCGCACCATAAAAGCCGAAGCAGCCAGCCGGCGCTGTCCTTCACTCAACGGCTCCCATTACAACACTTGGCGAGGGGGGGGGCGACTGATCAGGAATATTAACTGCGAGCCTGTGGTGGAGAAAGGAGCTCATGCAGCCTCTCAGAGTCACACCCATGTAGGTAACAATGGGGAAAAGAAAAAAAAAAAGAAAAGGTGCGTGGTTTCCATCTCGCCGCGTACGCCCTTAAGTGCTAAATCATGTGAATAGCTTTTTAAATCGTCCACAGAGGAAACCATCAGAGTAGAGCCACTTACCCGCCATTTATTCTGCATCTGCTCTGCATGGGCCTCCAGCATTTACCCTTGAACGTGCAGGGAAAAAAACTGAGAGGAGCAAACATGTTGCCTCGACATGTTAGGGCTACTTAGTCAGACCACACAGTGATTTAGAGATTGTCGCAGTTTTAATGTGTAATGCTTTTACCTGTGCGAGCTGAGGTTAAAGTCTGCGGCGTGTGTCATGAGAGGGAGACAGGGATTGATTGAGCTGAGGGTGAATAATGACACTTACACAGACACAAAGACCTTAAACACAAAAAGCAGGGTTTTTTTTTTTTTTCGCCGTCTCTATTCATTTTAACTCTCAGAGTGAGGCTGTTATCTGAAGGTGTGTTAAATGTGTGCAGCAGAGAAAAAGGCGTGTCAGCCCACAGAAGGGGAACGGTCCGACTGATAATCAGGGATCTTAAATCAGCCAATCAATACTGTCTACTTTAATCTTGCCTCTGGTTTTAAGATTTTGGATATTTCTGCTTCCACCCTAATGGAAAAAAAAAAGAAAAAGTGAATGGGAAATTAATTTCTGGTGTTCCGAACATTATAAAATATAATAAAGTAATGATTCAGTATTTTGGCTATTTGTTGCTGAGAGGTTGACGAGCAGATTACAAATGGGAATCCAGCACATTCACTTTATAATAAACTTGAATGATCATAGGCTTTAAAGGTGCAAATAGAGTCGCGCTAACTGTTTCCACCTGTTTCCTGTCATTGTGCTAAACTAAGCTAACTGACCACTGATTCAAGTTTAATTTTTATTGTAAATGCTTGGAAGTAGTGAACCATTGTACTCTTCACAAAAAAAGTGAATAAATGTGTGTAGAAAAAAAAGTATTCTTGGCTGGAGTCATTATGTTTTCGGATCTGTCAATGCCATTCCTGTGAAGCAGATTACTTAAGAACGCCTCTTCCAATTTGGTAGGAATTTGATTTGATTTTGTAGGCCAAAGGTCAAAGGTCAAGGTCATAACACTTATATTAATGTGAAAACTCATTAAGCTGTTTTTAATACCCGTATCACCTCGAATGCAACTCATTGTCTTGAATCATTATTTGCCTCAATGTTCTGTATTTACTGTAATTGCAACCCATGTGATCTAATTTAAGTATTTATGTGTGTCACATGTTGTCCATCGCTATTTAAGTGTGCAACGACTGACCTCCCAAAGGATCTGTGTGTGACTGAGGAGGTGCAAGCCAAAGAGGAACGTTTAAAATAATTTAAAAAAAGAACTCCTTACGTTTACTATGTTATGAATAAAACAGAGAGCAAACAGCGAGTTTTGCGCTCCAATGAGCTCTTTTTCAGTGCAGCGGCTTTTACTCTTCTGCCACATCCTTTAGAAGCAACACACACACAAACACCTCGGTCACGTGGACTTCCCATGAGGACTGCGTTCAAAAAAAGCAAACTTGTAGGTGGTCACACACACACATACTGTATGGTCATTCACAAGCGCGCGCGCGCGCACACACACACACACACACACCACACACCACACACACACACACGCGTACTCAGCAAGTCCTTTGTCGTGTTGGATCAGGAGCCAGCTTCTCTCCATGCTTCCTAAAGCGTGAATCTCTCGCTGGTGTGCCCACCCACCATGTCTAACAGTGATTGATGCTCCGCAGACGCACTCTCAGACGGACCAGAGAGTGTGTGTGTGCGTGTGGTGTGCGCACGCCTGTGTTTGACCTTCGAATCACCTTCCATCCCAACAACATCCCCCCTCGCCACCGCCTGAATTTCTGCCCATTTGTGCTTCCATCTCTGTGCTGTGTTCTGACTGATACCTGATTAACATGGTGGACTGGGTCAGTGCCGCAAAGGCCACCTGAGAGGGAAGGAGTCGGATTGTAGAGCTGGGGGCTGGGTGAGGGGTGTTAGCATGTCCTGCTCAGACTGCTAATTGGCTGCTATATACCCCGCAGAGGGGGAAGGAACAAAGGGAGGAGAGGACGGAGGGAGAAAGGAGTGGGAGGATATGATGGAGAGTAGCAAAGGGAAGTGAGAGCGGGGAGAGAGTGCTGCAGAGGTGTGATGGCACAAGTAAGACAGGAAGATAAAGAGAGAGAGGTGCCTCGTGAGGAGAAAGGGTGGGAGCAGATGGCTTTGAAAGGGGAGCGGATGACACGAGGGTGACAAAGGAGGAGAGAAGTACATCGACGCATCCCGCAGCGGTCGCACCGCGCACGGAAACAATCTGCCTTCTTTTTTAAATGTTGTCAGAACGGTTTTCTCTCATCCTCGCAGCGCCATAAAGTTAGAAATCACTCTGTGCACTACTTTTTTTTCACCGCTCCAAGATCCTATTATAGCCTGTGGAGGGGAGGATCCTGCCGAGCAAAGAGAAACAGATCAAATGGCATTAAAGCCTGAGAGGTTTTTTGTTATATAAATGTTTTCTCATGTTATCAGGTCATAACACTTCTTGTTCCTGTACTAATACTGTTATCTATCTATGTCATGTTCTCATATCAAAACAAGAAATGTCTTTTATTAAAGACAATATATGTTATTACATTATAACGTTATAACTTTTTCTTATATCATTCAAATGTTTAAGGGATAGTCCTGTCAAATTACCACATTAAATCATGAAACTTTCAATGCTACAACAATTTAAGAAATGTCTTTATTTTACAAAAAAAAAACTTGTCCATTGTCCAGCTATCATCCCATTAAGCGTAATGTTGCCAATCAGTTTCTTAGCGTGCCTCCTCCTCCCCCACCCCCTCCGTCTCCCCCCTGCTGTCGCTTCCCCACTTTCTGCTCCCCCTAGGCAGTGATTTGTGGAATCTGTCATAATGTGGCAGCTGGATCCTCTGTCTGTCCCCCTTAGAGAGCGAGGAAAAGGAGACAGAGACAGAGGGAGAGGGAGAGGATAGGGGGACGTGAGGGTCTAGCCACCTCCGAATAATTACACGTCCCCTCTCTCCATGCGCTGTCATCCTTTAGGTAGTGTGAAATGTAGGCCAGCAGACTAAAAATAATCCAGACTTCCAAGATGGTTTGCTCTCACTTTTATGAATGACTCTCCCCATTCTTAAAAAGACCTGCAGGTTCCTCTTGCACCCCCGAGTCCGTTCATCCAGAGCTCCTGCAGACAGACAGGTGTCTTTCAATTTTTGATTGGATCTCCTCTTTTGAGCACAGGTGAGTCAGTGGTCTTGACTTTTATATGACGTGATTCGGTCATCTCATCTGCGGTCCAGACTTAAAACTCCTGCGCTGTTTCTTTATCATGCTTTGTTGTTTGTTATTGTAGGGTAATAATGCCCGATCCAGGGAGTTCGTATGGAATATATAAACGTAGAGCGGCCTTTTTCGAGACATTTTGACCTGAAGCTAAAATATGACCTGAAGATAATGGATCTAATGATGGCTGAATTCCACTGTGCTGCTGTAGTTTCATGGTTCTGACATGCATGGTTGCTCAGAGTCATGACTCAAGGCCCCCTATAGGCCGCGTGATGTCCGGCTCCTCGAGACAAAAGTTGACGCTTTGACACAGGAACATGGTCAAATCAAAACAGTGGTCCTAGATTGTGCAACCAATGGCTGATTTGGAGCCTGCGCGACCAAAGCTGGCGTACGCCAAACGTTCTGGAAGTGTTGGAAGGTTACCATGACCTGGATGACTGAGAACCTTCATCAACATGTTGCTTACCATTTTGGGAAGAATGCCCTTCAACTGGTATGGGAGGGTGAAAGAACATCCAGGAAGTCGGCTGATTACAGGAACCACCTGTGTCTCAAGTTACCAAACAGATCGCAGCCATCGTTAATGTCATCAGTACAGTGACACCTGTCTCTTCCCGCCGCGACAGGTCAGAGCGACTGCTGTGATAAAGGCTGATTGTTGATACGCCTTTTTGACACACAAAACTTACAATGAGCGCAGATTCACCTTACATTACATTAATGATGGCTCGTTCACATTTCAAGTGGCCCGCGTGCAAGGCGTCAGGAGCCTGACATCCGCACACCTTGACAGATTTCCCCCCGTTCTAGTGTAATTGATTGCACCTGTGCTTTTCAGGTGCAAAAATTAGACTCGTCTGCATTCATTGTTTGGAATAATTAACCTTCATGTTTCATTTTTAATTAATTTGGGTTTTCATAAACCAATTGCTTTCTTCTTATCCGTCATGTCTGTCCACTCAAGGCAATGATGCGCCCCCAGGAAGCCACTCCAAGGCTGTACAGGCGACACATCTAAGTCGTTACCGCAGCTTGCAGCACACGTAGCTTCAGTGTCTAATCATGTCGAACACAAGCCGACCGGCACGCGACACAAATTGAGCTCAGTGACCTGTGCCTGACAGTGTTGACCTTTTCGTAACCTTTATCTGCCCCGGGGGCGGTTGTCGCCATCTCGTCCAGCATTTTTGCTCATTTTCATTCACAACATTTGGCGCAGTCGGCTCCTGAGAGAGCTGGCCCGGCATTAAACAGCGGGGCCGCGGATCAGCTCCTCTGGAACACAAGTGGTGGTTAAGTGACTTTGAGTTTCTCCACCACAGCTACGCGTTCACTGCCCTAACCTTAGCCCTCCACCCCTGGAAAACAATGCCACTTCATACGCACCTTCCAAAATATCACAGCGAGTCGATAAGGAGGAGCTGTGACTTCATATGCCAAGGTCAGGACTTTGACATTTGTAACATATGATTCATCCTGTTATTGATGGAGACGGGCCGGGTGAAGTGTACCACCTCGAGGCATGTTACAAAACACACTCATGCTCAGGCCACATGGCTGCTGTGAGCTCAGGAATACATACATGCCAACGCTCAGCGTCGACACAAAACGTATACATAGACCTGGGATTTGTATGTATGACAATGGTGTTAAGCTCAAACAAGGAAATGTTGATCGCTTTCTCAACAAAATTACTACTACCGAGCGAACAAATCTGTTATCTGTAGACTTACAAATATAGGTATACTAAAAAAATCATCATCATATTACAGTTATTAAACTTACAGATACGTCACCTCATTGCTATGCATCCTGCCAACATAATTTAAAAAAGAATATTAATAAAAACGGAAACTAAAGAATGTCGACTCTTGGTTAATGCTCACTTTCCAGCAAAACAAATGCACCCATCAGCCAGGCTGAGCTCTTTATGACATAAGGTGGTCAAAGCAATACTGCTTTTGTCCACAGGGGTCGCCAAAATCAACAACTGATGAAAGTTCCTTGAAGCTGCTTTAATGTAGCCATCTAACTATCTCCTTCGCAGCTCATAATTAAACTCCAGAGCTATGGTAGCTCTGAATCTGCAGCATTGAAAACAGCATTATAGTTTATAGTTTGGTTATTATTGTCAATTTCTTCTTAAGTTTTTGAACTTATCAGGCTATTTACATTGTGACAGACCTCCTGCTTCAGCTGGGCCTGCTGTGTGTTTACCCCCGTTCGTTTGTCTGTGCTGTCTCGCAGCTTCCTAGTGGACAGATTTAATTAATGCAACTGGCCGGTTTCCAACAGCGCCGGTTTCTACACAATGTTGCTTTAATTTTTAATGCCTAAACAACTAAATAAGAAATAACTATGTAACGTAACTATGTAACCCTGGTCCAAACAGTGTTCTTAGGACCTTATTTACCTTTGAGAACTTGTTTATTCAGTTGTACAAAATATAAAAAATTTTTTTACAGTTTGTATCTGAGCTTGAATTTCTCTCTTCTCTTGCTGTATCTACAATAAAGTAATTCAATTTCACTTGTCAACACAAAACATGTTACATTCATATTTTTTATTGTTTTCATACTAACCTACTTCTGTTTGTTTCATATATATAATTATAAAGACACTTGACAAGTAACATGATCTGCCACTTGCAAGATATCCACAAGCAGTGTGCAACAGACAGTGCAAATTAAATAGCACAATTAAAGATAACATGGAGGCCATATGTCACTGTAATAATACTATATGTTCGAGCATGTTAACATGCATAAACATATAGTATGTTAACATGCCTCGAGCCGCGCAGCAACTGACGAATATAGAGCACATACGCAGACGTAGTGAGATACGTCAGCGGTTTGACCATGCTTGACATTTCTCTCACTCCGCAGCCAGCACATGTAAGCTGTCCAGTGACATTTCACACTCTGGGTGAGGCGATAGACAGAGACAGAGGACAAAAATAAAGACACAAAAGCAAAGGAAATAAAATGAGAGCAGGAGAAGAGTGTTTTGGCGAGGGTTTAACAGGTTTTACAGTGCTGCAGTCTCTCCATCCTCTCCTCATCCTTCTCACTCTTTCTTTCAAGTTTCAACCCCCCCGAGTCCCTCCATATTTCTCACCTCATCGTCACCCTATTGCCTCCATCTGTTATGACACACACACGAGGACGCACACACCGTTCTGAAAGCCTTTATGCGCACACAAAAGCTGTCACGCTGCACTTTCTCTATGATATCGCTTTATTTTTGGCATCTCACGCATCACCTCTTTACTTCCTCTCCCCTGCTCCAATTTTCCTTCCCCTCGCCTGTTTTTCACCCTCTCCACCTCCAGTCCTCCTCTTCCTCCGTC
>CAEMYA010000047.1:1131048-1168461 GCA_903131615.1 Diplodus sargus | reverse complement strand
TGTCCGTCTGATTATCTCATTCCCTCACTTTTCCTCAGCATCTCTCTTTTCTTTTTCTCGACCCCCACGTTATCTCGCCGTCACTTTTTCGCAACCCCTTCCCACCCGGCACTGTGCCTTCACTTGCTATCTTGTCATCTGTCTTTTTGTGATTTATTTATCGCCTTCTTCCTCCCCGCGTCCTACCCTCCCCTGCCTCACACGCACAGGCCGGAACGCCTCGATGCACATTAAGTATGGTCCCGTTATGAAAAGTTAACAACTCTGTCAGCGTTCCAGCAGCAACAGCGCCGTCTTCCTCTGTGCGACTGCGGCGGGTCAGTGCGGCAATTACACAGTTCAATTTGCTGCCCAGAGCCTCGCGTTTACAGGTGGCGTCATTTTCCCCCTCAAAACATCTCTATCTTTTTTTTTACACCAAAAGAAACAGGGTATGACCGCGTGGTGCTCTGAAATAGAACAGAGCTCTTCCAAAAAATGGATTTTGTGTCCACAAAAAAAGGCCAGTCTGACATGAACCATTTTCTGCAACCAGCCAATGACAAAAAGTGATGCTGGGTGTCCCGTTTTTAGCAAACAAAGAGAAAGCACCGGTGAATGAGTTGTAGTGGCTGGATACTGTCAAATGATCAAGTGTGTGCAGTCATGCACCTGGATCTCAGAGATAACAATAGACCAACAGGTGACCTGCATTAAGGTTTGCACAAAAAGTTTACAGCCTAAGTTTACTTAATGCTAATGCTAGCATGGCAACATGCTCACAATGACAATGCTAACACTTCCTTTCCTCTCCTGTTACTATCTCCATTAGCAACAGCATAAGCAATGGCCATACCCTTCGGGGTCCGCTGCACACACAGTCATGCACACTTATACACATGACAGCCACATAAACACAACAAACCAAACAGCTCTTTTTTTCTGCATTCATGGAGAGGGGATTATTGAGTTTATACTTCCTCTCACCCCTTTTTGAATATGTACAAGTCATCAAGTGTTTGACAATAAAATACATTACTTCATAATGATAAGTTAAAGCAAATAACTTTTGTATTGCCAGTTTGACGTGTTAACATAGCTAATTAGCTGTAAAGAAAGTACAGCCAACGATTATGTTTGTCTCCAGGTATTCAATCATAAACCAAAGTACAGGACAAAACAAATCACTTTCACCTGAAGGGGGAGGGGCTGAAGGTGAGGTTCGCCCAGGGCGTCATGCAAGCTAGCACTGAGTCGACCTACAGTACATCTAAGTCCAGATACGCTGTATGAAGCAGGCGCACACAAACGGCATAGTCCACAATATACGAATGTCCATCTAATCCAAGAAAATCTCAATTGAATTTGCATTATATTTACTCAGGAAATGGGATGTTTCTTATGAAATATCTGTGTAAATATTGTCCATTTCTATTCATATTTTATGAAACGTCATCACTGAGGGTAGAAACATCACAATCACAGTCTGCTCAGAACTCAATAGAAGATTTTCTTGTCGCCACAGCCAAACAGAAGCCACATAATTGACGGCAGCGTGTGGGATAAGAGTGACAGTCAGACAGTATTATAGACAAAGACTATTATACTCTGTTTCTGAGCAGATGTTGGAGCCGCAATAGACAAGAAGATAAAGCAATGACATCACCTCTACCACATTAGCTCGTAATAAAAAGACCTCCCACTTCACTCAGCTTTCTACTTCAGTTTCATTATAAAGAATAAGAATCAAGCACAACATCAATAGCGGGGTGACATCACAATTCACATGTGTATAATTCCCAGGTGCGACAACAAGGGCGCTGTCAAACTGCTAATTATCCAGATAGCATCCAGATGCAGATCGCAGTTTAATGCGAGGTATAAATGATGTGTTGATTCGCCCTTGTGTCGCAGATTGGTAATTGGCAGGCTGGGATTGCAGCAGCGTGTTTCAACATATGGCGAGAGTGTTGGGACGAGGACGAGCACCGCGAAAAAATATGACAGTGTGTTGGGGGACGTTTGAGTGGGATCCAATGTGGTATTAAATGAATATGTGTGGATTAATGATTCAATTAAGAGAGACATTTATTTATAGTGATCACAAAAAAAATTGATGTTCGCCTGTGTGTGTGTGTGTGTGTGTGTGTGTGTGTCAGGGAGAGCGAGAGATAGCACTGCTCTCCTACTGCTGCTGTTAGATAAATGATATCTGTCACTTGCTCAGCAGTATACTGGCAGTGGTATATGGCTTCACTTTGTTATACGACAATCTCACCTTGTCATACACATAAACACACACACACACTCACTACGAAGGTCTGTTTCCATGATTGATGTAACTGTAGTAGTATCTGTGGCATGACTGAACCCGGCTATTCAATACTGACTTATAAAGCAGAGCGTAACCATGGATATAGAGAAGACAGGAGAAACGCTTACTGTAACACATACAACATATGCATTGTATGAAAACCTTACTTGTAGGACTTCTCATTCGGATTATTAACTGCTATCAAATATCTTATCAAAACAAGTGGCTGCTAACAAAATGTAGTAAACTGTTTGCAACAAAATGTATTTCCCCTCCAGCTTTAAAAATCCATTTAAACATGTCATGTTAGGTAGCTTAACTTAGCGTCAGAGGCAACACTAGCTGCTCGTCTGCTAAGCTAGGCTAGTCATTTATGTAGTGGCTCAGAAAAATGGTGTTGACACCAATTGCACAGGAGCTTTGGGCTAGAATGGGCAGCATGCTAACCTCAGTAGAAATGCTCGAAACACAATATATGGTAGATCTGATAACGTCAAAACTCTTATTTCTTTACAATCTGTTGCTAATTGTATCTAATTTTTGAATGCTTACATGTTGCACCTTTAACACTTACATTAATACCAAACATAACACAGCAGCTTTATTTTAATGTGGTGCTCCTGTCAGAATCTGTTTTCAACTATTCAAAGATAACAACTTTTTATTAACATGGCTAATATGACTCCCCATTCATGCATTAGCTTCCAGTCTCACCGACTTTGTTTCCCCACAGGTAAACACTGAATCAAAGAAACCACTGGAGGTACAAACAAAAAATTCCCTCGTGCAGTTTCATAGGCCAAATCTGATTGGACATGGGAGTCGCAGCCTGATGTGTGTCTGCTCACAGGTTAGCGATATGGAAATGACCCATACAATTAGTCACCCAATCTGCCTGGCAGTCCTGTCTGGTTGGCTTCATTCCTTGTCTGTCCACAATTTCGCCTGTCCCGTTGCCCCGCACAGGTCTTTGTCATGTGTGTTTCAAGCCACAGTGTGTGTGTGTGTATTAAAAGTAGGCTGCTGGCTGGTGCTCTGGAAACCCCGTGGCCGTCACACAGCACATCGACTGTCATAACAGACCTGACTCCCCCTCTGAGGATCACGCATGGTTGAGTGTGATTAGGTTAAACACGCTCTCTGAAATGACGTGATGTGATGTGGCACTGTATGTGTGTGTATGCGTGTGTGTGTGTGTGCTGGACACAGAGGAAAAACGAAAGAGATTGTGTGTGCGTGTGTCATTTAGGCGTGTGTGTGATGTGCAGCGCTCACACATGTGGGCATGTGGGAGTTTGTCAGTTTTTCTATTCTTAAGGAGTGTATAGCTCATTGTGGGTCTATGTTCTTCTGCCTGTGTGTGTGTGTGTGTGTGTGTGACTCTCATGATGTTTTCCAAGAGCTCTGGCTTTCCGACGTGAGACTGATTTCAATCAGATATGTTACAGCGTTGTTTGGTTAGACACCAACACACACACACACACACACACACACACACACACACACACACACACACACACACACACACACACACACAAACACAGAGCTGTCATGCAGAGCCCAGCTAAGCCACTGTTTCTTTAGTGATAACTACATCAATTTAAGCCCACAGCAGGAACAACCTTCACAGACAGAAGAAGACATCGTTATCAAAAGCACATTCTCCCTCCGTTACTTCTTATTGGTCTAATTTTTCAAACTGTATTTATGTCCTGTGAGAACCTGGCACCTCTAGTCCGCTTCTCATCCATTCACTGACAAAACCTTCATGTCTGCAGGACAAAGACAAAATGATGCATTACGTAGCAGAACTGGCCAGATCTATGGAAAAGGGAATGAAAAATAAGCAAGGTTTTTAGCCCTTTTTTCGAGGAGATACGAGGTTTCCAGACGACACTTGCCTTTCATCTGATATCAACTCTAAGCTTGTAATTGTGAGATTGAGCGTGTATGAGATTGCTGGTTTGATTATGGAAAATGACTGCGGTTGAACATGACAGAACACATGTACGGATTCTCGGAGTGGAGTGGAGCAAAAGAAAATTACCCTGCTGAATGGCAACATGGAAAGATCAGACGGAAACACCCCAGAAAGCTGCATCGCCATCCCATAATCATTAGACGGCACGCTTTTATCTTTGACAGTGTGTACAATGCACCTGACAGCTTTTATCTGCAATGGAGCGCAGAGGCAATAAAGGCAATGAAATGTTAATTAACTTTACAGTCACTCCGCGTTCTGTTGGATTCTTTAACCACACGAAATATACACGTGCAGTTGTATAGGCTCTAAACATATCAAACAGATATCACGCCAAAACCGTGTCAAGAGACCCGCCAGTCCACAGGGTCACTTTCTGGAACGTGATACCGAAGGAAAAGTTGGCACCAATTCAGTGGAATGAGAATTGCTCGCCCGGCGCATATGGCAAAAGTGGATTGTTGCTTCCAGGTTTACTTCTTGGTTACGTGGCCTGCTAAATGGATTAAAATTTCTCGGCTGGCTCTTTGGGCCAGGGGGGAATTTTTCCACTGCAGTACCGCAAGTGGCCACTGGGCAAAACTGGAAGCCACGCTGAGCAGCAGAAAACAGGTCTACATAGTATATTCTTCATGTGGCCTCGTCTAAACATGAAAACACCACCGTCTCATCCGTAGTCAAGTTACCAATAAAAGAAAATACTGCATCTGGTTACGATTTCAGAATAAAAGCATCAAAACTACTTTGTTAGGTTAAGGAAAAGATTGTGGTTTCTCTGAAAATAAACTGCTTCCACTGAACGATCAGCGCAGGCAAAGGCTCTCTGGCTCTTTGAATTGTGTTCTACAATTTTTCCTGTCACCTTCACACACACGTGTACTTGTCATGCTTAGTTTAACTGCTTAGTTTGTATATTACACATGTTGCCGTGAAACTGGGCTGCAACAGTCAGTATATACAGAAACAAGTAAACACTCAGGAAATCCTTCTGTTGTCCATTTTTAAAATTTGTGTCTCTAAACACTGCAACAAGAACATGTTGAGTCTAACACTGGGTCAAAATAACCATTTTAATTTACCAAAATAACATTCTGGTCTGTTTTGTCCTGGACATGTAATTTTAGCAGGCAGATTTTCCTGCATGTCCTCTGTGCTCTCATTCAAACACTCCCCCTCCGTCATCTCCGCTACCCTTGGACTGATGCATTAACCAGAAAAACCATTGAGTCCTCCATGAGAGGGGTTATGCCTCATTATGACAGAATAACAGAGCCAAAATGGAGCCCCGATCCCTCCCAGTCGCTCCATAACAGTAATACTATCAGTGAGCCCGCAGCAGTCGAGGCTAATCCTGGCCATTTAATGTATAGCCACGCACTGCACCTCACTCAGGGGCTCAGCGGCACACTCATATCAGCATCCAACAGACACAAACGCTCGCGTACACACACACATTCACACTGCTCTTCACATCCATGGAAATCCACATTCTTCCTTTGAACTTCTCCACCACCACTCGTGGCTCTTCACACATGAGACTGCCATCCTCTGCCTGCAACATACAGGCCTGCTAAGTGCTTTTGCATGCATTCCCCTATTCTCACCGTCTCTCTAAGTTTTCAAAATCCTCTTCAGTGCGCCATGAAACGTCCTCACAAGTTTTAATGGAAAAGCTTGGTGGTAATATATCTTATGTATAAAGACATCTGCAGGGGATAACGCTAAATGCATCACATGGCTGCGCATACATCCGCTCGTTCTGCTATCTTTTTTTTTCTTTTTAAGGTCAAATGTGTGAAAATGTGTCAATCCATATGGGGTTGACCCGAGGGATGACTGGAGGCAGAGGAGGTGACAGCCACAACAGAGCCTCCCTCATCCCCTCTTGATCTCGCCTATGCGCACACATAAACACACAACAAACACCCATTAAGTCAGCACACAATGACATCCTACCAGTGCCTGCTGTCATTTGTCTCTATTTGAGCTGCAATTAATGAATCGTCCGTGCACGCTCTCCTTGATGGCTGTCTTTGCTGTGTGTGTGTGTGTGTGTGTAGGGGGTTTGTCATGACTGCTTGGCATGTGGGGCTGCAGAGCGGGGTCTGGTGTCCTTCAAACGACTGAGAGGAAAATCTCCCCCCGCACCGCGACGGATCAATGCACGCACACACGAGCAATGCGAGCACGCTCACATATAAGCTCCTTCATGCACACATGTAAATAACAGCACAGATGCGCCTCAAGGTGCTCAACTGCACCTTATGTATGCCGTATACATTATGAACACATGTTCTCTGTCGCAGCTGCAGGCGTCTAAGTGTAAGTGTGTTAACCTCTCCCCAACAAGAGCGCAGGGATCCACGTGAGATTTTTTTTCGTATATCTGTATTGCTGCCTGGGCTGGAGGTATAAAATAAAATGAATACAAGCAGAGATTTCCTGAGCACTTCGTAGGACACAGTGGGATAGTAAACAAGCCGGATTAAGGCCATAGCCAGGATTTTAGAAATGCTCAGGTTGTGAGCCCAGCACAGCCTTCTCCTCACTTCCAGGAATATAAATAGATACCGATTCTAGATACTTAATCCTTTCAGATTTTTGTCCAAAAGTCGCTACACTTTCATTATTCTATGTCTACGAGTGCTGAAATCAGCCAGTGAAATACCCACAATGTATAAGTTGTTACCCTTGTGAGAAGGGGGGACGTATGGATGCATGTTCTGTTGGTCAATCCCCCACTTTGGTCAAACACCTGGATGGATCGCCATGATATTTTGCGCTGATATTCACAAAACATTCACATTGTTTCCACCTAATTATGAACAAAACTTGCCTACTTATTGAAAGATTTTAAAGCCAGGTGAATATAAAAAATAAAGGACAAGGACACTGCAGAAATAGCAGAACACAATGAGTAAATTAATAAATCAATCAATTCACATTTATCTTATATAGCCCTTTTTTTAGGTACAAAAAGACACTTTACAGGTCAAAACAGAAATCTAAAAACAACGTACTAAAAAGACAAAGAAAGAGATAAACGTGATGAGTTTGGTCATCAGTCAGATGACTTATCATTACATATTATGTCAATGAAAGGCAGTGTTGGCCTAAAACGTGGAACAAGCAAGCTTGTGACAGGATCCAGCATACAAGCTGGGTGGGGAAAGTAAGGCAGCGAATGCCCCTCTATCATTACCACCACTGAGCTGCCCTTAAGCATGGCGCTTAACCCCAGGTGCTCCAGTAGAGACTGGTCAGTGGCCGCAGATAAGACTCAGTGAACTGTCCCTGAATAAATAAAGGACAAAGATGGAATGAGTATCCACGGCGGTCCTTAGCATCGTAGGAAAGGGCTAAACGAGTTAATGCCGGCTTACCCGAAGAGCCGGGTCAACTTGTATGTGACCTGTCTGGACTCAAGGCAATGACTTGCTTCACGATCAGAATGTGACCCCTTTGTTCAGATAACATTTGGAAAATCTGAAAAAGCTGCACAATTAAATCATAATATCAATACTGACGCCATCAGTTCAGTCAGGTCTCAGGAACCCCCACAGGTGAGATCAAAATGATCCCACTCTGTCGATCAATTAATGGGCCAAACGCGGTGGAAACCTACATTGCAAATAGATTATTTCATGTTACATGTATTTTTCAATGAAACTACACATCTAATAAACTCAATTTACAAGCAAACCTAGCTGGTTTCCAAGTGATGGCGTATTGCCAGGGATTCATTTCCTGTTTGTACAGCCAGTTTCTGAACCACATTAATACCTGTGTTTTACTCTTGAGTTTTTTATCGCACTGAAAATGGGCATTTTGGTTCATACTGGGATCCAATATGAATTGGTTTGCCTGGCTGCTAGTTGTAGCCTTGTTGCTAGCACCGTATTTGCGACAGTAATACCACAGGAAAATGCTAGGAGATGGGAAAGTTGAAAAATTGTCTAATTCCGCTTCAGCTTCTAATGCAGCACCATCATCCTGTCCAAATATACCCATCAGCCTCAGCTCTACTCTGTGTTTAATACTAAACTGCAAATGTGAGTATGCTAATAGGCTAACATACAGCAGTGACCACGGCCGACATGCTAACGTCAACTTGTTAGCATTACAATCGTCAACGTGTTAGCATTTCACTCAAATATCCACTGTGCCTCAGCATGGTGTCTTGTTGTCAAACTAACACAGGAAAGACAGAAAGATCAATGAATAAACAAATAAAATCTCAGACACATGAAAGACTGAACACAAGTTGATAGTATTGAATTGTATTTTTGATGATCACGATCTCTCTTTGGTTATGAAATGAATTTGAACATATACCATTCAGCTCCCTCAGTCAGTGTGCGGTTTGCTGTGTGAAGTTTGCATTTGTGTGTACACTGTAGATCATTGAATATTTCCAATCTAGCCGCTGACCCTGTGCCTTTGGTCTCTGTCTGTCTGACTCCCTGTTTGTCTGTCTCCGTCATTGTTTTGGCGGGCTCGCTAAAGCTGTAATCTGCCGCTGCCCTGGCTTATTAATAAGCCTATTCTGGTTATTCCTCCTCTGTGAGTTGGTGACTTTCAGCAGTGGCGACGGATCTTCACAGATGTAGGGTATATAGAGCGGCACCATCCATGTGCTCGCTTCTGGAATTCTTTTATTTTCTGCGTTTGCTGCTTTGAAAATTCACTTTTCTCTTTTTCACTTTTTCTTTATTTTTATTCCACTTACATCATCCAATTTAGACGTCTTAGGCTTCTTTATTTCTTTTTGGACTTGAGGGGAAATGTAAGCTTTTGTTTTCAACTAACTCTTTACTTTTTCATCTTTGTTTTTCTCCGGATCTGAACACTGCCTCTCGCTTTTGCCCCTGTAACCCCCAAAAGTTTGCTCTCAGCTTGGTGCAACTCAACTCTTGAACTCCTTAAAACACCAAAAGGGAAGATCAGGTCTATTTATTGTAGCTCTGTGATCATTTCGGGGTGACTTTAGAGTTCAGTCAGAAAATGAGGGATCAGACGGCTCAGTCTGCAAGACACTCGGGCGATGATTTAGAGAGCGAAAGAAAGGGGAGAAAGAAGGAGGGAGGACGGAGATAGACGGCGAGGGGACAGAGAGAGAGCGAGAGAGAGAGAGAGAGAGAGAGAGAGAGAGAGAGACCTCGAGGGAAGCAGGGCTGTGAGCAGAGAGAGGGCAGAGGATGAGAGAAGATTGGTGGCTAATGAGAGGGAACTGGAAAGGGGAAGACTAAGATGTGAGAAGAGATAGTCGGAGGGCAAAGCAAGCGCTGCCAGAGGATTTTCAGGCTGACTCACACCTGATTTACCCTGCTGTAACATCAGAGGGGGTGTCTCAATCTGGTAGTGCGAAGTCCTCGCAAATTTAGTTCTAACCCCCCTCAAAAAATATAGCTGAAGCGTTTAAATAAAACATACTTTATTATGGTCGTTGTGAGCTTTTCAGTGGTTTTGGCTGTGTCAGTATAGTTTGGGTGGAGGGTGAGACAGATATTTTTGCCTGAGGGCGGAGGAAAAGGAAGGAGAGAGAGAGAGAGAGAGAAAAGTTAGAAGCAGATGTGGGGAAGGAAAATGCAGAGTCACATTTCTTTTTCCAAGTCAGACATTAATAGATTGTTGCGAAGCTCATTTGAAGGTCGAGAGAAAGACAGAAGAAACTCCAGAAGAAGAAACTCAAGACAGGAAAAACAAGGACAGAAGATACAAACATCTACAATGTCCAAAATGATTTGAAGGTCCCATATTATTCTTATTTTTTTCCGGTTCTAACTTTTATTTTGGTCGCCTTCTCAAAGAAATGTACCTTCTGTGTTCAAAATAAACATTTTTTTCATACTGTCTGTTGCTGCAGCACCTCTATTTACCCTGTGTACCTGTCCCTTTAAGGCCTCCCTCTTGAAAAACTCAGTCTGCTCTAATTGGTCTGCTCTCACAAGCCTGAGCAGGCATCACCCAGACTGTTTCTGCATCAGCTCTGGCTGTGTTTTTGCTACCACAGCTGTGCTAGTAGTAATGCTGAGGGCGGTGACTGTACAGCTGTGACATCACAAACTTACAGAAGTCCTCCTGGCTCATTTAAACAGACAGTTTATGAATATGGGCTGTAAGCATTTCTTTGTGGATTTAGCATTTTGATACATTTACATTACATATATAGCGCCTAGATCTGCTTTATGATTAAAAAAAAAAAAATACATGGAAATCTTACTTTCAACTATTTGGGACCTTTAATAAGGATTAGATGGAAGGAGGGAAAAACGAGATCGATGTAGATTAAGAAAACAGGATATGCTTTTTTCTTTGCTTAAGGGAAGTTTTACAAATTTAAAACAGGAGAGTAATGGTGGACCTCCTACCTGTTAGGTTGCACTCGGGGGTCGACACTTTTTGTCTGCCATGATGGCAGGGCGCCGGAGATTCAGCTCCTACGGTGAGTGGTTCAAAAACCTTATGTTTTAGTAAACTCTGTGTACACAAACAATGTTCTCAATGCTCGTGTTCATGTGTAGAGACCCTGGTGATACTACGAGCAAAGTTTCATGTTGTGTCGAGTCTTCTTAGTGTTATTAAAAATATGCTTGCCCGAAAACGAAATTACGCTAAATCTTAAAAGTGCCTCTTTCGTCTTCGGTTTGACTCATATTCAATCACAAATAGAGTTTCACTTTTAGGCATTTCACTCAAAGGGTATCAGTTACTATAGAACTTTTGGGTGCAAAATGCAATCAAACTTATCTTTGCCTTTATTATTTCTGTGTTTTTTCTTCATTTTTGGCAAATAAATTGCTCTCAAAATATGACTGTAGGGGGGTGGTGGGTCTGTATCAGTGTGTGTGCAGCAGGTATGGACATTTCTGTAACTCCAACATTCAGACATGGTGGTGTTGTTTACTGTTACATTAACGCGTACACTCACTGTGGCATCTGTGCTGATGTATTACAGCTGCCATGTCCGGTTAGACTACTTCCTTTGATGCCATAAAATGTGTTCTGTTCTCTGAATATTAAATCGGTTCGAATGAGGCCAGCGGGCTGAGGGTTGTTCAGAGGCTACAATCACCATCACAGGGCCAGCGAGTTCAGGCCCAGTCGTCCTGTCAGACACTAATTAGGATAAAAAAGCTCCCATAACGCGGACCTGTCAGTCATTCAGAGATAATTGTGGGAACCTTAACCGGATTAGAAGACAAGTTGGCCACCTGATGTATAGACTGTACTGTACACTCATGCATGACTGCGTGTTTTCACGCTCGTATGGACATATGCACATATATTCACATATTCTTAACCAATGTTTGCTCCGTCTCACTCTCCCTCTCTATCTCTCTGGTGGCATGTCGTTGACGAGCTTGGCGCAGATATAATTGGCACCGGCCCCATGTGGCACTGTAGCGCCGATCCACTGAAATGAAGGGCACGCGGATATAAACTCTCTCTCTCTCTCTCTCTCTCTCTCTCACACACACACACACACACACACACACACACACACACACACACACACACAGATGCTAACATACTCCTGCAAACACACACACTCACACATCAACCCCCTTGCCTACAGTACGTCTTTTCACTTAACACCCGTCCTGCAGGCTCCCATGATTCTCATTTCCTTGTTTTGATTTCAATGTCACAGTGATCCCATCTCCCCCTTCACCATCCCCTCACTCTCCCCCCTCTCTCTGCATCCCTTCCCTCTTCGTTTCCCTCCTTCCATCCCAACCTGCTTTCCTTCTCACGCTCTGATGTTTATGCCCCCCCCCCTTACAGGCCAGGAACATGCAAATTATGCCCCACAAATGCAAATCCCTTCCCCGTCTCAGAAGAGACCTCCAGTACAGAAGAAGAGTCCGCCCAGCTCAGAAACACCCAGCTGAAGTCTTTTTCCTTCCGTAACGCGGGGGCGTCGTTTGTTTGAAGGTTACCCTCGGAGAACTGCTGAATAAAGCATTCCATGTGTGCATGTGTTAATATTGAGACCGCGCGATGCATCATTATTCAAAGTGTTTTCGATGGAGGCTCTAATCATAGCTAGGCTGTGGGATCCAGTTGTTTATAAGGTCAATTTAATCACTGGTGCAACAACTGAGACTCATGTAAGATATTATAATGGTGCAACGGTTTATGAGTAACAATATAGTCATGTAGCTCACAAATAAATCAGTTTATGGATTACTACAAGGGGTCAATGACATCTCTCCATGGCAGTGCTTAAGACACTGACAAAGACAGCAAGATTTTACATGAAGAGTCTACAGCCATGCTAGCAGCTAGCTGCTAGTGGTTGGCGTCTGTGCTGCCATGCTCATGTTGGTGTTGCCTTTTAATTTTTTTATTTATCAGATTAGACAAGAAAACTAGAAAAAAAAATGCCTCTATTAGACAGAGAACAAGTACAAGTTAAACTCTTATATACACCTAAATTATGCTGTAATTAGAAACTTTTTATGATGCACCATAAGATTGAAAATATACTTAAATATTAGACCTAATTACTCCATATTTAGAAACCCAATATGAGGTCCTAATACATTATTTGACACCATTACATTAGTCCAATTGGAAATCCAATTCAATGCCATATCAGATCAAAAATATAACAGACACTATTTTAGCCTCACCACCAAATAACACTGTGATGAAACAACACATTGATGCCAACATGGTATAAATCTGTGCTGTAACAGTCCACATCCGCTCGCAAACTTCACACTTTCATAACAGCCTGGATTTTATACATAGTCCTGTGGAGTTTTTAGACTATAGCCACATGCTTCATTGAGACTCTGCTCCCACAGTGGTTACATAAGACGTCAGATCTGACCCTTTAATGTCATTTCATGACCCAGCAACAGAAACATTAGGCTATGGAGGTGTGCCAGGACAGGCAATGGTATTTTCCACTGTTGGCACCTTAATAGACTTATTTAACTTTCATAACATTACAACACTCTTTTTAGGCTTTACAGTCTTTGCAACACACAACAATGAAACTGTAATGATCTGATTAAAGTATAATTTAGATGTATACTGTATATTAGGAGTATCACTGTTTTTGTTTACTTGTTATTTTTAGATATTATTTCAACTTATTGTCTAACAAGACTTGCTTTGTATATTTGACATTAATGTCTCAGATTTCATCGCAACCCATCCAGAATGGTATTTCTGTTTTTGAAAATGAGTGAGTTTTGACTTCGAAGCATTCTAATTTGAATATATTCAAAGTCAGTATGCTGTCTGCTGGAATCACGCTATAGCATAAACTAATCATCAAACAATGGCGCCTTCCCCCTAAGTCTGTTCTTGAGGTAAAGTTTGATGTTTCCATCTCTATTGTTATACTAATGGGAAGTTCTTGCAAAGCCAGTTGAGTGAATGTGTCTCAAACAGAGTCCCGCCTCATCACAGTGCTGCTGTCCGTGGTGCTGAACTCACTCACTGATGAAACAAAGCGAGGGGAGTTGCTGCTGCAGTCAGCACCACAATCGGAGGCGATGTTTGCATGCCTGACATCAGCCATAAGTGATCTGGGAGCGCTCTCGCAATTCCCGGCTTTCCATCTTCCTTCCCTCCTTCTTCACCTGCCATCTGTTCGGCTCTCGCTGCTCCTCCCCTGCCACACATTCTTATTTACATCCCATCACCTGATACCCTCTCACTCACATTTACATAATCGCTCACTGTCTCACTTATATGCACCTTATGTTTTGTTTTATTTCCCTCGCTCTCTCCTTCTGATTGCCAGTCCACCGCTGTGGTCTGTGGAGAGTTTTTTTTTTTCCCCCCTCCTCCTCGTTCCCTCTATCTGCACTTTCTCCAATTATTTTTTCAAATCTTCATCTCACACATAATTCATCACTTTCCTCCACACTTCCTCCAACATCCTATACCATGGCCTTTAGTGAAACGGAACAAAATGCGTGTGTCTTTTTTGCGTGATTTGTTTTGATGTATGCACGCAACCTTGTGCATGTGCGTGTGTTGCTGCATATGTAGATGGATTAGCAGGTTTCTGTGTGTGTGTGTGTGTGTGTGTGTGTGTGTGTGTGTGTGTGTGTGTGTGCAGAGCAGGGTGACTGTCCTCGGGGCAGTTCTCCACACCAGAACGGAGCGGAGCAGCAGCTGACCAGCTGTCCCCCTCGCAGCTAGCAGCATGTTGTCTCTTCTATCTGTTCTCTCACTCTTTTTTTTACTCTTCCTTTCCCTCACTTGCTCTCTCACACGTTGTACTTGCCTCTCGTTTGATCTAATTCCTCCCTCTTCCCTTCATCGCACAATGGACACAGCGTTACCCCCACCGCTCATTGCCATCATCAGCTCCCTTTCATCTCCCTTCTTTTTTTTTTTACCNNCCCCTCCCGTGCCCTCCTTCGCTCGCTCGCTCCTCCAATTCCACGCCTCAGCGATGTCACCGTTAACTTATGTCTCTTTTAACCTCATCTAAGTTTCATCGCCTCCCTCCTGTCTCCCCCCTCCACTCCCTCCTTTACCTTTTTCTTCAACTTTGTTCAATAACCCCCTACCCCTCCCCTTCCTTTGTCAAACGCTTTTCTCTCCATCACGTCGGCTTTTCTCTCGTAGCCACACAAGAAAATCTTGTCTTCCTGTTTTGGTGTTACCGTCGCGTGACCTCGATATTCTCCCTCCCTGGGTTTTTCTCTTTCCCCCCTCTCTCTCCATCTTTCCTGTCAAATATGCCAGCCCCTCGCGCTCAACATCTCACCACTCATATCCCTCAGTTCATCTCTTAAATCGTGTTAAGTATACATCCGCCTTGGAAGAGAGTGCAGGAGAGGATTTTGAAGAGGAAGCACGGGGATTTGGCTGCCGTCTTCATTAGGGAGAGGGGATCAGACTTTTTTTTCTGTGTATTTTCATCCCAATCAGCTGCATTCATAGTCCTGTTGCACACCGCAACCGCAGCGCGCCGATGCACAAGGTAGTTTTGTCCTCGCAGCTAAATATGAAGTGTATATTTCGCTGTTGATGAAGACTGCCCTGTCAGCTTCTACAATGAAAGCAATAGAGGGATCATAATCTGGTAAACAAATTATGTAATCTGTATGTTTTAAACCTACCCTACATGTAAGTCAGCAAGTGAAGGTGGATAAAATAAGAAAAGCTGAGGACTGCTATCACGCCTGGCGTCAGCCTCCCACTATCTCTTTCCCCGTCTCAGCGGTATTTACTGAAGTGCAACCGTCAAAACAAGCCTAAATCGGTCATTAAGGCATATTCTGTCTGAAAAACATTAACGAGGCGTAGATCTATGTTTTCTTTTATATTCGATCAGCGTATAATGTTTCTGAAGTGCGTCTTAGAACCTCGAGGAAGAATTGACAGCTTTGGTTCGTGAAAATAAGCCCAAATTTGTCAGTACGCGAGAAACAAATAAAAATAACCATTCTCCTTTACATTCATTAAATTGTCAATGTTTTCTGAAGTAGAAATGTGTTTTGAAAAGAGCTTCTGGGAAGAAATGACAGCTTCACTTACTGCAAAATGAAATAAGCCTAAATGAGTAAATGTGGCCCTCAAGAAGCTCTCCAATAACACACTTCTACTTCAGAACCATTAGAAACCAAACGAATGTAAAGGAAATATACATATTTGACAGTTTCTTGTGAATCGTTTTTCAAGAGGCAGTGTAACTGTTGCATGAACCTACAAGTTCAGAACCTGCCATGCTTGCGGCTTTGTGAGGCCATATTATGGACCCCACTGCTTTTCCTGCCACACTTGCTATCACTATCTTTTACACGTGTAATCTCCATCACGATCACCAGCTTAGTTAATCATGGTTTCAGGCCGATATTGCATAGGGACGTAAATGTTGGACAGACATTTCACAATTGTCAACTGCCGGTGACATCTGTAAAGCCAGTAATATAGCTTTTACGCAAGACAATAAAATCCTGCTACATACCTAATACTGACAAACATCTGGCTTTTGTCTAAAGTGGGAAACAGCACAATCGGCATTCATTCCGAGTCAAATAACCCTGCAGTAGTTACAGCTATTTATCGGCTCCAGCTTCAACCGGCATTGATGAAAACACGACACCTGGGTGGACACTTTTCCCATCTGCATGTGTTCAAGCAGTAATTGAGCATTTTACAGAGAGCGTTAGGTTTTGAAAGAGGGATACCATGACATCGTTGTTAATGCTGCTTTCTACTGTTCCCTGTTCTCCAGTGTGTTTGTGAGGTCACATGTAACACACCAGGAAAAAAGGGAAAAGTGTTTTAGGAATGCAAAATGGTGTAAATTCATCCTCTGGGTACCATGAATATACACACTGTCACGGTAATAGCTGGCACACTTGAATCCCAAGATAATAATAATCATTTTACATGCTGCCTAGAAGTCTTTTGGATGGGCCCCAAAAAGTCGCCCCCCTCTGAAACGTTCTTTCACTCCGACCTGTGAAGTGCTGAACATTAGTCCACATCTCTACCAATGTCTATACCGTCCTCTCTCTTTTCCTCCGTCTCCCCGAAATCTGGGTTGTTTTTGTCTCCCTCTCTCTGTCTAAGTGGCCTGGAGGATTAAATGTGTTTAATTAAGAGGTGATTATGTGTCGATGGCTGACACAGCAGGATCAGGATGGCTTCATCCTATCACTCCGACTGTGATCGCCCCGTACCCCCATTCATACACACACACACATACACATACACACTCTGTGTGTCCTTCCTGTTTATCCCTCCTTCCACGCCTCTCACACCTTTCCCTCTGCAATTTCCTCTTTCTTTATGATCTTTTTAACTACAGGATTCATTATCCCTCCTTCTCCGCCTGCTTCTCTCGCTCCCCTGAGTGGTAATAATACTCACAAATAATTCTTCTATTTTAATTTTACAGCCTGTATATGTCGTTACACCTAATCATACGGTTAAAGTCAGCAGAAAGAAGAGAGAGAAGCGTTTTTTAAAATGGAAAATGAGAAATTGCTCAATAAACAAAACTTGTAACTTGTCAGTAGTATCTTTAGATATAAGATGGAGCCATTACATCACTTTTTTGTCATGAAATCCATCCAGACTTTAAAAACAATAATCAAAACATAATGATATTGCACACCATAAATGCTAAAGATGAACTAAAATGCTTAAACTACTATCATCCTATCTATGTGCATGTTAAAGACTGTCAAAAAGTTCCAGGACAAGAGCGATGTGAGAAAGTCGAGGAGGTAATAGGGGGATTTTAATGGCAGGGGAATAAAGAAATAGAAGGTCCAAGGGAACAGCAGTAGGAATGAAGAAAGCAGAGAGCTAATAAGCGCAGTACGGGGTGAAAGAGAGGCCAGAAACTTGTTTATCGCTATTGTGGGAAGATGAAAGTAAAGCAGGAAGCCTCTGCTTTTTCCCTTTTTGATTGTACTGTATGTGTGGATAAATACTGCATGTGTAAGTGCGTGCATTTGTGACAGTGTGAAATGAGAGAATTTAACTTAAACTTAACACCGTAATGATTTATATATGAGCCAGATCATATGAAACATCTGGTGTCCTTGTTTGGATCTGTGCTCTCTTTACTGATTCATGTTTATCGATATGTTAAAGCTCCCTGCTTGCTTTAGGGGGTAACCAGATATTTCTTTCACTGTATTGCGATAAAAAGACATGCGACACCGCACAGTAATACAAATCTGGATAGTCGAAAACATCTGGGCCAAAGGCTGGCTCCCATTTTTTTCTTCTGCTCCTGATGAGAAGGACCGAATAGAGAGGCAACATGGACCTTTGTCCTATAAAGCGTCCCATCACTCTTGTCACAAATGAGCCCTCAGGAAATATTCCCACTAATTTGAGTCTCAAACCACTGAAGAGGCACAGGGTTATATTGAGCATGTATATGTGTGTCTGTGTGTGTGTGTGTGCGTGTGTGTGTGTGGTCAAAGCGTCGAGAGAAAGAGGGAGACAGATGGGTCACACAGCGCTCCCTCTGTGGGTTTGGAGCTGGAACACAGCTAATTACATCTTAATTAAATATGACCTGTGTGCCCCCTTGCCCACTTTTCCATGGATGGCACATGTGTGCTTGTGTTATGTGTTACACCGAGACACATAAAACAGAGAGTATGTAAAGTGTTTTGCTATAAGTGGGCACATGGGGAGAACTTCTGGTACGGGACTCAAAACATGTACTGTATGTGTATTTAATGGGTTATATGTGTGTGTGTGTGTGTGTGTGTGTGTGTGTGTGTGTGTGTGTGTGTGTGTGTGTGTGTGTGTGTGTATGAATGAAAAAAAATATTTCTCAGAAGAACTAAGTCTTCAGTGTCCCTTGAGATTGGCGCTGATAGCACTGAGTGTTGTGTGTGTGTTTGTGAGGTTATTAGAGGACCTAAAGGTGTGTCACAGAGGATATTAAAACCTTGTCCCAGTGCTCCTAATTAAGCTGGCCCCCAGTGTCTGAACTGCTCTAGATTTAGAGGGTAGCTCATCAAAACGGTTGGGTTTTGTTGCCTCAAACATGGCTTAAGATGTCCTGACCTCCCATCAAATATATAAAATGTTTGTTCCTATAAACACTGCTAGACACATCCTAACTTCCTGTCAAAAATATCCAGCGGTGTCACGCATAGAAATGTTGAAATGCCATAGCCCGCCGCAGTATCCACTGGTTTCCCTTCTACAAATGTTGAAACACAGTCTTAAACTGCAGTTGGACAGGAAATCCTTGTACCCTATTGGGCAATACTACAGTAACTGCAGTTACAAAGCAGTTGAAATAGTTACCTTTAGCCTTGTCTAATGGATTAAAAGTTGAAAGGTAACTTACAGTTTAAATATTTAGCTAAAATCTAAAGATTAACTGTTGAAATGGAGGCTTCGCTAGCTAAAAGTAATGGCTAAATAGCTAAAAGATCAAATAAATGTTATGGCTTCAGTTGAAATTAATCGATAAACTCTCAAATCTATATAAGTGTAAGTAAGTGATACATGGGCACTAGCTAAAATCACACAGTTGAAATAGTTAGCTAAGTATTGGATAGCCTATCGACATGGTGGTGTCGATGAAGGGCTAACCTACCTGAGTTCATCTAACAGGGAGGTAACACTGCTCTAAGACATGTCTGAACTTATCTGAACTGTACAGCTAGAGTATACAGTGTATAAATGAAAGGATATCTGTAAAATGTCTTATTTAACATCAACTCAGTGTGCTTGCATGCAAACTCAAACAGATGCTCTGACTCACTCATGAAGGACTGACCATTGTTGGAGCGGAGTGCTCTGGCCGAGATGCCGTTGGTCCCTATAGGATGATGAACCCCAGGTCCATCCACTACTCCTGCCTCCCCAGGCTGCTTCAGAAGCTCTGTGAGAGTCCTGGAGGGAGAAGGAAAACAATGAAATGTCAAACTTTATAAAAGGGTCCTGCATGAAGCTTCAAAAGCAGACAAAACCAAACAATCCCAAGCGTCGACACAAAGTAAACAAAGAGGGCTGAAGGGAGTGAAGTGAAGTCCTGGGGGACACTTTGGATGGATTGAAAGAGTTGATGAAAGGTAGAAAAAAGATGCTGAAGTTCATGTGGACGTAATACTGAAATCCATTATTTTAAAAAAACAAATAGCCTTCATCTTAACAGCTATACCTGAGAAAAAAAGTTTGAAACAGATTGTTCATGTCTATCAAAACTGAAAACGCTCAGAATTGACTTCAGCGCAGTGGAAATGAGGATGAAAAGGATGAGTCTCTGGATGTTTGCCAGCTGGGAGCATCAATCATTTATAAAATATAAAGCAACTTCCCCTCTTGCCATCTTTTATTGTTTGATGCCTTTGAAGGAGTTCTGATGCCTCCTCAAAACTGGAACACAGGCAGGAAAAAGCCCAGCAACATGCAGATTTAAGCACACAGAATCGTCAGCCGTAAACAGGGCGGGCTGTGTTTGGTACGAGACGGATGGTTTGTCGGTTTCATTCTACTCAAATAGCCTAAAGCAGGCGAGTCTACACAGCTAGCTTAAAGAAATGTGTTAAAACAGTTACCTGATGGTAGGCTACGTCGTTGATAGATGGGCATAATTACACCTAATGGACAAATTGTTAAAACAGTAAAATAAAATAAAAAAATAAAATGGAAAGCTAACAGATACATAGGCCATGGATAGCCGGTGTTATAACTAAAGTAATGGATAAAAAGGTAGTTAGCTAGAAGTAATGTGCGTTATTTGTTTAAGACATGGCTAAACCTTTGGACTAAGTTGTTAAATAGCTAAAATAATCATGAACAGTTGAGTTAGGTCTAGTTAGCCTAAACTAATGGATTAATGGTTACATTCAAGCGCTGTAGCTAACAGACAAATAGGCTAGGTAACGGATAACTGTTAAATTGACTAAAGTGATGGATAAACAGATTGTGAGCTGAACATTATGTGGGTAAATAGATAAAGAGATAGCTAAAACTGATGCATGAGTTGTTAAAATAGCTCAAACACATTGATGAGCAGTTGGAACAGCTAACTAGGAGTTATGGATAAACAATCAAAATAGGTTCGATTTTAACATAAAGTATGAATAATCTGTTAATAGCTAGAAGTGAAGGATAAATATGTTTAATAGTTACCTAAAAAGTAGGATAAAGGATACATGGCTAATGGATAACTAAAATGAATTACTAATTAAAGCTGGCTTATTCAAAAATGGTTGAAATGAATGAATAGTGGGGTGTTGATGAAGGTGAGCTTGAGTGCATCTGAAAAAAGATTTGTTTTAAAGTGTTTGAACTTGTAGGTCATCATGCTATGCTGTTGCGTGTTGTGTTATATGAATAACTGGTTTATTTGTTGGAAGACCATTTATTGTGGTCTAACTTGTATTCACAGATCATAAAGCAACAATGGACATTTTCCTCGCTTTCATTTAAAATGGATTAATTCTTTCCGGGCAAGACAGTAGAGGAAAATTACATTTTTACCTGAGCTGTTGTTCCACTCAAATAAACTACTGTGTCAGACTGTGTCTTATACAACGCTGCATCATTGCCATATGTGTGATTGCAGTTTGATTGCTACAGGAAACAACTCTGTGTTGTTTTAGCTCCCAAATTTGCTCCTGCCACTACTGAAACACTGTTTTCAATAAAGTAAATGAAAAAACAAAACAAAATACGGAACCTAAATTATCAACACCTGCTAGACATTTTTTTCTGCTCATATGAAAAGTTTTAACTTCATTTCCACTGTTGACCTCAAAGACTTTAATCGCTTTTACAAACTTTCTAGTATTTCCGCACATTAACGAGGGCTGGAAACAAGCAAATTCTCACCGTCAACATGTTCCCATTGACAAGGAAATAACAGCAGCGCAGTAAACGAATCAGCTGAGACCCGAGAGCTTCTATCAAGGGGGACCCATAAATATTTCCTCACTGTTGAAACCTTCTAAAAAGCAGTCGAGCAATAGACTGTGAAATGATTGCCTGTGGTCACGGGAGCAGCCAGCATTAAAACATGAACACCTGTATTATACAATGCAATTCAACGCAGTGGACTTGCAATAGTATTCAGTGTTTCATTTTTTGTTTGTTTTTTTTTTGCTTGTGTAAATTGCTCCAAACTGAGTGGACAAAATAACAGGAACACTAAATGGGAGCCAGTGTGGGCCGGGTCAACATATCGACATCGCTATGATTGCTTTGGTACTTGGCCTCCTGCCTAGTGTGTGACTCCATCATAGCAATGCCCATATATCATGGTATAACATCTAATTACTTAAAGGTGCACTCCAACAATTTTATATGTGAAGTCTGTTTGCTCGCCACGAGGAAAACAATTGTGTAAGGTTTTCTTTTGCTCTCATAATAAGATGCTTGTGTTACTGTATGAACTGGAGAATTTAAAATCTAAGTGCATTTACCAAGCAGACACTTCAACTTAGATTTGCTATTAAGTTGCTTTTGCCCAATTGACCAGGGTAACATGTGGGGAGTTAGCATCAAACTTCTGATTTGTTTATATTTGTATGTCTCATAAGCTACGTATCATACCGAAATTCTACAAAAGGTGTCATATCAGGGTTTACATTACGTGTACATGTATGACCTGACCCTTATATCAGAAGGCGGAGGGGTAAAGGTGGATCGACAGGTGAAAGGGCTGCCAGTGACCATTTTTCAAGACTGTGTTTCAATATTTGTAAACGTCAAACCAGTGATTATTGTGGCAGACCAATGCCATTCCAACATTTGCATGCGTGACACGAATGGATGTTATTAAGGAGACCTCTGTCAATCTATGTTTGGATCTTTGTGACAGAAAGTCGGGACATCTTCACCAGGTCTTTTTTATGAGAACTTGGGAGGTCTCTAGCCGTGTTTGTGGTGACCAAAAAAACCTAAAGTTTTGAGTGAAGTCGGGACATCTTCAGCTGTGCTTGTGGCATCCAAAGGAGGTATTTTAAGCCAGAAGATGATGTTTTCTGAACCCTAACCAAGTGGTTTTTGTGCCTAAATCTAACCAGACAATAAGCACAGCATTCTGAAACTTGAACATAAAAGAAAGTTCTAACATGATTGCTTCAACATATCCATAGTCTGCAGAAACATACATTGCCAACATTTATTCTGGTGATGAGGTTGGTTGCTTTATGGGAAATAAAGGTCACAGCGTTTTTGGTGGGGTTATGGCAGACATTTGCAGACGAGCCAAAGATGGGATCAGTTTTTGATTTATAGGTGTAAAATAAATGCACGAATAAGTACGTTTCCAGCTCAGACGAAAGCAAACAAATTAACTGACCGATTAACAGGCAGGAAAATACTGTCCTTGCAGTCGTACATTACAGTCACGTTACTACTCAAAGGATTGCTCATTGATGCTGTTTTAGAAGAAAGAGCCGCGTTGGTCTTTCCAAAGCAGACTTTATGTTGGTGCACAGATGCATGAAAAAATAGCAAGAATCCGAAATGAAATTGCTTTTTCTTTCCTCTTCTGTGACGCTTTTCTCACTGCTACAGTGCTTTTAAACAATCCTCAGCTGCTCCGGTGGAGCTGCACAGCGACTAGCAGTCATCTGCGCTTGTGCCGGGAAGCTCCCCTGGTGTGAATGTGGGAAACATCCAGCTCAGCAAAACCTCTCATGGATAAGGTTAACATCGGGACAGCGTTCGTTCGAAATTAGGCCCATGCTGAGAAGAAAAATGACACTTTAATGATTTCCAAAGGGGAAATTGGTGCATTGACGGGCACACAAGGACAATAAATACCCATAAACACGTCCTCGACCTGGACGCTATGGACGGTATCTGCCACAGGAACACATGTGCTCCACTGACACACACTCTTTATATTTTCTGCTTGCTCGCCAATCCATTTCTCTCTCTCATCTCATCAATATCTGTCCGCTTCCATTCCAGTACTTCATTTGTCTTCCACTCTCCTCCCCTCCCCTCTCATTCTCAGCGGTAATAAAGCGAGCTGAAGCCGTCTCTCCCCTCCCACTTGCTCCGTGTCTCTTCCCCTCGTCCCCCTCCAGAATGTTTAGGAGCGCTATTGTTGAGTACTTGATGTTCCCGACACCCTACATCTCCCCGCAAACATCGTTTCTTTCTTTCGCTCCTCTTCTAATCCCGTCTGTCTTATCTTCTCAACTTTCTGCGTTTGACTCCAGCCGCCCTCCTGTTATCCCCCCCCTATTTGTCCTGTTTCGTGGCCACGAGCCTTTTATCGCTGCTTGTATCGCCTCCTCGCCCCTCAGTCTTTCTTTTTCCTCTCAGTCCTCTGGCTCTGCCTCTCTTGCACTCTCTTGTCTGGTCTCTCTCAACCATCTCAGCCTCTCACCCCTTGGCCAAATTTCTATTTTCCCCCTCCTCTTTCTTTCTTTCTTTCTTTCTTTCTTTCTTTTTTTCTATCTTTCTTTCTTTCCTTCCCCGTCAGTATTCTCAGCCCGTCCTCCCCCAAGTTTCTCTTCCCCCTCCCTGAGGAAGCTGTCACATAAAGTACTTCAACTTACAATATTAGCACTCTTACAAATGATACGAAGACATCAGCGCCAGCTATAAGCGCGCACACAAGAAACACACTCACACAAATCATTAAATGTTTGTACAATTTGCAATCAAGCGATCTACTACGCCGCGTAAGACAAAGGCCCGGCTAAATGCCTCAAAATGTGGAAAACACAAAGCAAATCTGCACCACTTAAGTATCGATTCAAACGCCGTGTAAATCCGGGATCAGAATAGCATCCACCCAGTCTTTATGCCGAGGGACATCTGGCTCTTTCATGATAAGGGTGGGAGCTCTAAGTGTTGACATCAAGCAAACTTCAAACAGCAAACACACTTCTGACGCAGATATAAGGCAGGATACGATGCAGCATGCTGCAGGCCCACACACAACAACGCACACAGTAACACACCTCGTTCCTCGTTTAGCGCTTCTCCTTTCTCTCACTGTGTTTACTGTTATGCGCCAAAGTTTAAAATACCACCTGATTCTGCTCTGGCGTCTTCGTTATGAAGAAATATGTTTTTCAGATGCCGTCCCTTGCGAAAGCGTCGGGCGTGTTATGAGACGACAGGTTAAACACATTTTCTCTTTGAAATGTGTTGTTTCATGTAGCTGCGTGCACTCGCTGGATTTGAAACTAGGCCGCTTAAGCTGAGGTGATGTTCCTGAGCCACGTCCTCATCAATCTCTAAAGAGGGGTGTGAATACTTCAGAAAACCTCAAACATAACATGTTACATAATCTATTATAATTTACTTACAAGACATATGGAAGCCAATTTCTGCAGGTAAAGACAAAAAAATATTCCCATGGTAAATCAGTTCAAATTAGGTTAAAATCAATATCATGATATTGATTTTAATTTTTTAGCTCAGAATTCTGACTTTGTTCTCACAATTCTGCTTTTTATCAAATAATAATGACTGTTTATCCAATAATTATTCCTTTTTTTCCCCCATAACTTTTTATCCTACAATTTTGATTTACCCTGGGGAGATTACTTTTAAAATTCAAGGCTTAGTTTTCAGGTTTTGACTGGTGGAAATGGGCTTCCATACAGATATGTTCAACCAACATGGTAGCCAGTGGAAAAACTGGCATTATGCGACAGTTAAAGGGGAAATTCGCAATTACCCCTTTCAATAACCATCATTATAAATGGTAATTTTATAAAAAACTAAACTTTAGTTAAACGATAGTTCGGTCACAATAATATGCCATTTATTAAGCAAGTTGCAACTGATGTTTATTATACTTGAAGTGATTAAAAATTCTTTATAAATTGTTAATTGTTTGTTGTACAAATAACTATAAACTAAAGCTCAATTAACTATAAATGCACAATTTACTCGTGATGGTTATCGTAAAGTGTCACCAATTTGTTTACCAGAAATCACACTATTGGTTGCATTATGGGAAATGTAGGATATATTGTTTATGGAGCTTGACCAGTACTAGAGAGTAAAGGTCAGGATATCTCTGTTACTATTTCTACCAGCCACACTTTATTATCTGGCATTGTTTCAAAGTCACTGTGTCTGAATGACCTGGATTAGAAGAACAACAGCTGGCTTCTGAGCAGCTACTGTCCAGGGTGTACCTCACCTCTTGCACAGTGCATGCTGGGATACTTCCCGATGTAGTCTGACACCGCAAAGTCACTACTTTGATCTTTGTATGAATCATTTATGTCAAATTACATTGTGACTCTTAAAGCAATGTCCATTTCTCCTTCTTTCAGTCCATGTTGTTACACTTTTGTCACCTCAGCACTGTTTTCATTTCATTTGTTGTCATATATAAATGTTGTTACATTTTATGAAGTGTTATTCTTTGAACTGTATATTTGTTGTTGATCAATTTCACGCGGCCTGCATCCACACGGCGCCCGATGAGCCTCATTTCCAATTAAATGACTAAAAAAATGGATTTTCCCTGTAATGCAAGACAGGATATGAGTTGAATAATGAATAAAAAGGCTGATGCACAGAGACGGTACAAAGCTCATAAACACAAATGATTCAGCAGAAGCCAGTAAATATCCGCCACAGAGGGGTTTTAATCCCATGGGGTTCGGTGGAACTTCTGGAAAAGTCCAAAGAAGCATCATCAGGCAGTCTGGCAGGCTTAAAGCACCACATGCTCAGCTTTGTCTCGACTGAGACTGGCTTAAATAATGCAGTGGAGGAAAACACAAAACACTACAAGCCACTCCTGGTATCCCCCAAAATTTGATTTTAGAGAGCTGATTTTACTGAGCCCGCTGACTGAGGACGAGGATGAATATGTGTGGTAATTGCTTCCAGTGGAGCCAGACATCCACCATGGCAGAATCTGTTCAGTCAGGCGCAATTAGGGATCATTCAGACATTTATAGGAGAAACGATTAGCTTCTGAAAACTGCGCTGATATTCACGCAGTATAAACCTTCTCAGGGCTAAAACATGAGGCACTTGATCAGGCTGCGTAAACTCAACACTGTCTTCATTAAGCTCTGCCCTCTAAATCTAAACAGACTTCAGCAGAAGAGAAAGATGAGGTTGCTAAAACAGCCCTAGCAAGTGCATTTTCTTAACTGTATGATGGGAAAGAGGATGGGAAGAGGGGAACTGCTCCTCTGACATTTAAGAGTGTTTAAGATACATTGTTCTAGGGTATCAAAGGCACCAGAGGAAATCAGACAGTAGTGTTTGTCTGTGTCTGTCTGTGTGTGTATGAATGCATGTCAGTTTTCCCCATGCAATTAAATGGTGCAGAAGCCAAACTCATCAATATCTTTGAGGTCTTCGTATAACTAAAAGAAAAAACAGCATTTAATAGGTTGGAGGGAAAGATGTCTGATTGTTTGAGGTAAACTATTGATTTGGTTAACAGTTTGGTATGACTGAGCATAGGCACAGCAATGGTTTGCGCTAACACTAACAATGACAATTCTAATATGGATGTCACTTTAATGTTAAGCAGGTGTAACTACGATCATGTTTACCAGCTAAGGATAGCTTGTCAGTGTGCTAACATTAGCTACGAAGCACTAAGAACAAAGCACAGCCGAGGAATTGAATTGAATGACCATCATTGTGATAGCTGAGATATTTAAGTCTGGACCAATCTCCCAACAGACCAACACTGCAATCCCCAGATTTCCAGTGTTAGCATGGCTAAAAATAACATAACAGAAGCAGTCTTAATGATACGTCATTTACACTAAATTGACAGATTTTTGGTTGCAGTACACTACATAATAATATTTAAAGAGTGATCTTTGAGTCTGTATTTTTTCTGTTAAGGGGCTCTGTGTAACAATTTGTAGCAATGTAGTCAAATTAAAGACCGGACCAGGAAGTAGCACAGCTACCTTCAGCACCCCCGATGGACCAGGATGTTTAAGTTTAAGAATGTTTTACAATTTAAATTACACATTTTTTGAGGAACACTGCATCTGTTTAATTTATTGACTTGTAGAGGATCCCCATTGTTTACTTTGCATTATCATTTTCTATCAGTTCATCTTGCTTCGGTGGGTCAACTTAAGATGTTGATTTAAATTTGAGAGAGGTTCTCACGACTCTAGCCTGTTTTCCTCTTAAAATGTAATAGATTGTTGCATCTTTGTGGATCACCTAAAAGGGTTATGAATCTATCCATCGTAGTTTGACAAAATAGGGGTTCCCCAAACAGCATCTTGCATAGGGCCCCTAAAAAGACAGAAACGGCCCTGATTCTAGGCACTCGCTGAAGGCATTATTGCAACAAAGGGGATAAAAGGAACTGCCCACTTTAAAAAAAGTTTAACTTACATTTTAAGAATATATTTTTTAAATGCACACAATGTTAGATATACTTTTCTTGTCAGTACATGACTAACCAATTGTATATCAATAACAAAACATAAATAGATAAGATCAAATATATAACTAATTAAATTAATGTGCATAAAAGTAATCATGTGTTATTTAAGTAATCTGACCTGTTTACCAAATATCAAAATGTTTTTTAGAGGGGCCCAAAAAATACAGTCTGTCTCGAGTAATATAAACTATAAATTTAATACGGCCCTGGTGACACTCTCCGCTATGCTAACAGAGAGCGACAGTAGCTAAAGTTGAGAAATGGAGTTCGTTCACATAAATGAATGAACCTGAGGTTCCAAAGAGCCCCTTTAAACTGCTTCATTAGAAATTACACTTATGAGAGCAAATGCAAGCAAGAGAACATCCTGTTTTCCTGGAATAAATCATCTGAAACATTTCAAATTGTCTCAGGGAAATGTAATCCATTCTCTCTAATGTTGCTGCGAATGTGCCCTTGAACACTGTTCTGCCACAGCAAACACTCCAGTGGAGCAGCTCAGCTAAAGGCTCACTTTATGAGCTCATGTAAGCACTTATTGTTTTGTTGTTACGACATGACAGAAAACTCAAAAGGGAGATTAAAGAGTCCGGCATGATTAAGTCATTCCCTCACTTGCTCGCTCTCTCAGCTGCGTTAAAAAATCTGCAACTGTAATGTCAATTGAGTGAGTGGGTGGTGTGACAGAATTTTAATTTGCAAGTATTAAGGAAACACACGTTTTTGTGTATGCTGGTCGGAAAAAAACCCAAACATTTCATGTCACGCAACTCTGGAGGAGAGGGGAAGGCAAATTTTTATTTCAAGGTCAAATTGCCTCAAACACCGTGAAACCAAATCACTACTCTCTCGTACTGTACAATTTGTGCTTATTAGTGTATCACAACCTTGCAGCGGCCTGGTCCTGATTGTGTAACAAAATGTGCACTATTGTTTTTCAATTGTCAGAGAGTGTTTCGTGCTAAAAATAAAGTGAGAAAAACACCCCACGGTCGTGTAATAAGACATTCAGTATTGTTCCGCACACAACGGCAAACAAACACACAGTGGCGCGCACAAACACATTTACTCCCCTGGGTCTATAACACAGCATTTTGTGGCTGAATCACTCTTCACTGTCACAGCAGGTTAGTTTATATTACACGGCCCCCCCCCACGGATGATTCCAGGGCCCTGTAACCTCGCATGGGCCTCAGCGTGGAGATGCAAGCCTGCTGTTTTCAAGCAGCGCTGCTGTATAATTGTGTGTGAAGCTGCTTGCCACCTACAGTTGCGCCAGCCGACCAACCTACACAAACAGAAAAAACATGGATCATGCCCGCAACACACAGCCAGTGTCCTACCTACATTGTGTGCCTAGAGGGAGTTAATTGATGCCACACAGTGAGTGACTCACCCTTTAATTCTCATGGGTGGTAATTTAGAGAGGTTACAGTGGGTGGGAATTGTGTGTGTGTGTGTGTGGTTACCGATGATTTCACAAAAAAATAAAAATCTGGGACAGACGAAGGGAAATTCAAAATGAGTGCATGTGAATTTATGACCATGCGGGGGCTTTTTTTTCTCTCTGTGCTTCACAATTAATTGGAAGTGTAAGACCCCGAATCACAAAAGCGAAAACAAACAGCCTTCTTCATTACGGCCTTTTGACCAAGTGATCTGATTTTCCAGGGCCTTTTTCCCGCTTGAGTGATTTGTTTTCATGTTTACGGTTTAGTCGGGTGTTTCATACAGTGAGGAGCCGCTCTGTCCGATTGTCATGTAAATTACGTTGAAGTTCATGTTTATTGTTGCCTCCTTCTTTTGAGCCAGAATTTTAAAACGAATCCTTTGTCAGCGAGAGGAGAAGGCAGGAGGATATGCAGCGTGGTGTGTGTTTATCTGTCTCTCCATCACTCCCTCCTTCTCTTTGTCTCGCGGTGCTATGAAATGACGGAGCCAACACTTGAAGTCTCTCTTCATCAGTAATTCACTGCACTTCATCAGAGGGAGGCAACACACACGCTTAGACAAACACACACACACGAGGCCAGATAGATAGTAGGCTAAACGGACACTGTAGTGGCCCAAGTGGTGGCGTGCATTATCTCAGAGGGGGTCTGATACACCAGCCCCTCTGACACAACAACACTGCCGTACTTGCCGGTGTGTGCGCACATGCACGCGGCGGACCCGCAGATATGCTGTGGCTGCCAGATAGTGCACCCTTGTAGGCTTGGTACGGAGCCTGGATCTGTCTCCCACCCTGCTGTACTCCTATTAGAGCTGACAGCTGCCAAATAATGTCCCTTGGCATGGCTGAGTGCCTGCAATGCCAGGGTCTGTTTGTGCTCATGCATAGTTTCTCATCCACTTGCATGTGTGTGTTTGCATGTTTGTAACCCTATAGAAAGAGCTTCATTCCATAACACTGCATTAAGATCGTACCAGTCACCTCCTACAAAAAAAATAAATAAATAGGTCATTTAACGTTAAGGCTAAATGACTATTTCAATATTGTATCAAAATTAACTTAACTTCTATCCTTTCTGCTATTGTTGATTGTTTGACAGGTTATTCCAATATTCATTTCGTCTGCTGTGAAGTGTTAATTACAGTCAAAGCTTAGAAAATGATAAGTCTTTAAATAAATCAGGCTCTACTGATTGACAGCATGGCACATAACAGCCTGCAATCCCAGTGGACCTGCTAATGAAAACCATGACAACGTTTTTTTTTTTAAAACTTCCCAAAAACAAACAAACATGGTGGACTAATGGACACATTTATTTTTACTGTTTTAATGAAAAGTCTCATTAAACGACCTTCACTCATCTGTACACAGATAGCATCCTCTACTGTCCAGAGCAATCTCCTCTACATAGGTAGATCTAGGAGCTTGACCCATTACATCAACATTTTGTCTCTGCTGGTAATTTTAGAAAATATCATTTTTATCAGACAAACAGATGTATTCCAACATATACTTATGATTGCACTTATACTTTGAAAGGCTGCAACCAAACAACTATGATGACATTTTTAGAAAGGTAAGCTAGCGTGAAGGTAATAGTGTTGGGGTAAGGGTGGATCTTAACGGTACTAATAAATGCTATCTTTTGTGGTGTTATCAGAAATTAGTGCAGTTTTAACACCAGCTAAATCTTCCACTGGAAGGAGTTACCATGTCTGAAAAGTGAAGCCAGGTGCCTGGAACCTGCATTCTTGCTAATGGCCAGCAGGGGTGTTTTCACTGGTTTTAAATCAAGTAAGTCATGTAAGCCTATGAGAAAATTTGCCCACTTCTCACTCAAACTATTACCGCTGTAAACAGTGTTCAGATGAGTTTATGTTCTTAATTGCTAGTTTCACTTCAACACAGCGTGAATTTCTTTTGGAAAATGATGCCACAGTTAGGGTAAGTGCTAACTGCTGCTAGCACTTACCCTGGTGATTTGCTGCCCCCTGTTTGTTTTGAATCTGACTGGCTGACATTTCCTACATAGTGCAATTTTAAATGGGACCATCATTTTCCAAATGAACATCACACTGTTAAAAATTCCTTTAGCGCTTGAGATAATACACTCATCTGAACACTGTTAACAGAGGAAATAGTTCAAGTGAGAAGTGGGCTCTAGATAGCTTTGTTAGCTTTGCAGCTTGTAGTCCAAGCTAGGAGTTTGCGAGCCGGGCCGGGTAGGTGTTAACGCGATCGTCACGGGAGTTTTAGATCGGGACGGGTCAGGGCTAGCTGGTTAGCATGCAACTAATATGTGAGCAGTATATGTCTTTGCAACAAGATAGACAATTCTTATTCACATTCTATTGGTGATTTTAGTTGATTTTGGAGTGTTTTAAACTAATATTCTTACTTGTTACACTTTTAAATAAAAAAAGATGATAAATCAAATGCACACTTTCAAGCCAAGACGGTGAAGAGTGTAGTCCACAAACCAATGGATAAAATGTATTTAATTTTTCCTTGACGAAAATGAATAATGTGTGGCAAAAACAAGTTCGATCAAAATGAATCAATATTGTGCCCTCAGGGACTCAAAACTTTCTAAAAAAAGGCTGTTTTCACTTCAATGTCCATCATGCCTGATAAAGAGAAGCCTAAATTATCCTCACTTTATGTTGTCAGTTATTAGTGCAGCTCTCATCTCCATTTCAACATCTCTGACAATGTGACAGAAACGACGATGAGGATTCTTGGTGGGGTTTGATTCACAAGTTCTTGCTTCATTGATTTAACGCACCAGCACGCCCCGCCCGGGCAGAGCAGTAAAACAGTCATAAAACGAACAAATTCAAAGGCAGCGTGCTGGGAGCCGCGTGAACCAGTCGCTGGCAGGATCTCAGTACCGAGGCCGTGGTGCTGCTAACGATGATGTCACAGAAAATACCATATGTCAACCTCTGAGTCACCGCCTGCACTCATTATTTTTGGGCCCATCTTTATTTTAGAAACAACAAAACACATGCGCGCGCACGCACACACACACACGGAGATTAGTTCTCCTCAAGGGATTTGTTCATCAGTGTGACGCACACATAAACCCACGCATGAACACACACAGGGACACACATGCACACACACTGTCAGCAGCGCATTTATTATCGTGTGCGGCCTTTGACATTATTGATGACATATAGGTCCTCAGTATGCTTTGATCTTCCCCATCATCCATCTTTACATTGAGATAGACAGGATAGTATTGATCTGTGTAATCAAATATCTATCAGTGTCTAAACAGCAACTCATTGGGAGAGCTCGTAGAAGAAGTCATTATTGATCTACATCAAATAGAACATATACAGTAGATGTTTTTGCAACTTACCAACAACTCTATCATTATTTGGACCAGTGTTATTTTCTTTATCATAATTAATCAGAGTTTAGACTTGCACATATGCGCTGCGGCTACTTTTATTTTCTTTAGTCTAGCCTTTGGTAGTTTCTGCCGTTTGCTCCAGCCAGTGGGGTCAGCAGCCCCAGACCATCCATCCATTAGACGTGGACATTGAGATCAATTCACCGCTTTGTGCCTTTTATAGATGCCCCCAACACACAACCTGTAAATGTCATGTACTGTAAATATGTCATGGTCAGAGGCAGCATTGATGAATTAACAATACCGCGGTACTCTATCTCCTGTGCACAGCGACAGGCTGTTCGCGGTGTGTGAACTGGGGGAGTTAAGTGACCTTGGATTACAACCGCAGGGACGGACACATGGCGCTGGCATGGCCAGTATGATGGTCATTCGCCCTGGGAGTGCTTTGCTTGGTTCAGGAAGGTGAGACACATTCACACACAGGTGCGTACAACTGAAGAAAAACAAAAAACAGGACACACAGATGAGCGGCGGATCTTAACTCTAGCTCATTTTGGGTGCCGTTTGTGTGAGCACTGGGATGTGGCAGCTCTGCGTCTCCCCAGATGGGTGCTATTTGTGGCTAAGGGGATACAGCTGGTCAGCCAGCAATGTGAACTATCAAGTGACACGCAAACAGCTTGATTAGACACTCAGGGACGGCTGATGCACAAGAACACATCTACAGATCCTCGTCCTCCAGGTTTTTGCATCGTTATAGTGTCACATCAGGTCAGATTTATGATTCAATAACCATTTATGGGCTTTTTGTTGTTGTTGAACAGAACCGCTCACTTTAAGAATATTGTTCCTAATCAATACTGAGCAGAGGACTCGCTCTCTTAAAATCCACATGTACTTCCACATTTTGGGAAATATGCTTGTGCCTCAGACACCCAAAATCTTGATCTTGATGTGAAAAACTTGCTAGCAGACAGACAGCTGCCAACATCCGACCTGAATAGCGCATGGAACGCTTCCATCATCTTGAATCGTTAGGTAGGTCTACGGCAACGACCTCTAGGACAAACCACACACAGAACTGCATTAAAACAGGAAATGTTGCTGTTGGTGAACGTTAGTTTGGGATACTGCTTACATTTTCTAACAGTTTGATTTGATTTTCCTGTCATAGCATATTTTTCAGTTTTCCATTTCGCACCACGATCCAACATGATCTTCACCAAATGTACTCAAATACATACTAATCTTGAAATGCTCCACTATCTGAGTTCTTTGTGTGTTTGTTTAAGTAGTGTTGCTGCACCCGACAGCCCGCGATGGCGATGGCGATCGGGCTGCCTTTCACATCGGGCTGTAACAGAAGCAACATTAACATTCATTTGGAGTCATGTTTGTAGGACCACCTGTTTAATTTATGTTCAGATTAATGTACCTGTTCCTTTAAAGCAACATTATGTAACTTGTTTACCTTAAAATAACAGCTTCAAGGTCAGGTTGACGGTACATTTTTTTGTAATAGGGTGAACCTCTTTCTGCTCTACGTACTGTAACTTCAGTGAGAGGGCAGGATCCCAGTGTTACATACAAGCTGTCAACACATAAAATTGTTAGGATGCAATGAGTTCTGTTTGTGGTTAGCGCCTACATTACATCTGACAAATTGTTACAGACTTTTGATTTGTATTTATGACAGTGGTGTTTCACAAAAAGCTACTTTCTTTATATTGTTGCTTTAAGCTCTATTTTGGTCTCCACCAACTCCCAAGGGAACTATCTGGCTTTTTAGCAGCAAAATGACCCACTATGTTCACAAGCCAGTTTCTAACATTGTGTGTCTGCCATTTGTGTTAGCTGTTAGTGGCCCTGACGCCCCAGCGTGTTGCTTTATATCTCTGGATGCCTTTAATCTCCCAAGACCGACTTCCCCCTCGTCCGATCACTGTAGCAGTGTTGCTCGCGCAGTTGAGACAAAGCATCCCACTGCTGAGCTGTTTGACGCAGTACAATAAATTTGATGCAATGCAATGTAACGCAACGGAAAAAGCATCAGTACAAAAAGGCCTCGCAATGCAGCGCAACAGTAGTGGGAGCCAGGAGTCAACCTGTGTTTAGCTCATAACACACGCTCACTCATGCACAGACAGTCCCTTCACACTGCATCCAACTCAAAGTTCAACCTTGTACACACACATCAAAGCCGTGCGCAATATGGAGTTTGTCAGAGGGTTTACAGGCACACACACACACAAACAAACACACACACACACGTACAGTGAGTGCAAGGACACCCTGACAATGCGGTATAATATACTAATGGAGAAGCAAGTCTCACAGCCAATTCTTGTTCCTCATTTGTCATGAAATCAAACACACACACACACACACACACACACGCACGCACACGTGTACAATAAGTCTGATCTTGGCTTCACATGAGTGAGTGTGTAGCTACAGGGTGGGTCACATCAATGACTCTAATCTATCAACCTGTCCAACTTGACTTCTAATTCCATCCACACAGTCTCTCTATCTCTCTCTCCATTGCTCTCTCTACCGCCAGTCTGCTCGTGCTCTCAACCTCTGTCTTTGTCGTCAGCATCATCTTTTATACATCAATTATTCCTCAGAAAGTCTTCAAGAGGTCCATCTCACTGGTGTCATTTCACTTTTGATCTCTGCATGCACTCAACCTCTGAAACCATTTTTCTCTCTCTCTTTATATTGCCGGTTTGTTTTGTACATTTCCTGCAACCCCTCACTCAGGCAGATATCATTTTCAATAATTTAAGAAAACACACCAAACTGTTTCAAACATTTTAGTCCGAAGGGCACAAAGGAAACAAAAAATGTACTTTGGAGAGATGTTTGCTGAACATTTCGTGGCCTCGTTTTCATTTTCTACACTTTTTCTTCCTATGTCCACAGCTTGAGATTCCCAGCCTCCCGTTATCCTGGGGATGGTAGAAAACTAAATACTATAAATAAATCAGCTACCCATTTGAATTAAATTCAAAGCTGTGGTTAAACCATTTGGAGTACAGGGATGGTTGTGGGCTCTTTGGAAAGGTTTTTTAAAAATAAAATGTATTTACCTCAAACAGTCAGAGCTTCTGGCATTAATCTATAGGAGTTTTAACACACTGAAACATTTATTATTTTTCTCGCATTAATTCTTTAATGCAAAAATAAGCCTGCAGATGACCGATAACTGCCCCTGATAGTTGAAAAATGTTCACTGAGAATTTTGTGTTTCTAAGAAAATATATCCAGGCACCTTTAAAAAAAAGGAAAAAGAAAATGCAGTTTTGTGACCTAAAAATAATAAGTTTAAGCTTATTTAATATTAATAAGCTTAAACTCATTAAAAACAAATAGAGAGCGGGTGTCCTGTGTGTGCAATCCCTCGTTGGCTGTTGCAGGCTCCAGGGTGGGCATAGAGGGACATATCTGGTTAAATGAGTCTCTGGCCGGAGTAAAGCATTTAAAAACATACACAGTCACAGTTTGATGCTATTTTGCCAGCATTTATGCATGGAATACTGTGATTTGATGAAGGGAAAGACCAAGATGCATTATTGGTGAGCTGCTGGAACTTGGTGGAAGCAAGTTTTGTTGGTTAGTTTGTTTCACTGATTGTTCCTGCCTGATGTGGTTGTATGTTGAAATGACTTGCATGACTTTAATCAATCTAAGCTAACAATATATGACATGAACACCCACTTAAACGGAGGAATTGTGTACATCACCTAGCCACGGTTGCATTTTCACACGAAGGAGTTGGACGGAAAGGTAACGGCTGAACAGCCGAACTGTGGTTTTCTTTGTGAAAGGCCCGGGAGGGATTTTCGGCAAAACAGTCCGAAGGATGTGACGTCTTGCACCTTCTCAAGTGCCTCGGATCGGTGCCTCTCTCCGCTCTGCTAAAAACAGAGCGACAGTGGCTAATGTAAGTTTAGAAATGGAGTCTGCTAACATCAACAACTAATGACCGACTCACAGCACAACAAAGAAGCTCCACAGATCCCCTTAAATATTCAGCTGACAGTTACACTTTCATTTTAACGCTCTTCAAAGATGTGGTGACTTATAATCTACTGAGAACAAAAAAAAAAAGAAATCATGTCAAAAATTCAATAACATTCCCATGACCACATACTGACAAGCAGCCATTCCAGGGGGAAGTGGAAAGAAAAGGAAAGACATGCAAAGAGGGAGGGATAGATTAATGGAGTGATGGTATGAAAAATTAACTCGCTCAGTTCGCTCTTTTGATAAAATGCCAATTAACCAATCTCTTTCACCAGTTAATCTCAATCCCTTCCTTTCCCAAGCTTTCTCTTTTGCTCGGATCCACCCTCTCTCTCGCCTCCCCGCCGTACCTCGGCCTGTTTTCCTTTCTCGCCCGCCTGTTTCTCTTTTTAATGGCTCTGTAACTCTGACGACTACCCCCCCCCCCCCCCCCCCCCCCCCCCCCCCCCCC
>CAEMYA010000047.1:1102601-1123331 GCA_903131615.1 Diplodus sargus | reverse complement strand
GGACAATAAGAAATGCCTATGTGACCAGGCTGTATTCTATGTGACCAGGCTGTATTCTATGTGACCAGTCTGAGGTCTCTGTGACCAGGCTACAGTCTGTGTGACCAGGCTACAGTCTGTGTGACCAGGCTACAGTCTGTGTGACCAGGCTACAGTCTATGTGACCAGGCTGTATTCTATGTGACCAGTCTGAGGTCTCTGTGACCAGGCTACAGTCTATTTGACCAGGCTGTATTCTATGTGACCAGTCTGAAGTCTGTGTGACCAGGCTACAGTCTATGTAACCAGGCTGCATGTGACCAGTCTGAAGTCTGTGTGACCAGGCTACAGTCTATGTGACCAGGCTGTATTCTATGTGACCAGTCTGAGGTCTCTGTGACCAGGCTGCAGTCTCAGTTACAGATTGCAGTGTCTGTATCCAGGCTGCATCTCTGTAACCAGGTTGTAGTCTAGGGGACCAGGCTGCAGTTCTGCATACCCACCCAGCAAGGCAGTTAGCCGGCTTTCAGCTCGCTATCCCAACATGCAGGTGTGTCTATATGTCTATATTTGAAATCTACGGTTGATCTGTTGCTTAAAATATTCTCAGAAGTGAAGTTAGTGATGAAACATTGTCAGCCTCACAGTCTGCCATCCGACAGTCTGATGAGACGCAATGCATTCGGCTGACAATGTGCAGTATCTCATCCTACAGTAATCTCACAGTACATACTCAGAAATTCTTGTTAATGTAGTGTAATTACACAAACATTTGTGATATGCAGCTGAAGCGCTCTACATACTCAATTTGACCTCATAATAAACATTCAATTCCTCAAAATATCTTTGACCCGCCATTTGAGCTTGACTCATGGTGTTGGTGATCAGGGCAGAGGGTTAGCAGTATAGTTAAGTGTTTACAGTCTGCCCATGAATAAACACTGCAGCTCCTCAGTTGCAGTTCCTGTGTCTTGCTTCTCAGCTTCTGGGCAAAAGTGGAGGGAGAATTACTAACAGATGCACGCTCTGCTCCACCTAGGTTTCAAATTGCAGATAAATATATTTATTCAGTGCCTTTTTATCGGGGCATCGACCTTGCATTTAATGCTTGTTGTCAGAAAAATAGACTTGAAGCGTGAATAAGTGCTTCGGGTCGTGCTTTCACCCATGAGACGCAGCAGAGACGCGAGCCGGCGCATTCGGTTGCATAGAGCAAAAAAGAGTGAAAAATACACATATTATACACATGAGGTCTAGACACGGGGTAGTAATACATTAATATTACCTTTTTTGTTTTGCACTGAATATTTTACAACATACTTGAGACTCTTTGATGCACTTTACTGCTGTAAATATATATTCGCAAATAGCCTCCTCCAGACTGAAAAACATTCAACTTTATTTTCAAATTGCTGAGCACACTGCAGGATGTGTGAGCATGTCCCAGAAGTGCCCCCGGATTATGTTCCCTGGTCACCCCTTCTGTCCTTCAATGGTGGCCTTTCGGATTTTAGCAAAGCCAGGATCTGCTGTACAAATGGCAAATAATGTCTCTGTTTGCAACCCTCAGAGCACCCTGAGGGCACGTTGGTGATCTGCTAAAGGGTGGTCTCTCTAATCGTTTATTTAGCTGTAGCCTATACAGCGGGTGAAATTATTTCATTTGGGCATCAAGACAGACACATTATGGACAAAGACACAGGGTGTGTCCACATTTGCAGCTATTACTGAACAAAAATCATTGGTTTCCAACATTGACATATTAATGAATAATGTGCAGTTAGAAGCTAGCGGGGGTGGAGAGGCTGTGGAAGTTTATGAGGAAGATAACACAGGGGGGAAACGGAGGGGGGGAGAGGATGTAAAATGAGGATGAAGGTGATGGATTGAAAAAGTGATGACTGGAGAGAGGGAGGAGCGGACGGATAAGGTGAGTTGTAGTTTGACCATCATGGCTGTCATGTAGAGATGAGAAATCTCAGTTCCCCTGTCATTTTCCATTGACTCTGTGTTATTTCACAGCAGCCTGCAGGGACTATTATATTGTTTTCAGTCCAGCTCAAGGGTGAGACATCAGAATCTCTTTTCCTCTCTCACTCTTCTCCATCCATCATCTTTCTTTCTTTCTTTCTTTCTTTCTTTCTTTCTTTCTTTCTTTCTTTCAAATAAGCTTTATTGGTATGAGTGTTAAAATCACATTATTGCCAAAGCTTGATTAAATATTTTAAATATCATACTTGACATAAAATAACTAAAACAGATGATCACAGGGGAGAAAATATGTTTTATACACACTAACTCTTATTCAGTGAGAAACCCAGGCAGCATCAGTGTTGCGTCACGCTGATATTTATAACTTTGATACAGCATTGGTATAATTAGAACGCACATATCGACTGTTTGACTGCTGCCAAATGTGAGTGTGCGTATGGGTATGAGTGCTTTTTGCATGTATGCAGCAGGATTTCAATTTAAGACTGGTGGCACGTTTTGACCCAGAGAGCTGCCACAACACCTCTGAAACTGTTTTTTTTAAACGTTAAATCCGTGGCATTTTTTCCATTTCCATTTTGTTTTTAAAATTGCGACACACAAGTGTCTCAACATTTGGTGCAATTCTTCTTGTAATGATGACGCATCTGAAGTGCGTGATTCACTTGGTTATGAAAACAAAAAAGTGAAGGATTTGACTCAGCGTTGGCACCGCTGCGACCAGCTGAAAAACAATACAAATAAAAAAGTTGAAAGAGTATTAGAAAGCCGGGCATGTCTCCAGCGATGATGGGAGGTGTCCAGAGTACTTACAGAAAAGACGCAGGTAACATAATCGAATGCTTGCCGTTGGCTCGACAGACAGCAGCGGTACCTCTCCTGTACTATGATAGTGTCATCATGTGTTGTAACTGCAGGCCTGAATCCTGATTGATTTTCATTACAGCTCAGACACTGTCACTAATCCTGAGTGCAAAAGCACAAACACAATCCTCTTCAGTGTGCAGATAGTACAGATACACTCTGCCGCGGCTCCTGCTGTAGTGCATTTGAGCTTTTCATGAAGTGTTTTTAACACGTCGCCCCGGTCCATCGATGAAAAATGCTAAATAAGGTAACCAAGGTGCCAAAACAAGTGCGCTGCTGCTGAAATCAGAACAATAGGATGAGTATGGGAGCTGGTAAACTGCAGATGTGGACAACATAGTAAGTTATAGGTTTTATCTTAAAGGACAAGTTCACCCAAAAATGTAAATTTACTATCGGCTCACTCCCATACCAATTGAAAGTCTTGGTCCACAAAACATTTCAGGAGTTTCACAACAAAACAAAAAAATTGAGAAGACTTTAGCTACACTCTCAAAGCACAGTCATGCACCGCTTAGCGTGTTAGTGTGCTAAGGCTTTTAGCTTAGCAGCTACAGTAAAGATTTCAGCATTAAAAGGGGGTGCAACAAACATCTTTTTCAAATCAATTTGGGATCCCGTTGCTTCCCTGGACTTGGATAAAAGTCCCTCCGGTGCTGAATGGATCCATTTTCACGTTTTTCTTTTAGGTTGCTGTTTTCTGTTGTGCATTCTTTCAAGCGTATTTTGTATGAGTGTGGCATGTGTGTTTGTGTGTGTGTGTGTGTGTGTATGGGAGGGGTTGGTAGGGGGGTTAAAGCGAGGCGAGCCAGAGACAAAATGATGTAGTGGCGCTATCGACTGCAGACCCTGAACCCCTGCAGTCTCATCAATCATGTGACATGTTACACACTAACATACAGAGTAACCCCCCAATTAGCTGCCAGGGAACAACAGGAACACACTGTGTAAAGAAAAAAATCCAGCGCAAAACAATCTGAACCACACAGTAAAGATTCCACATTTCAACAATCTATTTAAGCCCTGTATCACTGAATTGTTAATGAAGAGAACACTGACCTCTGTTAATAATATTTCGGATTAACAGCGTGTCGTCTGTTTATTAACTGGGAGTCGGATGAGAAATCTTGCATCGGTTTCATCCCATTAAAAAGCTTAAGGTCAAGATAAGATCGACCTTATGAATCTTAGTGCAAAAACTGGGAAGAGAGGAGAAACAAATCTTTTGTTTCCGTCATGTAAACAAGATTAAGATGCAGGCTGGAAGTAGTCATTATGCTGCGTGGGACACTGTTATTGCAACAGACTCAGCACTTTGAATTTATTCCCGATGATTTCAGCAGATTCGGTTCAGTGTTTTGTTTCTGATTCCAACAACAAAGTGATTTGATTGGTATTGAACAAAAAAAAAACAACTGAAGGATGAACAACAAATATTCCACTGAAACGAAGTTGCAGTATTTACAATGAACGGTGTTGGAAGAAGGACACGGAACTTGCAGCTATAGTACACCGTAAAAAGCATTGCTATAGTGAAAAGTCATGTAGTAAAATGTTAAAGGTAGCGCCATCAAAATGTACTTGACCTTCCAAAAGTGTACATGTTGCAGCTTGCAGATGTGGAGATCATTTGACATTTGAATCACTTCATGTATAGCTGGGTATAGCTTGTGAATTTCCAAACACAGCATCATACGTAGACCACCTAATCACTCTCAAAATGACATATTCCACCATGCCTTAATTGTGTGCTTGCTGTTTGGTTAGATTTGGGAAAAGATAATGGTTTGGGTTGAAATACCTACTGCAAACATATCTGCAGTATATGTGTTCGACAGAAGTTACGTATCATATGTGACTTGAATTCAATACATTGGTAAGTTAAAGTAACTGTTTATTTTCGGTTTCACACTGGACACAAACAGCAGTCTCCTGGTTTTGTAGATCTGACCTCATTGGTGGACTCAGGTTCAGAGGCGGAAAAAGACAAAGGGCACCAGCTGTATGTGCGGTGGGGCACCAACGCACAGAAAGTGGTGATACATTTATAGTGAACTGGACAGGTACCGTTAGAGGGCATTTTTTTCAAATGGAAGGGCAACCTAGAGGGCCCCGCAGCACGCGCAGGCATCCAAGAGAGCACTTTGTGGCATTTTTTTCAAACATGGCGCCACCAGAGGGGGCAATTACCGCACAGTAAAGTCTTTACCAAGTGATACGGTGAATAAAACTGACGGACGAGAAAAACAAGGAAACTTTCTTGTTGAAACTTTTTCATTACTCTTCCTCCCTCTCTCTCTTTCTCCCTCTCTCTCTCTGTCTCTCGGCCGGTATGAGAGCAAGATGAATAACCCGGCTCTCCAACCCGAAAGGTGAGAAACTGCTGGCGAGATTGCTCTCAACATATATTGGCACTGCGCTCTGCAGCCCTGTCGCAACAAGTTTGTGTGTGTTATTGTGTGTTTCGGTGGATATATGTGTTTGTGTGTGTGTGTGTGTGTGTGTGTGTGTGTGTGTGTGTGTGTGTGTGCACTGTTGGTGAGAAAAGCAGAGGGTGATAGGTGAGAGGTTTCGAGAACCAGCCCATGCAGGGAAATGTGTATAATACTCTCAGCATTATGAATGATGAAGCACTGATTTGTTATCAGATAACAGCTGCATTGGTGACTTTAGTCGCCTCCCCAGCCACTACATTTACAGTATATGTTCTCCTATCGCGCATCAAAAACTTGTTTGGAAAAGAAATTGGGGCTGAGAGCAGCGAGACAGAGTAAAAGGATTCGAGAGTGAGAAGGAAGAAGATGGAGACAAAGAGAGACCAGTGGGGAATGAAATGAGCACGAGCATGCGAGAAAGCAAACAGAACATGAACAAGGATGACTGTACGGCATGAAAGTAAAGAGCAAAGTAAAGATGTGAATCCCTCCTTGCTGCGCCATCCTGTTCCCTCTTCTGAGTCCCCCCTCATCCACACTCTTGTTTCATCTCTGCTCGCACATAATGCAAAAGGCTCCACACTGTTCGGGCGAAGCGAGCGAGCAGGTAATTATTTTTCTGGACTATGAGGAAAAAGGAACGGGTGGACATGTAGGGATACAGTGGGATAGCGGAGGCTGGAGAGATGAACGGCAAAAGGGGATGAATCTCTTTCTCTTGTTGTAATCTGCGTGTTATGTCGAAGCTTTGGCGATGGTGTCTCGTGATAAGAGGCGAGAGGTGATTGCCGAGGAGGTAATGTAAGTGAGTGCCGCGACGGGCGGAGGATGAGTGGGGAAGGAGATAAAAAAACATGAAGCAAAACAAGGGGGGAGGGAGGAAAACACATCGACCCAGATAACAACCAAACATACCGGATGAGGTCTGTTGTTAAAAACCACCTGTTGGGAGTTATTTTGACCACAGGGATTCAGAGCCGTACTTCTCATCGTGACTCATTAGCAACAGTGTTTACATGGTCTGCAGCTAGGACGATTGGAAAAATATGAGAGGTATTCAATAATTAATATGGAGAGCAGTTAGCGGGGGCATGATATAGAGACAGAATTAGATCAGCTACGAAGAACTGGTCACATTAATATATTAAAATCAGATGATTTCAGACGATCAGATGATCATGAACAGCGTTGTGGGAAACGCGCTAAAAAAACAAGATGCTTAGCAGTTAAATATCACTTTAAGCAGTAGCGATATATAACACACGGCAATATAAAACGTTTCTAACAGGATTTTGGTCCACTAATAGCATGTCACCACCTGAGATTAAGTGTTGTGATGTTTCATCCACACCACGGCACTTCCGCCAGTGTGCCACCGTTAAGATTCCCCCCGCAGAAGAATCGTGTTCCCGATGCAGGAGTGACAGCGGACGCCGAGGGGTGTTTGTGGTCAGCTTTGCCTCTGACTACAGTCAGCACCCACCAGGGAGCAGTTTTTTTTTGGGCACTTCAGCGTTGGCCTCATTTTTCAGCTCCAGAGGCTGCAGCTTGCATGGTTGACCGGGCTGAGAAATTCTTTACACATCTAATGTAGTGTGTAGTCTTTTAGGCGTTTACAGTGGAAACACGGGCATTATGAACACCTCGTTTGTAAATGATTACAGATGTATTGTTGTGAGCTATTTTCACACGAACGCACATTACGTTTCTAACACCTGCACTTTACTTTCCCCGGGTATCAGCAATTCTACCTGAGTGAAATGTTTCAGTATTCTCCCCGTCTCTGACAGAAGGATATTAAAAGATGAAAAGGGAACACAAGGTGGAAGGGGCAGACCGCAAAGAAATGAGGATATGCATAATAGCTGAGAACGGTGAGATGGAGATGAATAAAAACGAGATAGACGGACAGAAAGACAGAACGCGACAGCTGGATGGACGTGAACGTTGAGTCCGTGGTGAGTTGGAGGAGCAGGAAGAAAGAGATATGACCGGCTACAGTGCACAGCGAGCGATAATGCTTGCCACTGTGCGCGCTCCAGCAAACAGCTACATGCAAGCAAGTTGATTTTCTGTCAGGGCGACTTGGAGCCAGCGTCAATCTACCAGGACAGGACCATTACCAGGATCAGTGGAGTGAAAACGGAGCCCACGTCGGATGGCCCGTTCCCAAAACTCCCATGTAGACTGCTCACAACAAACACCGACACACCAGAGAATCAGAGACACACAACGTAACACACACAGTCAACACAGTCTCCGGGTTATGAGCGGTTAGCGAAACGTTGTTTGACCAAATGCGGAGGAGAATGTATTTACGCACTTAAACAATGGAGCCTCCCACAAAAACCTCCTACTGCGGCTCCAAATTCACAGAGTCAGAAGTGACACAGACTGTTCACAGCCCACAGCCGCGCTCAAAAATAAACCTCTCATTATGAAGTAATCAGTCTTAATGAATCTATAGTTCATCTCCTGTTCGAGCATCAAGTGGGATACGGTGTTTGAGGTACACATCCTGTAAATATCTCATTTGGTTGTGTGGGCCTTAATGAGGAACTGATATAAATATTTACAGGGGGAAGTGGGACGGTGAAGAGGAGGCATGACTTTTTTTTGCTAAAATTAAGTCAAAGCAGGGATGAGAGGAGAGGAGGCGACTGTAAGATGGGCTGTTGACACTTAACTCGAGTAGAGAGTCGAGGTAAAAGGTTAAACATTCTGCTGTGGCTTTTTTGGGGAAAAATATTTTTACTTTGAGCTTTGAAAAAGATGCTTTCACTGTCCTACAGGTTTCCCTATGCAGGGTTTTGCTTTCTAATTAAGCTGCTGTATGAATTTTGTTCAAATCTTTCAGTTCAAATCAATGAAAACTTTCATTTCATTCATTTCCATTTAACATTCTTCTCAGTTCTAAAACTGCAAGTTACATTGACAAGCATTAAAGTTTACCCATTGCTCTTCATACTGTCTCACAAGTAGCCAAGTCAAATGGAGGAGTAAAAAAGTTACAATTAAGAATTAAATAAATATATCAGTAGCCCAATAGATGCATTCATTTGCCATTTAATGCATACAGTAATAACAATAATGATAATAATAAATGTAGGTAGCAATTCATTCATTAAATGTTACATATGATATTCATGGTTTAATTAGCTTCTGTATTTATTTAATTTCCCATTTTATTTTCCATTTTATATTCATGTTTATATCTATATTTAACTTTAAAATGTATTTATTTCTGTATTTTGTTTAAACTTGTTTTTTTTTTAGAAAAGAATTGAATTAAAACAGATTTTATTTTATGTCACACAGCATTTATTGATGCATACCTTTATTTTTTGTATTATTGTTTGTTATATCTAATGGCATATTAATTACTTAATGTATTCTATTGAGCAGTATATTTATTTATCTACTGATCTGGTCCTTCATAATATTATTGTGCATGTAACCATGATTGGGGAATCTAACTGGGACAAACTGTTCTGAGCTGCAGTGTGCTCCGTTGAGAGCAAGTCACAACACTATTATCATTTTAATTACTTTGTGTTGTGACATCTTTTATCAGTGCTATTATTTGTGTCATGTGTCATTTTGCTTTTGAACCTGAACATCTGCCCTTCCCCTTTTTGAGCCAGATAGCAGCACATGCATGTCTTTATATATAAATATATACCTGAGGCCCCAGAGGACAGTCAGAGCACGACAAAGAGGATGAGGTGAAGAGACAGTAGGATCCTGGTCGTGCATGGCGGTCCCCAGTGTGCTGTACGCGCTGATGCTTTCCTGCCCCCAGCACACGTGATTCAAATGAACAGGTCGCTATCAGGCTATACTGCAGAGCTCAGATCATTTGATTCCGGTTTGTGAAATATCGTAAAGGGCTGGAGGTCCCAGGATAAAGATTTAAAAACTGTGGTTTACTGTATTTAAAACTGGGAGAGTAAAGCAAAGAAAAAAGGAGAAAGAATAGAGACCTGACGGTGAAAGTAGGGTGTCGTGGAGCCACTGCAGCAGCAACAGTTGAGCTGAGGAAGTTGAGCGCTCTGCAGCAATCTGTCTCACTGAGCTGTGCTGCACTGAGGTGTGGTGTGGAGTTACAATCATAACACAACTGATACAGATGCTTCTGTGGGAAACACTTTTGAAGGACACCGTACACGAAGAAAGTAGTCATATATGTGACAGAAGAAGTATTGAAATATTTTGAATAAGTAAGAGCTGCGCAGCTTCATGGTAAAAAATACTCAATTATGATGTTAATCTATGAATATACATCAAACTCTGAGATAAACATACATTTTGCATGAGAAATCTGTATCTGTAAAGTAATAACTCACAGAAGTATAACAGGGCTTAAAATGGAAAATATTCGAGTAGAGTGCAAGTACCTTTTAGTTGTACTTAAGTGTAGTACTTGAGTAAATGTAATTAGTTCAATTTCACCACTGCCCACATGACATTTCACATTTCTTAAAGCAACATTATGTAACTGTTTTACGTTGAAACAACACTCGGCCCCTCTCTGCTTGGTTCCGCGCTACGTAACTTGTAACATCACAGCAACACTTCACGGCAGTACAGTACCACAACCACCGCACCAACTATCACAGATTTTTATGAAACTGGATCATATTTTAAGGGAGAAGATTTTTTTCTGGTCTCGTCTCTGATGTCCTCGGGCTGCTTTGCCTCGTCTGTCTCTGATAACTGTATCTGCTGCGTGGCGTAGCTACAAATTAGCTCCTGCTAGCTCACGCAGTTACCCAGTTTGCGATGTTTCCAGACGGCATTAGCTCGGCGCTAATGCCTGAGCATGCATGTTTACCTCCATTGACGACTGTTGCGATGCACTCAGAAGTGCTAGGGGGCGCCGCATCGCACAAACTACTTTTACGCTAGATATTGAACAATATCGAATATTTTCTTTTTCTTATCTCATGGAATATTTCCTCAAATATCAATTATGTTCTGTAATATCAATCATACTCCTTTAACAGCGCATGAATAGCTTCAAAGGGGTTCAACCAAAGAGAAGAAAAAAAGAAAAGCTGTGTGTTTTAATCACTTTTATAGTCAAACTGACACGGATCACTTTGACCTTGTATGTTTTATAATAAAGTGGGAAAGTGAAAAGCTTAAATTGAAATATTTATCACATCGTGACGGCACAAAAGGGGGAAAAAAAGAAGGAAAAAACTCCCAGGTTGAAAATATTCAGTTCAGTTCAGAGGCTAATGAAGGGCAGAGACAATAACAAGTAAACTGTGCACTTCTTCCATTCCGCCGCAGCATCAAAGAGTTTATTTTGGTTCCAGATTAAGCATGGAGGGAGGAGGAGGAGGAGGAGGACCACGTTAGATTAACAAGCCTCACTGCTTTTCTAAAAACAAACACACAGGCTCGTGTTATTAATGCAAGGTGAGAGCAGCTTCTAACAAAAAGAGCCGAAATCAGCACCGAAGCCCGAAGACACGTTTTTACATCGGTGATGAGTTTCTCTGTGAGTCCATTTGAAGAATTGTTTGATCTACTTTTATGTCGTTTCCTCCGTTTCTTATTTGATATTTTAATTGATTTTTTTTTTTTTAATTTACATGGAAACTTCCTAATGAAACTTCCCATCGTCAGTTCATTCTACCCCATGGGCCTCCACACACACACACACACACACACACACACACAAAAGTTAATTTGGACCAACATGCACCTCGCTATCAAACGTTAGATTCATCTCTCCGCTGCTGCAACACGGCGAGCAGAGCTGTGTGTGCACATGTTTGTCTCCGGCCTCTAAACACCTGTCACGGCCGGTGATGAAAAGCACCGCTGCGGCCGAACAATAAAGGAAATAGAGAGTGCTGTTGATGAAACACAATACAGTAAAAAGAGCAGAACGGCCCGATGGAAGTGGTTGTTTGGATCCCCGGTGGGTCATTCAATCGCCTGTGCCCTTGAACACATGGCTCCTCAGTGGAATAACTTATGATAAGTGGTATAATGCTGTTAAAGGGAATGAGAGGTACGTGATGCTGCGCGTGTGTGTGTATCCGGATATCTACAGATTTAGTTATGGAGTGGACTCGTATTCCATAAAAAAACCTTCAATTTTTTCTAAACATGGTCCGTTTGACGTGATTAATTTAGAGTTTCCCTCATCGAAACGCAGCTCTCCAGTCACTTCTGGATTTATTTTGTCAGCTATAGCGACAGCCAGACACCACCACGGTCACAGAAAGCCCTACGTGTTAAAGGAACAGTTCACTCAAAAAGAGGATTCAGTCACCATCTACCGAAAGTCGGGGAAAGTTGCATATTCCACAAAAACGTTTCTTGAGCTTCACAATAAAACAGACGTTGCAGCGTTCTTCTCGACAACTGGAGTGGATGGGAACTTGTTGTAGACATTAAAAAGCAACCAAAAAGAAAATTTACTCCATACAGCTCGTTATAATCCAGGACTACAGAAGTCCTGTAGGATTTCAAACTTGTGCACCCACTTCAGACAGGGTGTGCGCTAACACTTTTAGCTTAGCAGCTACAGTGAAGATTTTGGTTTAAAGGTGCACCGTGTTATTTTGGGGAAGACATTTTAATCAGTAGAGTAAGATATTCATTGACTTTTTATATGCCTGAACAAACAAAAAAACTGTGTTAGTTTTAAATGACTGAATAAACACAGTTTAAATGACAACACAGTTTCATCCTGTTGCACTTCGTCTATAGGTGGCGGACCCTGCCACCTTTGTAGCTTCAAACAGTGTTCTTATTTTCCTCTGAGAACAGCGTGTTTATTCAGTTATGGATAAGATGAATATTTCTGAGTTTATAATATTGTAAATAATTCAATTATGAGTTTGAATTTCTTCTCCAAACCCCATAGTGCTCCTTTAAAAAGACTGTAGAAAAACCTCTTTTCAAATCAATTTTTGATCTCAGGGCTTCTAGAGACTTGGGTTACACCGGCCGAGCTGTGTGGAGCCATTTTATGTTTATTTCTGTTGTTGTTTTTTACGTCCCCATCCACCCTAGTTTTTAAGGAAGATGCTGCAACCCTGTTCTGCTGTGAAGCTCCTGAACTGTTTTGAAACCAAAACCAGACTTCCCATCAACATGGGGTCGAGTAGATAATGACTGAATTTAAATCTTTTTTCCACTTATCCTTTATGCAGAGGCTGGTGTGTGTTGTTGATACTCTACCTGTTTATTCATGCTGCGCTTGTCTGATGCTAACCCTTGCAGTAAATCATGCCTGGCACTGAGATTATTTATGCCGTTGGCTGATAAGTATCATTTCATTGCATTTAAATTGCTAAATGCAACAGTGGCCGTGCTTTGATTAATGCCGCACAAACACATTTTCATAGATATGTCTTATAAAGGTTGATGTGCCAGATATTTATTGGCCAACACCTTAATTGCACTGGCACTGATCATTACAGCCACAGTGCGTATAGTGGTCTCAGAGCAGGGCTTTTAGGCACCTTGTCAACATGTTAGCTGAAATGGTGTCTACACATTCAGTCACCTCAACGATGCAAAATGTCAGCTTTCAACTTGGTTTACTCCACCGTACAAGTACTTTAAAGGCCCTTGTGTACTTCCACTTCTCTTTCTCTCCCCTTTACCCCCCCCACCTTCACCTTCCGTCCGTAAAGTTGTGAGTGGAGCTGAGCTGTCGTTAATTGAAAATTGGCATATTCATTCCCACCGCTGAATCGCGTATCAGAGGAAATAATTCATTCGTAATTTTGCTTCGCAGCACTTTCCACATGACAGACGCAGCAGCGGCAGACAGACCGAGAGCAAAACAAAAACACATTTGCGCTTGGGAGGTGAGAAGCGGTGTAATGGAGGGGGCCGCTGTACGGTGATTATGAGCACAGGTTTGTGTGTGTTTGTGTGGGTGTGTGTGTGCGTGTGCGTGTGTATGTACATGTGTGCATGCGTGTTTTGTGCCATACATCATCGCACGGCTGCCTGTTGTGATTGCCTGACCCAAGGTTTCAGCGCATTACCACCTTAACAGTTTTGTGGTTGGATTTATTTGTTGAGTGCACACACATAAACACACACACACACACACTTAGACCCATCGCATCTTCTCGCTTCAGCTGGGTCAAAGTGTTTCTCTGTCAAATGTTTGCAGATTGAGAATGAATTTCAAAATGTGATGCCCATGAATAGCTGTGATAAACAATTTTCTGCAGGCGTCATCACTTCGGCATAGAAACGCCATGATGAAGCCTCACTCTGTTTTGTTTTTTTCCCCTCCACAGACGAAATCATTACTTCATATCTGTTCATCAGGCTCTCAAACTGAATGCAGTTCTTTGGTCATATTGATTTTTTCGGCATAGGCATTGTAGGCATTTGTTTTTTTTTCTTTCATTAATATCAACGTGCAACAGCTTTAAGCTCAGACTGGTTTTGTAAGATGCTGCGCTCAAAGTGCCTCCACTAAAAAAAAATGTACCTTTATAGGTGGCTGTGGTAAGAGAGATTTGTTTTTCTTGAAAATGTCTGTTTGCTTGAATGGAAGAGGCCAGTTGTAAAAAGCACTGAGTGTCTGTAACTGAATCTGTTGTGACCAGGATGGACGTCTCAAATAACTGGAAGTACCTGTGGGGTAATACTACAGCAGTCACTGTTATTAAAGCTCAGCAGAACCTCTTTGTCAAAATAAGCTCAGCACAACCTCTTTGTCAAAATAAATGGTAAAGGATGTATCACCCCTGCCATCACAGCAGTTTAACAAGTTATTACTCAGGAGTGAGTAAGGAATGAATCAGGAACGCCTTGATAGTTAATGAATCGTTAATGAGTATTTACTTAATAACTGTGATTCGAGGACTATATAATAGATAAAGATGAGTTACTAGAGAACAGACTCAGAGATATTATATATATATTAGGTAATGATCAGTTCATTAATATAAGGACAGATTAATAACAACTCATTAGTTAGTAATTACTTTATCATTCGTTACTCTTTATATGCACCGCCAGGGTGGGTGAAATTAAAAATAAGTGATTATTAGTAATTAAGTAGATTAATAAATAACTAATGACTTAATTATTAGTTACTCTTTTTGTGTAGTGAAACATAAAACTGAGCAGTTGCCCAGTGGCTCATTAAATACTAATTACTTAATCATCACACATGCTCTTTTTGTGACTCATTAACAATTCCTGATTCATTCCTTACTCCCTCCTTAGTAACTAATCACATCTTTGTGTACCTTATTGTGCAGTTTTGCCAACAACAGTTCCATCCCTAAAAACAAAAAACCTTAGATTGTCATAACGTGTTAATAGAAGAGTCAAAATGTCTTCAAAGTTTTCAAAGACAATCGTTCTCCATGCAGCATGGCCACAAAGCTGACCAGTCATCCACAGCTAACGATGGCAAATCAGCAGAATTGCCACAGCATAGTCCTTCACTCATCAACACCTCCTTCTCTCTCCCTCCATCCCTCATGCTCCAGCAGACTGTCCTTTCACATGGCCCTTCATCGCTGGGCTCTGGACTCATCAGTACTCTGGTGTCATGGTCTCTGTCTTCACATACGCCAGCCTCAGCAGGTACAAAGTGAATAACTCTGAGAGACATGAGGGCAGTAAAGCCCCTCTGCATCAATATTCACTGTTTCACCAACATCTTCCTTACCTCTGTTATGAAGTGCTGCAAGGCAGACAGAGGGGTGCACTGGATAACGCAAAAACACACTTCTTCTGACAACACTTTTGTCCTACAGGCAACAAGTCACAAGACATATTTAAATCCTTCGTCAAGGAACTTGATTCGGGCAGCCCCTACGGACAATATTCACTGATATCTCACTCATGATCTTGTTTGCTTATCGAGGTCATGTAGAGGCATCAGTATTAAATGTAGTGTTTCATAACCAGTAAAATATATAATATTGAAGAATTCTGCACTAAAATGCCTTCAAAGAACCAGACCTATATTTTTGTTGAGTTGCATATTAACATTATCCCAAAGGTTTCCAATGATCAAACTCAGAGAAACCAACAAGTTTGTTCAAGGTGAGTCAACATGTGAGTAAACTTGTTACTTTGGGTTTTTGTTCCTCCATAAGGTCTGCCTCTGCCCCTCCACTCTGCCTGCTCCTCCCATACAAACACAAAGTGTCTTTTTGATTTTGATAGAGAGACTCCTAGCAGGAGAGCAGACGCATGTGCATTAACTACAGTGCAGTAAAATGTTCAATATTTTCTCTCAAATGTAGTGAAGTAAAAAGTAGCTTAAAAAGGATATAATAATACTACTCACATAGTACTTGATTAAATGTATCAACTTGCTTTCAACCACTTTTCTCATGACAAAACTGATCAGCTTCTTCTATAATTCAGGTCTGGTTAGACAAATACAACTACTTCGGGAAGGTTATGGAAACAACACCATCATGTTGAAAAGACACCAGTGAGACAGGGCAACTCAGACAGGACAAGAACCGCTGTCCGCGTTTCCAGAGTCATGCTCTTGGTTGATCATCCGCTCCGACTGCTATAGAATTACACAGTGTAAATGTTTTCTTATGTCCACATAAACATACAATTATAACATCTCCAGCTCTGTTTACTTAATTTGCTCTGGAGGCATCTCACCCCAAGGTTTGCCTGGATGAGTATTCAGCATTGAATAGCCACGTTCCCTCTATAAAAGCTTGAATACTGCCCCTTAGATAGATATGCCAGAAGCCCTGAAACACTGGACGTTTGCCCACAGAGGCTCAATCGTCATAATGTGATTGCCGGTAGGTTCCAGTATCGATAACTCTTGTGTGCCTTCATTCATTTGACGTGAATTTGCAGCGAGTTGTTCATTCGGATTTAAAGAGGACTGAAAACACTCACTTCAAAAAACTGTTTTCTTCCAGGAAGGTCAAAGAAAACGGTCTTGTATCAGTGTCTTGCTCCAGGCCACTTCAGCAGGACAGATGGCTATCAACATCTGTCCTGCTGATTGTGAGGAACGTACATGTCAACTCTGAGAAAACCTCAAGACAGATGCTGAACATTTCTCTCGACAGTACGACCTGCATGTGAAGACGGCCAACCAGATATCGGGGGAAATCTCCAAAACGATCCCTTGATATTAAAATTCACACATAGATGTTGGACTGAGGGGCCAGCCTCCATTGTGTTTTGGGCGGCTCGGGGCAATCTAACATTAATAAGCACTGGTGTCCACTGTTGTCCTCCTCTTCCTCTTCCTCCTCTTCAAATACCTCCCGTGGAAGAGGAGATCCGGTAATGACAGGGTTGTAAAGGAGCCCCCGTGGCCCGACTCTTAACACTCGATAGGCTGGCCGGTCACACCCAGCATACACACTGTCTCTCTCTCTCCCTCCCCCCTCTTCACACACACACACACACACACACACACACACACACACACCACACATTCAAACTCACACCCCTGTCCTCCGTACTAGAATTAGCCGTTGGCTGCACTCCAGTCAGATCCGCTCAATATTCCACCCTTCCAAAAAAACCACCCCTCTCTCTTCTCATTGTTCACTGGAGGCCGCACATTGCCACAGTCATAGCTGTGTCACAGCAATCAATCACCCGTCAATGTGAAACGGCTACACCATTACAGAGAAAACACGATGCGGCCCCGCACTGTCATCTCCCCCCCAAACTCCTCCCTCGCTTTCACCTGACATCCGTCCTCAAACTCCATCCTCCCGCTTGACCTCCATCCGCTTCCTCTTTCCCCTCATCATCGCACCACTTATCACCTCGCCGTGATTCAGTCTCTTGATTCATTATCCGGCTGGTGACCCTCTCACACATATGCAGAGATACGCGCAGACAGACAAACACGCGCTTGCACTTTGCGTTTTACTCCCACGCGTACATGTACTGCGCTGTACAACTGAATACGCAGACAAATCACTACATCTCAGTCCATTCTGCCTGCGACTGACTGTGTTACACCAACAGATGTCTCAGCAGCACAAGACAGTAATCTGATTTCTCTCCAAAGTGAAAGGCACGGCAATTCGAAAATTAGTAATACGATTACAGTTACTGATCTCAGTGACACTTTAGTTTGACGTGGCTTGTTGGTTGTCTTACTGGGAGGTTAATGAAAGGTTGAAATCTGTTTTGTCTCACTTCAGAGAAGAAATGTCTGTGTGATGTGTTAAATTAGCACGTCCAGACAATATATCAACATTGTTTCAGAAAAAATCTACATCCATACGTACTGAAGATGCAAATCACATGACCAATCTGTCTCTTATCCATAACTGTACTTTGTCTGTTCGTGTTTGTGACAACGTAACATCCATTTCATCAAATCAGATGCATTTGCCAGTGATGCTACATATACTGATAAGACTCTATTAGGAAGCGAAGATGCGTGTCTGAGTCACCGTTTCCTTCACCCTGGAAATATTTCTCCTAAAGATCTGTTTCCAGTGACCTTCAACGCCATTCACGTGTGATCAAAAGACCACAGAACAAAAATGCTCATATATGTGTGGACAGGATCTAAGAATCAGCTTGTTTTGTTCAGTGTCAGAGGGTGTGTGAACCTGTTTTATCTGATATCACTGTGTTGGTGTAATAATGATTCATGCTGTTCCAAGATCCTCTTTTAAGCCTCTGACAAAAATTAGGAGATCTTCTTCCTCAGTTCCCTTATTATTTCCCAATTCTTCTCAGTTTTCTGTTGCTGGTTAGTTCTCAGTTGTGTTAAAATAGACCCTTTGTTTGGTTAGATTCAGTCATGGCCCAGGAGCGACACCAACACAGCAAGATTACATGGTGCACATGGATCCATTCTGAGGACCCGGAGACTCCTGGAGTGCTGCACACGCTTGACATGGCTAACGTTACGATAGCTGCTAGTCAGTCACGACATCTGAACCTTAGGCCAGGTAGGCCATAATGTCTCATCTCCTATTTCTACAGTATGACAAGTTGGATTTGGCTTTGTAGTTTCAATGTGGGTCAACACAGAAATGCAGGGTTTCTCAGAATGTGTAACAATTCCGATTATATTGTGAGCACCAATCATTATTTCACCTTTGTTTGTTTGCGAGACAACATGTTTTTCCTTTCCGTGGAAAAGACAGCAGATTAAAAAAGCTGTGACTTCAGACTGTATAACCAGCTTTCCCAACACTGTAATCTTCATCTTTCACATGGTAATAGTGGCAAACATGGCAGGATTTCAAGCCCTTGTCATACTACTAAGAATACTTTGAGCCCTGGGTTTTATGTACAGATGCTCAAACCTTCAACTTCTAATCAAAGGGTCAGATATTTTTCTCAAGCAGTTGTTCATCTTTCGTACAACTGGGTGTTCTCAAACGATAAAAGAGCTCCAAACATGAGACGCGTTAACGTTGTCTGGGGGGAAATATGAATGGGCCTGTGCATACCGGAACCACAATGGCGAACTCAGTCAAGCAAGTATGAAACAAAATGCATCACGACATGGTAGTTTGAAACAGCATGATCATCAAACTGCTAATCATGTCAATCTATCATCTGTCCATTATCCATATCAATGCCTTCACTCAGCTCATACCTGGAGTTGGTCATGTCAGTCTGTCCTCCCTGACTCTTCTCCAGCCCGAGTTTGGTGAAAATCCCGACCAACACCATGATGGCCACCACTCCACAGATAATATACACGATCATGTGGGTCCGATCCCGGTCTGGTTCCTGGTGGACCTCCGTGACGGGTTCCGCTGGCTTCCCTGTGTTTGCCCACACGGGTGTGTCGTAGTTGGAACAGGAAGTCTGGTCCAAACTGTGGACTTTGAACTGGCAGCAGAAGCGGTAGAAGCAGGAGCCACAACAGAACAGGTAGATGCCGGCGTTACAGTTGAAGGGCGGGTCCCACTGGCCCATGACATCATAGTAACCCCAGCAACGGTTGCCGGCAATTGGAATCACTTTGTCCTCCGCTTCTGGCGTCGGCGTTGCCAGCGCGGCCTCCGGCACCGCAGTGGGCTCCGCTGTCTGGTTGGAAACTTGGGCCAACGCTTGACCCGGTCGCCAAGAGTTCAGTCCACCCAGAGAGGTCAAACCCAGGAGGACAGCCAGCGAGAAGCTCACCAAGAGCGGATGAATGGAGGCGGCCATCTTGGACTGATTCCAATGTCTTGCGATGGCTCAGTGCTGATGTGTATTTGTCAGTGATAGGCCCAGACTAAAGCTCCTAGGATAAAACAAAAACAAAGAAAGGAAACATTAGATATCCTTCTGGTCCAGAACACCGGATGCATCTCTGAGTCTTTCAGGTATTCATTGAGAGGGTTTCAACTACATTCAATAGGGAGCTTTCAATTAGCGTTGTGGGAGTTATTACCCCACGCAGTTACAGAAAGCGGAATTGTTGTCAAGGGACAGAAGAACAAGTGAGTGAAAGAAATCAATCTCCCATCTCAACATGCTCCTAACAGGAGTGAATGAGTCCCTTGTGAGCAGGCACTCACATGCGCAGACGCATCACACTCCCTCGCAGGTTACTGTACGGTGTGTGTGTGTGCGTGTGTGTGTAGGTGTGTGTAGGTGTGTGTGTCTTTATCAAAGTAAATAAATATCCCAGAAATTCAGGAAACGTCACCTTTCACAAAGCCATATGTCGTCAGCAGACAGCAGAGGCGGTTGTAGACAAATCCAAAGCTTGGAGGGAGTCCAGTTTAAGAGGGCGTGTTACGTACGAATGAACTCGCCTCTGGCATTTCCAGCAATACGCTCCCCCCGCTGAGTGGATGAATAATCTGTGAAAAGTGAGAACTCTGAGGTTCTGGGGCGCCGGTGAGAAAAAAGAAGGGGGGCAGATTCCTCCGAAATTCACAGATAGTCACGGGCTCCCCACATGAAAGGCTTTTCACTCCGGAGACGGACTCATATTCCTGAGTGGATAACAACTCTACACCGGAGTCAAGTCAGTTCTGATGTCCTGGAAAAAAACTCCTGACCGGAGCGAAGTGTTTCTCCACTGGAGTTTGTCTGTCTCCTCCACTTCTCCCCCTCTCAGAGTTTAACTTGCATCAATCATCCTCCTACTCTCAGTGTCACCGCTCAGGAGAAGCTTTTTTATTTTAGCGGTGGGCATCTTTTCGCTGCCACCTCGGTCCACTTTGGGGAGACGTGGAGCTCCAGTCTTTCAGCCTCTGGTGATGCTAAGTGTGGAGCTTTTATTTTGTCGAGATTAGTATCAGATATCTCCTTCCAATCTCCAGACCCAACAGGTCACCACAGCTGCTCAAAAAGTCTTTAAAGCATCACTCCGGGCTGTTGCAAAAAGCTGAAATCCCGTGATGATTACAGTCCGGAAGCGTCCCACTTGCACCTGAGGCTCACACACACACACACACACACACTCTCTCTCACACACACACACACACACACACAAACACGCACACACACACACACACACACTCACTCTCTCTCT
>CAEMYA010000047.1:1020030-1092674 GCA_903131615.1 Diplodus sargus | reverse complement strand
AATCATATTCCCAGCTACTTAAAAGCAACACATTATGATTAACATGGCTATCATGCTTAGTCATAGGTGTGATTGGCAAAGAACAAAAAAGCAGGAAAATATAGGGGTCCACCAAGTCTCTCTTCACATTTATGTTGTTCCGTTGTCGGCTTCAGCTAAGAAAGAAATAGTTCGCCTCACATGTCCAAAATTCTTAGAACATACAGTGTTTCCCCAAGATTGTTCTGGTAACTTAGCAACACTAGGGGGGTCTGGGGGAATCCCCCCCGGAAGAAAAATTTGAAAAATAACCCTTTAAATGGTGACTACTGGTGAGATTTAAAAAAATAAAAACATTTTCAGAATTTCAGAATGAGAATCTAAGACATGAGACATTAGAGAACTTAACCATTATTTTCTTTATTATTATAGATTTTTATGGAAACAGAATCTGTTTCAGAAGTCAGTGGGTCACCTGACATGGAAGTTACTGAGAAAAAAATCATAATTTCTGCATATGAATATTCATATAAAATACAAAAAGTACAATAAAAAGAGCTGTGTCTCATTTGTCCAGTTTACTAACACAATCTGCTGCTGGTTTGGAGTCAGTGGGTCACATGACATGGAAGAAAAAGTGCAATTATTTTGTATTAATATATTTATGCTAAGTAATTTAATGACGGTCCCTAAATCAGTCTCAGTGTTTCAGCACGAGGCTCTGAGAGGTGAGCTGACCGTCCTCCTGCTGCTCACACTGGGAGAACCTCAGTAAAGTCTCGGCTGGACCCGAGCAGAGCTTAGATCAGGCCCAAATAATCAAGCCCGACCCGCGCCCGTGCACGTTGTGTCCGAGCCCGGCCGACATATTAACTGTAACTGGAAAGCCGACACAGGTTGTTACTGCCCACGCGTTACTCTCTGACCACTGTTTTCAGTAACGAGTAATCTAACGCGTTAATATTTCCAAACCAGTGATCACTGTGCGTTACTATTATTTTTGTTATTTTCCTCAGTAAAAATATAGATTTTTGCTTTCTTCTTGCGTCTCGGGATCACGTTTCCAGCACGAGGATAACTCACACAAGTCACGTGTAACACCACGCAGCAACACAAACAATGGAGGGAGGAGAGAGATGTCTGTTTTCTAGCTGGAAATACAGTCATTATTTGAGTTATTAAAAAAACTAAACGCAAATGCTTGATCAAGAGCCCGACCCAGCCAAAGACAGTGGCCTGTTGCAGCCTTTGATCGCATCATCATTACACAAACTGTCCACGACTCACAGCGAGAGTGGGTCCACTTGATTACTAACCTGGCATAGCTGGTGTTGCATCGGCGGGCGGAGTTTGCTATCAAATTAATGTAAAATAAGCACATCGGTATACGCCGGGGTAGATTAATCAAGTGGACATGTTTGAGTATCGGACGCTTGAGAGCTACTGTGTTCGGCTGGATTAAATAAAAGTGGGGGGGACAAAAACGGGATTTCGGAAAGTGGGGGGGACATGTCCACCCTGTCCCTAGTGGATGTTACGCCTATGTCACCACAGAAATAAGGAAGAAGCAAACCTGGCTGATGTTTGTGATCGAACATCAAGCTATCTCCTCTTGACGTAAGGTTAGCTAGTTATATATATCAAGTAGCGTTTGCCAACATTAGTTGAGAGAAGCGACCATATACCACCATGATGTGTCCCTGAAGATTGTGGAGGGAGAAGACTCCTGGAGATCAGACGACGGGGTGGAGTTGATTCTGGTGAGTAGAACCTTGCCACTGGATGAAGAGGTGGAGGAGGATCAGGTGGAGGAGGCCCGAATGGGCGGATCTTAGAAAGGTCAACAATGGTAACCAGTCAAGGAATGCTGTAACATTATTTGGTGAGCTGCTAGCTTCATATTTAGCGGACAGCTATGTGAGTGGTGTTGGTCCATCATTTCCAAAGTTGCTCAACTATCCCTTTAACAACAACGCCATTGAAACTTTGACATTTTTCAGCGATCTCCATACATCCTGAGCAGAAACGAGCTGACAGCGTCTGGCAGTGTAGAATTCCAGCCAGTATAGTCGGTGAGATGTCTCTAATATTATCTGCAGATAAAAATAAAAAGTTCTTGAAAGTAACACTGCCTCACTGGAGGTTTTAGAGATGTTCCCTGGCTGTCATCATTAAATAAAAGTTTCATTTGCGGATGATCCCCCCACCACCACCACCACCACCACCAGCCACACATCCACCCACCCATCCATGCGGGCCAGCCGGGTCTTATTCCCAACTGGGGCACTTTTTGTACTGCGATCCCTCTTTGTCTGCAACCCTCTCATCTTTCCCTCTTCGTCAATCAAAAGAAGGTACACAAAGAGCTCGCCCTGTCTGTTCCTCGTGTCAGACAAAGAGGGAGACGGCCTGTTGTGAAAGAGGAGGCCTGCTCTAACCTCTCTGTAAGACAATGTGGGTCAGCTCGATATAAAAAGAAAGAACACTATCGGGTGTCTTGAATTTCCTGTCATGGATTTTTCCGTTTATTATTGGACCACATAACTTTAGATTGGTGTTGTACTCTGTTTGCTTCTAGTGTATAGTGTATACACCATCCTCCACTTCCATATTGTTTCTCTCTCCTACCACACCAAGAAAGTCTACCCCAGTTGCCCTCCCGCAGGCAGATCAATGGCTACTACTAATGCATTTAAGTATTGAGCCATTTGTTTACCAGCCCATCCAGTCTTGTCAGTCAGCTGTCCAAACAGCCACTTAGTTTCAAAACAATCAACGAAACAATCCATCAGTCAAAACCGTACACGCATGTTTCATTGCACGTTTCATGGGTTGTGTATTTACATTATACCAAATGTTTCCAACAATGACCTTGTGGAAAGCCCAGAGTACATATCGCTGCCTGAACGCTTTGAGAAGAGGTGACAAATAAGAAAGTTATTGCTATTTGTGCAGCAACAGCAGAAACACTAGTTGCAGATGGCAAATATTGCTGGAGGCAGAATCATGACCGGCCACACGGCTCGGAGTGTCTCCTCACAGCACGAGGAGAGACCTGAGTTTGAGTCTTCGTGCTGGCTGGTGCCTTTCTGTGTGGGGTTTGCAAGTCCTGTTGTTTTTTCTTTTGCACATGGTGCGCAAGGCTCCATCCCCATGCAACTCAGCAGGTGGATAAATTGATGAAAATCTGCCCAAAGAGTCGGCAGAGAGCTACCGATCAGCTAACCAGAGCACCAAACGCCCAGGGATCCACCGCGCTAGATGAATAGTCATGCAGGCAGCCAGTCGTCGTCGATAGAGGATCATCCGACTGCGTCTCCGCGGGAGGTCTGTGTCATTATTTATTAGCTGCCTGTCTCGGTTTCATCCTGATGCGGTCTCGGTCCCCTGCAAAGCCATCCACTGTGTGTATCTGTGTGTTTGTGAGTGTGTCGACAGGGACAGCCGCAGTAACTCAATCAGCCAGTCAGAGATGAAATCTGTCCTCACCTGTTCCTCAGGAAGAGCGAGAGTGAAGAGAGATGTGGAAGGAGAGTGTGTGTGTGTGTGTGTGTGTGTGTGTGTGTGAGAGAGAGATAGACAGAAAGGTCACCCAAAGGTGAGCGAGGAAAGGTGGAGGCGGTGTGGGTGATATGGGGGGAAACAATAAGACGGCAGGAAAGGACCTGGAGGGAAAAGGAAATAAAGAACAAGGTGCAGAGATGTCAAGCATGGACAGACAGCGAGACGATGGGCCCCCTGGGCACAGACATGTAGAGCAGAAGACCCTCGACCTCTTCTGCACAAGACCCAGAAGAACTGTGGGTAATCAGCGTTTCTTCAACGTGGTTTAATATTCCTCTGTCACAGCTTGAGTCTGTTTATTGTCTCTGTCATCATCTTGTTTTGTGTCTCCTTGTAGTTGTTTTACATCTCTTTGTTGTGATTTTGTGTCTCCTTGTAGTTCTTTTGTGTCTCCTTGTAGTTCTTTTGTGTCTCCTTGTAGTTCAGTTTATGCCTCTTTGTCGTCATTTTGTCTTTTAGTTCTTTTTTTTTGCAGTTGTTTTGCATGTGTTTAGTTGCTTTGTTTGTTCTTTGCTGTTATTTTCCGTCCCTTTGTTGTTGTTTTGCCTCTATTTTCTGGTCACGTTGCATTACCTTGTTGGTGATTGACTGACTGTGCAACAAGACCGCCGTCACTTGGAACGGTCTGAATCCTTGAGCCCCCTCGGCCCGTCCTTGGTAGGCCCGTTCTGCAATCCATCCAGGGTGTCAAGACGTGCTGTAGAGAAAAGGGAATGGAAAGAATGATGAAAGACAAAAGAAAGAGGAGTGTTGGATAGAGTTGCAGTCAGGGGACCTTGCCGATGCGAAGTCAGTCACCAACTTAGCCTCACTCGCTCCTTCTCTCTCCTTCTGGTAAGTTCTGTGACACAAAGCGGATTTGTAAAATCCCGCCGACTGTTATTGCAGCCCAGTGATCTGTGCGTGCACACGCATGCGTGAAGGTGTAAAGCCCTTATATTAACATGTCTGATAAGACATACACTGTAAGGTCTATAATTCACACCCTGTAGCAGATTTAGTAGTCCATAATTAATCTCTTGTTCATTTAAAATGATCTATGCAGGCACCACTTTGGTTTAAGTATGTGTCTGTGCTGTGTGTGTGCGCGTGTGTGTGTGCGCGCAGTTCGAATTTATGGATTTCAGTGGATTAGCCTACTTTAAGGCTGATGTTTTCATCACCGAGGCTCCTAAACTTGTGGATGACTCATATCTGGTCCAGTACCGCTGATGACATCACTGCACATCTCACAGTGCTTCTCCCCGGAGCTGTTTATCCACCGACTCTATATTTATCATCTTATCACACTTACAGAAACACATTCCAGCTTGTGCTGTCGATTTACCTTCATGCCATGAAGAGCCCAGGAGCACCTTCGAGCCCTTGTGAAGGGATGCAAACTGGAGAAGAAAAAAAAATCCCATATATTTTAGAGCATGTAAATACGTGAGATATATTGGAAAGCAAATTGCCTCTGGGAGGATATTTTTCCTGATGTAATCTAAAATGTTCATGCTGAGATGGCGGTATCAAAGTGCAGGCTTCCTCTTTAATTTGATTCTTTAAACTTCTTCAAAGGGAGAGTGCAGTCGGAGGCGTACGGCAAAGCCCGAGTTTCTTCTTGAGAGGAGAGAAACCGGGAGAATGTTTAATTTTTGATTTCATAAATTGAACACTGACATATCCTAAATGAGCCAAAATAATTCATCTTATCCATTCAAATATTCATTCAGAGAGGTCTGTCATTCATAATTCAGTCAGACGGTCCTGAATCAGTCACCATGTGTGTGTAATTAACAAACTTTGCACATAGACTTCAAATTCATCTGGTGTTAGTGGGCAGCCGGAGCAGAGTCATGTCTGTTTCTTATTCTTCAGCAATGATACAGACCCCTTGGAGTCTACTTGGACAGCCCGACTATAACTCTCCCAGTCTCACTAATTCAGCTGCTCAAGCAAGAGATTTCTCTTTTTATTAGCTTAAAAAGGAGCACTTACCCAGGATGCTCCGAAGATAACCGTCCACGGTGGCGGCACATTGTACGCATCAGAGATTTATTAGAGCCACAAGTGATTTGTGGTCCCGGTAAATCCCTGATGTTGACTGCAAACTGCACCTTTCTCCTTCTCTTCCCACAGATAGCAAGCTTTGTAGTCATTTTACAGTATAACCACTTTGGGTCGAACTAAATTACTCTCCGACAAGGCGTCTTCCTCTTTTATATTACGAAGTTGTAAGCTTTCAGAGTTCTCCGGGAACAACGGCAGACGTGTTTTCCACGCCGTCATCAAAGCCCGCCGCAGTGACCTCATTATCCCTCTCAGATTTCAAAGCTCTTCCGAAATTGGTTCATCACAAAATCCATCTCCACCAATCACAAACAATCTAAATCAAAATGAGGTTCTCCGGTGTAGCTACAGAGGATATCCTTGTTCCGAGCAGAGTGAAGCGCATGTTCGCTATTAGGTTTGATTTGCAGTCAATTATCCTGCACTCAGCGCTGTCCATCAGTTTGTTACTTCTTCAGACAACATGAATGAAACAATGAATATTACAATGCTGCATTTTTAAACATGCTCTTTTTCAATTACGACACTTAAATTTCAAGACTTGCGTGTATCATAATGACATGAGACTGAAACTCCACTGCGTGTCTTTAAATGACCTGCAAATCACCTAGACATTTTAAGCTGACCTCAGAACTGTGGTTGCTGTATGAGTCTTTTTACCCGGCACATGGACTAATACATTTCAGGTTCAAATATTGCTGCAGTTATTGCGAAGCTACTGGTCAGAGAAGGATATATGCAGGTAGGATGTGTTGCTGTCACATAAATCAAACTGGTCGGTAAGACGGTCGATTGCAGAGGTGTAATTTGTGAAATATGGCCAGAATTTGAAGGTAGTTCCAAAAACAGAGGAAACCTATCCCCAGAGTAAACGACAACTGTGGCTCTCTGATTTCGATTGGAAAGTCATGAGCTTGTCAGATAAATGTTCATAAACCAAAACATTGGCTGTATTACAGTTTTGTCTCTTGAAGGCAGCAGGGTTTTCCTGTGGGGACGTTGAACTTCTAGACAAAAGGACCCGAAATTACTAAGAATACCTGCTTTAATCCTAAAAATGTCCCGTGTTTTGTTTCGAGTGACCGTGTTAGCTGGTAACTTTTGGCTGCGATTGTCATGGACGGGGGGCTAGCTTGCTATCGCGGGTAGTGATGCGCTAACAACATAATAACGCAAATACAAATGAGGCAGCAGGTTGCAATTCATGCTGCTCTTTGTATTATTATTTCATAGAAGCTAGATGAGTAAACTAAAGTACGATTAAGTGGGAGCTAACAAGCGCGCTGTGCTGTTCTGCTGTCACATTAGCTAGCTCAGTGCTACATTTTGCAGCCTTGTTGTAGGCCCTTCCACTTACCTCCACAGATCTTCCATTCGTGTGGATTACTCCCGTGCCCACTGATAATGCCCCTTGGAAATTTAAAAATGTACTGATAGGTTCCAGACTAATTTTGCCAGGCAGTTTAAGGGTTACCTATGTAGGATATTTTGTGTGATTACCACTGAGGCCTCCCTGAAGGATTACGTCATCTTTTGAAAACGAGGACAGTGACTAACAATAGTCCACAGGCCACATCTGTCCCCGGTAGTGGTCCTTAAGCAGATGTTTCACGGGCTCTGTGTCCTCAAATCTCCCAGCGGACTTCAGCGCAGACACATCACGGAGAGAGCAAACACCGAAATGTCATCTCCGTCGGAGCGGTCATCAGAAATTCATTGCATTCAAGATGAAGATGTGTCTTGGTTGATGGACTCTCTGGGAATCGCACAGGAGCAAGTGCAGCAGTGGCTTCATTTCATTGTTTCTCATGTCGCCCAGTGCAAACACACCGCTCAGGTTCACACTGCACAGATAAAATACAAAGGATCACAACAGTAGAGTGGAATTATGGTACAACCGAAACAACACAACAACTTAAAGTTTACTACGATAAAAATGTGAAACTTAAAAAGAGCATTGCACTTAACTTGACGAGACGCGCTCGACACATCTTAAAATACCAGATCTCATTATCCGATCACACATACTGTCTGTCAGCTTTCACACTGGCACGCAGACGGTCACACCTTTTGACAATCCTGTATAGAGCATATGAAGGTGTTTGTGTTTGATGCTGTGGATGTTTATATATATCGTGTGTGTCGGCTTTAAAGTAGTATTGATCACAGGAAATTGAAAGGCAATACGGTCACGGCGGACACATTTACGCACAAACACTCTTTGGACTCTTTTTGCATCCAGTTAACCCCTCGGGCCCTAACATCGTCAGTGACCCTTACAAGGTCATTGCACAGTCTATAATGCTACTTGACGCACACTGAAACACACACACTCGCTATCATTGAGAGTGAGGCTTTTAATTTTACACCCCCACTGTAAAGGTTTATCTCAGCCGTAATCAATAGTGTATGACTTTCATTATCTTTGTCGTCGGAAATATAATCACATTGTAGCCCGAGAGAACTGTAGCACAATCCTTTATCATCATAATCATCGCGGTAATTGTTATTGATGTAAGTGGATAGATATTTAAAGCACAGGGAAGCGCTGCGCTCGTCCTCGAGGAAGATCCGTTCGCAAAGAACTGCGACGCGGTTCCAATTTCATGGGTGAACAGCAAGCAGTGTTGTATGTCGTGTGTTCCTACTTCCTGGGTCAAGGTGAGGTTAAACATGTCCGAGCAAACACTGTCTGGTTAGAATATATATATATCCCTTTGTGCCAGTGGCGAACTGTGCCTATCAGAACTGGCCTTCTGTACCTTCTGGACTGTAATGGTATGATCACCTAGATATAAGTTAGCTAGGTGTAAGCTGAGTGGGTCAGTTTGCCACAGCAATGTTGTAATCGTACCTCAGGTTTGATTATGGAACAAGTGGCGGAGTAAGTATTAAGGTGCTTCACTTAAGTAAAAGTAGCAATATTTATGTTACAAGTAAAAAGACTTGACTTCATTGTACTACTTTAAGGGCTGAAGAGACACTGCTGTGCACAACAGGTACAGTACCTGTGCTGCTCCTCATCTTGAGACAATGAGGTATGTGATAACTAGCAAGCAACAGGGCAACAAAACATTCAGGAAACAACCATCTGTTCGCTGCGTACAGGACACAGAAATCCATTCGGACCACATGAGGTGATGTTTGGCGGTGCGTTAACGACTGCGTGTGATCACCCATAAAGACCTCTAACTATACGTGTGTGCCTGGCAGCTCATTACATATCAATAAGGAGTCTAAACTGCAGATATGATGAGGTCATTTCAATTATTATGAATGGCTGTGACTCATTTGGCCACCGTGTAATCCGGGTTAGACTGCGTGACCTATTACGGCTCACTTGAAAGCGCCGTCCGCTCAGTTGCCGTGAGTTCATACAAGTCCATATGTGATTGAACTGCCGTGGACCCTCACGCGCATTAGTTCCTGTATGGATGTGTGGGATGTAAATGCCTCGGTCAGATTGACACGCAGTGCATTTCCCCCGTGACCGAGTTATTGCAGAGGGGTCATGAGGCCGTGCCTGTGCTCACGGGGGGGGGGGGAGCTAACTCATATTGAGCCTGTCGAAAGGATCGCACGGCATCAGTCATCGTATGGCAGCCGTGCATCAGTGTCTGCGAGCTGGTTTCCTCAGAGGACGCTTTTCCGCATTTCTCTCCTTCCTGCGGTTCACCCAGAGTGCACCGCCTCTGATACTTTTTCAAAGCGGCGCATAGAGAGAGGACACCCGACAAAATAATTACAGGCATGAAAGTGAAGCACATTACGGAATCGCCTTGAAAGTCGTGAGTCATCGGAAAGCCATTTCCTCGCAGAACAGCTGTGTTTTTAAAAGGGAAAGAGATTAGTGGCATTGTTTGTCATTAAGGAAAAATAACGAGGGTTGCGTAATTTGTGGGTGCCGTCTTTTTTTTTTCAGCTTTTTCAGTGGAGTGCGGCGTTGGGATTTAGAGAGTGATTATATTTGACATCCTGCTAACAATCCCCCTGTTGGTGAAACCATTTAAAGGTACAAATAGCACGATGTTTCACTTTTTAGCTGGGGGCACATAACACAATAATAGCATCAGCTGTCAGCCGTGAAGACACTGTGGGCTCGTTGGATGAGCTTTTGAATCGGGGGAGGCTGAGACACACAAAGATGGAGAAGCCGCGGCGCTGAGGGACGAGAGGACTGGGTGAAAAAGAAGGTGCCTTTCAGTTTAATTAGCGTGGCAAATTAATTAGCAGCAGGATGTGAATTAATTAGTGTTCCAAAGGCAGTTTAAAGAAAGCGCCATAAGGAGCCACTGTCGAGGTCCCATAAGGCTTTACAGTTTGTTGCAGCCCAAACATTATCCTATTAATTAGCAATTAAATGCTTCTTGAATCCAACTTTCTATCAATCTCTTTCTCTGCTTTTTTTCTTACTCCATTGTTTATTGTCTCCGCGCCGGCATCACACATTTGTGCAATCCACTAATTCTGTTTCTGTTTATCCACACAGTGCAGCAGGCTGTCGACCCGAGGGGCTTTTTTTTTTATACCGATAAAAAAAGCACACTTTAGGAGATTCAAGGTTTTTTTTCCAATATTCCCTCCTAAAGATTTGAGGCGGAGTGCCGAACAGGGCACTGTCTGATATTCTCATTGATTTTTAAAAGCCATCTCATTTCCCATGCTCTCACTCCACTGCTCTCTGCCGACTTAACCAGGTTGGTGTGTGCGCGAGCGGGTCAGCGCGCAGGGGATTGGCTGGTTTAAAGAGCGGCCCCCTTGCTTTCGGTATCCACACAAACAAATGATTAAGGGCCCCGCTGCTGCGGGTATCGATGCGGAGGACTCGATTCAATCACTTCAATTTATGCGATTCAAAGCGGTGCCCTGGAGGAGCATCGCGGGGCTTCTTCATGCTGACGGGCCCGTCACGTCCAGACACTGGGGGGTAAAGTTTGTGCCGTTTGTATCAGATATCCTCCGTTTTATCTTTCTTCTGCAACATGAGGCCATGTGGAATTGATTGGACATGTAAGACTTTATCAATAAGGAGATATCAACTGGAATGTGAAGCTTTTCAGGTGAACATGGGAGATGGGAGAGGATCCTCGAGAGTCGCTGATGGTGGTGGAGGGAAAACCTGCGTTGCGAATTATGGAAACACTCACTAAAATCTTCTTGAACATCCTGAAGGTGACGGTGATGTGGAGGTGGCGGCCTGTGGAGCAGTCAGCCTGAAGGTGGGCGGCTGTGGCTCAGTGGTCTTGTTATTGGGAGGTTGCTGGTTTGATTCCCCTGGTCTGCAAGTCGAAGTGTCCTTGGGCAAAATACTGAACTCCAAGCTGTTCCTGATGTGCTCCACAACATGCAGCTTCTGTGGGTGGGGATGGCAGAAAAAACAGAACCTGACGACTGAGCATGATTAGATGTTAAGGGATCACCAAAGCGATTAGAATTCTTCCTGAGGGGAGCACGACCGCCTTAATCTCAAACCCTTTTGATATTCGTTGAGATATATTTCACTCAAAAGCCATACATGTCGCCATGTTGGTAGAGCGGGAGGAACAGTCAAGGGACCACCAAAGTCATGCGGGTTCATCATCTGGGGATCACGAATTGCAAAATTTCATGGTAATACAGCCAGTATTTATTGAGACATGGCAGAAAGATCGGACAAATTTGGTGACATCAGAATCGTGAATGTGGAGAGTTTGATGGAGGGGGTATAGATAATGTGTTAATGTGGGAGTCACACCTGCCTTTCTTTTTGTACTTCTCATTGAACCTCATACATTTTCTAACATAAAAAAGAATAGAACAACCTTCAGATCTGGTCCAACTCATTTCTACGAGCTCAGCGATACTGCCACAATTAAAATCATTTCTCTTTTTTTCAGCACAGAAATACCAGCTTTCATATTGTATGGGTGGGGATTGATTTCCTGCCATCAGTCCAGAAAGTGCTGCTGGGTGGGAAAGTGCAGGAGTCTGAGAAAACTTCGAGAAGATTGGAAGTTCACGTCTCAGGCCGACACAATGCCGTATCGATTTGCTCTCCGGTGCAATTACATTAATAAAGTGTGGTTCTTCTGTTTGTTATAACAGATAGAGGAGGGAGAAGAAAAAAAAACAAGACAGCCTCAAACATGTGTTTATAGCAGCAGCAGTGACATATTTCATCCAGTGGATGTTGTTTCCAGCATTTGTAGGTCACTCCAAGATCCACTTACTGTACATTTCAAGACCTTTCCCTCTTTAGCCCTGAGCTCTCGTTGTTGTCTCTGCCACGCTTACATTTTATGTTTTTTCTCTTTGCTTCTTCCTTGACGATTATTCTCTCTGGCCCCACTCGACTCCACGAAGGGAAGAGCAGCTCAAGCATCATCCGCGCTGGGGGTCGGAGAGTTGAATCTGTCGTCACGTTCTGTTTGATTCCTCTCCTCCTGACTCAACCTGAAGAAGCGCCTGCACCCTCTGCCCTTCATGCCGAGACGTGATTGGTGGGCCCTCCAAGTACCAGTACAGTTGTCTCCATGGAAACGGAGACAATGCAAAAGGGGAGGAGAACGAGGGTATTAAGCTCTCTGAGGTTAATTAGAAGATGAGTAAGAAACATGAAGCTATTGTCATCCGGCTTGTGTTTACCTATGATATATGATCCTTGACATCTTTTATAAATATTATGTTTTTTTAACTTCACTTAAATGTTTTCTCTCCTTTTTTTGTTTTTATATATATATATATATATATATATATACATACATACACACACACACATATACACACACACACACAAACAAAATCTAAACATTTAACTAAAACAAAAATAATAATAAAAAACAGAGTTAGCAGACACTTGTTCAGGTAGTCATCAAATTATAAATGTTTTTCTCACCAACAGCTCCTCCACACGCCGCTCATCTCCGCCTCGGGCTATGTGTTGTTTCGAACGCAGACAGCTCATCAAGATGAGAGACAGGTTTTCAGGTTGTGAACTAACCAAACCGAGCTTCAGGACTAACAATACGCTTCCCGCCCCGAGGCATAAAGTTGTGGTGTTGTATCTTTTAATTTCCTGGCGTGGCAACTCTCTGCTGACTTTTGGAGAAAATGAAAGGCAAGCAGTTTCTGTTTACTTTTTCCTCTCTCGATCACAGTCAATTTTGCAAATACTCAACAGGCTCCCTCCTGTATGTGCGCGCAGCTGTCAGAAAAAGCAAGTGCGATGGCTGACAGCGCTCTCCCGGGTTCTCAGTTTTCTGAGAAATACAACGGAGCTAATGAGGTTCAGTTGTCACTCATGGCCTCATCTGCCAATTCAGGAGTGCTACTTAAAGACGCCACACCGATACGGTAAAAACAAATCCTCCTCTAGCAACACCGAGGACTCGCTCCTGGTCACCCCCTCTCTCTTCTGTGATGTAACATTGAGGCTGGGGTTAACCATCGATTCTTCCAGCTGACTGTGTGGAGTCATGGCTGGTGTCTGTCCTCACCCAGCCGCTACCCGGCCAATCGACTACAGCAGTCTCTGATCAATGCTAATGACGCCGCATGTGCAGCATCTCTACAACTTTTACACCACTTCCCAGGTTTTGCTCATTTAGCACTAACAAATGTCGGGGGAAAACTCCAGGGGTAATCGATCTCAGATGTTTCCTGATCCAGTGATGCCGCTAAACTCTGTGCAGTTCCAGCACTTCTAGCTGTAACCCACGAGACTGCACGTGGGTTAACGATCACAGATGCTACTAGTGTCAGGATGCACTACAGTCGGTAGCAACCATAACTCAAACTGTCTCTTCTATTGGTCCTGACAGCAGAAATGTTCTTCTCTTCTAAGAATTTGCTTTCTATACATCCAGCTGATTTTTTGAAAAGAGAAATGTGGTGTGGAATTTGACTTTGACTGTATGAAAGTTTAGCTTTTTAGCTTGCCTAGCGATGTATTTCAGCTCTTAGCATGTTTAGGTTATGCGGTTCAGCCACAGATTCTGACAGTGTGCGTTTAAAAATGTCAACCTTCTTCTCTTGGTTGGAATTTGGTTTCTATACATTGATCAGATTTTCTTTTTGTAATGTGTAAGAGAAATGTAATGTGTAATTCAGCTTTGACAATATTAAAGCTCGTACCTTATCTAGCAATGTATTTCAGCAGTTCAGGTAATGCAGTTCCAATTCAGACAGTTCTACATTTCAGCTTCCAGCATTTCAAATATATTTGAGCTTTAAGATTGTTTGGGCGATTCATTTCACATTTATGGATTTGCAGCAATGCTTTGCAATTCATTTCAGCTTCCAGCGTTCACGCTGCATTTTCTGACCATCATGCATTTTCCCTTCCCGCTCGTAGCACTGAAGCACGATTGATATTTTTCTGGTTGTGTGTAGGTAACCCAATGCAAATGTTTTTTTTTGTTTTTTGTTAAATATTGAATAAGTCTACACTTGCAACTGCCTCCCTATTGAGCTGGTTGGATGGGTCAACAAAATGTACATTGCAAGTATGTATTTTAAACAAAGGTCTTAGAACTGATGAAGATTTAGAGCAGAAAAAGATGATGTGTCATTCTGGAGGACAAATTTAAAAAAAAAAAGCATCTTACCATTCAAACTGTAGTGACATGTTGACCTGTGCCACATGGCTGATGAATGCAACGTTGGTGGGTCCACCACTTTGGTACAGACTGGCACATCTCAGTAACCATTAGATTGTCATGAAATTGTGTGCTGACATTCATGATCGCCGGATGATGAATCCTAATGACTCGGGTGGTCTCTAAACTCTTCCTCCAGTTCCACCAGCAGGTTGACATTCATGGATTGGAATGCGATTTCTCAACAACTATCGAATGCATCGAATCAATATCTGGTTAAAAACATTCACATTCCCCTCACGACGGGTCAAAAAAAGGACACACGGGCCTGTTTTTGAGACGTAGAAATTGTTTGTTTTCAATACATGCCTCTCTCTCTGTGTGTATGAATGTTTATGTGTCACAGACAAACACACACACACACACCTCCTGCAATCCTCGTCTGTAAAGTTGTTTATATGCAGCCTCAGAATCCTCATTAAATAAGGCTGAAAAGATACCGAGGTGCCAGGCCACCGAATCTGAGGATCGGAGGGAATGATAATAACACTGTACCGGAGTCAGCAATAAATCACAAACTGATAAGGTCAGCTCCTGAATAATGATCATGATAATGTGATGAGTTCCAGCCATGAGCTGGCGGACGGTTCGGGGGGGAATAAAATGGTGAGAGAGGAGCTCACACACACACATACACTCTGTAGAATGTATACATTATATACTGTACATGTTCATGTGTGTGTGTGTGTGTGTGTGTGTGTGTGTGTGTGTGTGTGTGTGTATGTATGGGGGGTCTGGTGCATCTGTGTGTGGGGAATTTTCATTTGCATGACTGAGCAATTGTGCACTTTGGATAGGTTTACTCAGAAGCTCAGTTTGGCAAGCCATCCGCCTTTTCCCATTTCCCCCCAGCCAGGAAACAATAGCTCCTCTGCTAAATATAGAGCATCTGCGTTTTAACCTCAGCCTTCTTCTCACTCTGTCCCACCTCGCTCTCACACAAAACACACTCTCCTCTCTCTCTAACCAATTAGGAAATCATTCCTCACTATGCCTGTGTGTTTTTCTCTTGTAATCTCCCGTCTTCCTGGCCATGATAGACTGGTGGGTTCAGTGCTTTGATGCTTTGATGAAGCCTTTACGTTGGCATGAGATTCAGCTACATGTAAGCCACACGAAAAACTGTGAGCTGATTTCTAATTTGCCTGTACAGATGCATCTGCCCCCACTTCCGTTCAGACCATTTTCCCTTCTTCTTGGGACAGTCCGCAACCATTTATATAACATGGGGGTCGGGATTTGATTCATTTACTTTATTTACACTCTGTGGTACGACTTTATGTGAGCCGATGGGGTTTGAGCATAAGTATGAATTAGGCTTGCTGTTAGGTTGACTTCTGTTTGCAATAGAGTGTTGTAGGGACGATGCGTTTTCGTAGGCTAGCCAGGAAGTTAGCAATGCTCAGGTTCCCCTCGACAGAAAGCCCAGGCGATATTTGGATAGATTTTTGGATAATTGACTAAAATAAGCTCTGTGGCAAACAGAAGTCTATGATACATGTTTTGTCCAGCAAGATAATCTTCATGGATGGATACCACTTTTGTGATTCATGAAGCCTAAATCAAATTGCTAGCAGGAAGGGTAAAAAAGGTAACATTAGGCTATAAACACACTACACTGCAGTTGCATGACTTGCTGTTTTTAAGACAAGTAAGAGCTTTATATTTTAATTGTGGGACATTAAATTATGTATTTAAAGGTCCCATATTATACTGTTTTTCATCAATTTCACACAGCTGTAAGAGGTCGAACAACACTGTACTTCCAAATGCATTGCCCCAAACCCATCCGTGGTCCTGAATTTCAGCTGTCCAAAAGTCGCTCTACTAAGCTCTACTGAGCTCTACTGAGAGCAGGCTGTTTCTGTGCGTGCACCTTTAGATGCTAATGAGCTCCGTCTGTCAATGCCTGCCTTGCCTGCTACACGCCCTTCTCAGGGAGAGGATGCCGCTTGCGCTAGCAGTAGCAGGCGCTAATGTTTTACAGTGGATGTGCCGCTATGGCTCGACAAGATGCTGTCGTTCAACCATACCAGTTTGACCCAGAATTGGACCCAGAAGGAGAGGCTCCTGAAGAAATACAGACTCTGCGGCTGCAGCAGGACGTTTCAAAATGGTTAGTGTGTCTGAATAATGTTAGTTTGTTCGTATGTGTTGTTACAGTTATTACCATGTAGCTAATGCTAGCTCCTGGTAACGGTAAAGGTAACTTATAGTTCTTAGGCAACTCTGAAAATCTCTCCTGTCGTTTCGTCACGACAGCAGCTGAATCTGAACAGTCTGTTGGAGCCCCGTTTTACCAGTAGGTGGGCTGCAGAGACCATGTAGGACTTGTTTGCTTTCCTCCTTCTGGGAGTTGGTAGACTCAAGGAGGACCAAATTATGTAGAGACCACAGAAAACGTGTTTTTCATAGTATGGGACCTTTAATGTTGTAGAGCAAAAATCTTTAATCCCCTAAACAGACCTTATGTCAAGCATTTAGCTGAAAACCGATTCATAAACCCAACTGACCTTGAGACGAAGGAACCATATGTCCAAATGAACTAACTGATTCCGGGTTGTAGGATTCATTGTTATTGTTATTTTTCATTATCTGTTGAATCCAAAGGCATTTTGTTCTGAGCCCGCTGAGAATGCTCATAGAAATCGATAATGCACTGAGCGGTTCTCAGACTAATTCACATTTGCTACCTTTATGGTCACCAAAAGGATAAATCCCGGTGACTTGGGTGAGCCAATGATTTATCTTCTCACGTATCTACTGTTAATTGTAAGATATTTGATTGTCAAGTCTCGTTCACGGGACAGTTTGGATTGGTGACCAGCCTTACCTACCAACCCAATGACTCGACAATCTACAATCTTTCTCCGGCAGCGTTTTTTAGCACCTTTAAATGACAATATGCTCGAAAACATCACTCAGGAAACAGGTATGGTTGTTTATTGGTGCTGGAACAGCTTTAAGGAATATCAGTCATTTTTCAAGAAAAGATGCCAAACATTCAATGGATCCTTAGTCCCAAATGTGAGGCTGCATTTTGCACTTCCTAATTTAATAATTTAGTAGTGATAGTCGTACAGAAATCATCTCTAAATTGCCTGATTTATTTGACCAATGGTGTCATCTTTTTTTAACTGGGATTGAATGGATTTTTTAAGAGCTAATAAATGACCTCATATCACATAACTTCCCTGCTTAACTGACCCAGCATGCACTGCACACTACCATGAGCTTCTTGATGTCAGGCTCACGCTGCAGCCCAGTTAACATGATGTTGCATGTTAACTGTCCTCTGGTTGTTATCACACGCTCCCGCGTCTCCCCGCCCTTCGCCCATGCTGTTGGAGAGCCGTGATCGGTGCAAGCGCAGCGCGTCGTCACAGCAGCCAATGGGGTCACACTGATGCTAATAGCTTTGATGAGTGTTTTCTCATCGCTCTACACTCGGCCCCACTACCCCATTATCACGCCCCCCCACCACCACCACACACTGTGTCAGCATTTTCTCAGCCTGTGTGCCGCATTGGCATACTGTATGTGTGTGTGTGTGTGTGTGTGTGTGTGTGTGTGTGTGTGTGTCTGTGCACACATGGGCGGGAATGCGTGTTCAGTGTTACTGCATGGGCGTCTGTCGATGTGCATTGATTTCGCCGCATGTCATTTGCATGTTGCTGTGCGTCTGCTGTGTTGCAGTCTCAGTTTTGGCTGCGCTAGACATGAAACGTGAAAATGAAGGGCAGCCAATTAAAAACAGTCGTAAGTAGGACAATCTCTCTCATCACTGCGTGAGCTCGGGTATATGCTGATGGGACGGATCGCCAGCTTTTTTTCTTGAATTCCTTCCTGATGATACAGTTTTGTCTTGTTCCAGTTAAGGGTTGGAAAAAGAGATGACGTTAACAGCAGCGAGCAACCAATTTAGCGTCCTTTTCTTTTCACCATTCACAGGACGATCTCAATACATTCAGACAAAAAGCTCGTCATGCAGTCACTGAGCCTCTCCTCATACAGAGATTAGATGGAAATGTGGAGCTAAATGAAGACATGTGTTGTCATGATGACGAAACATGAGAGTCACAGCAATCTTGAGTCGTTAACGCTCACCTTTTGTCTTCCAGAATACTTTCAGCGGATCCAGAAATGATTTCAAAGTGAGCATTAGCAGTTTACACACACACTTGCCACGGTGTTCTGCCATAAAACTCTACTTTTAGGATTCTTGTTATTCCTCGTGTATGTTAATGTAAGGACATAAAATTTGAAACACCCACAAATATACTTAAGTTATGACCTCAATTCTAAACGTTTGATTTAATTTGCACTTTTTTTAACAATATGACCAAAAACTGAGCATTCCAAACTTTCCAGAAGTAAGAGTAAGGTGGCCACTGGGTGTGTGTGTGTGCTAATGAATAAATCAAGGTACAGTTAAAGTCGCCCTCCAGTCGAACTGTGCTATTCTTCTGGGTTCACTGTGTAGAATGGTTTGTGTGCAGAGTTTCACACTAGAAGGCTGTTCTGGCATTCATTTACTGAAAGTGTCAGTTTTCGTTTATAATCTGATTGTAGGAGGCGGGTCTACAAGCATGATTTGTGACATCACGAACACGTTGGACGCCAACCCTGGTCAAACAATTAGTCGGGGGCAAGAGGTTGGGGAAGGAAGGCGGGAAAACATAAAACACACCAGTCAACCCCCGCGTAGCCTGAGACTTTGTCCATCCATCTATTATGTGTAACTGCTTCTCCTGTGCGGGGTCACATGCAGGGGGCGAGCGGTGACTTCATCACGGGACTGACATACAGAGGCAAACAACATGTCTAGCATATGACCGCAACCACGAACTGTTTCACCCCGTGGAGATAACTGTCTCCTGTCAAGAGCGGGCAGATCAACTCCCGCATCCCTGCTGGTGAGTACCGGCACGAGTGCCCGTGCAGATGTTAAAAGTGTCATTGTCTCCACTATTAGCTGGCCGGCGAACACTGAGGATTCTAAGCTAAGAAAACACAAATACCAGAGGTGAGGTTTCAAGAAGCACAATAAAAGCAGGGGCCGCAGCTCATCTGGTGAAGCGCATGTAAGATACTGCAAAGATGTCTTTTGGATGTGTTTTTGGTCATTGGGATCGTGCGTGAGCATTTTTTAAATATCATTATTCACTTTTTCAACATGATTTCATCATCCCATCACTGATTTAGCAGGGATTCGTCAAGAATGACGGCATCCCCGTCCACAAGCCAATCTCCCATATGTCAGTGGAAACGTTGCATTTAATCAACATAAATAAACATCGTGGACAATCCGGCGATATGAAACGAGGAGAGGATGTCTGACAGGCTCCATTAAAATGTGATGTTTGAGCTCGGAAACTAGTACGCGAGTAGAGAGGGTGGTCCTTCACTCTCCTGTCGGGGAGGTTTTTAAATGCGATCCACGTCACCGGTGGAGCAGAACGGAAAATTGGGAATATTCTGAGAAAACATTCAGCCATCTGTCAATAACAAGCGCCTCCCGTAAACACGACGTAGCTCTTCATCCGACGGCATCTCGGTGGTGGCAAACTGAGACGAGAGGCTCGACACGGAAACACATCTTGTCGTGCACTCGTGGCAATCTGTCACATGTATTTTCACATTAACCAGAGAGTGTGTAATACTTCGTCTCTCCGACTGATCCAGTTTGTTCATCCGGTTTCGTCTCCCTCTGCTCGCAGGCACAAAACGCCCCTAATTTGCGACGTGACAGCGGCAGTTTTTCAGGGCCAGTATCTGCAACATTTTTTTTGATGCCGCGGTGGTAATCAGGATAACAAGCGAGGGAGGACGGAGTTAGAGGGAAGAGCGAGGGAGGGAGGGAAATGCATCTGAGGTAGAGCTGTTGGTTAATTCAAACAACGAGGCGCCGCGGAAAGCAGGAAATAAACTCTCGCAAAGATATCTGTCACAACAACTGATGACAACCCGAGCTGGCGTTTTGGAGGATAACCTGCGAAAAAAAGAGGAAAAAACAACCAATTCAGGACGATTCCCCCCCCAAATCCTCTACGCACTCACATGGGGATGCCGTCATTTCTCCACGGAGATCATAAAATACATTCTTGCGTGCTAATTTGCAGTATCACTGCCAGCGCTGTGCTCACATGCTCTCCTGTAGGTATCTGTGGTGAGGCCTGACAGTGTGCTCGCACAAATCCCCCTCTCTGCTGACACATGTATTGGAAATCAATTGTGTGCAGACAAACTATACACATACACACACACACACACACACACACACACACACACACACACAGCTCAGCACCGGGGCTTCCCAATGTTCCTACCCTGCCGTATGTGCAGAAGAGGTAAACACTGCTCCCTATACCGCAGGAATCCAATTATAGGAATCATTACTGTGATTAAAAAATGCCTCTATTAATCAACGAGGGCAAAGCAACACAGCAAGAGTCTTCCAGGAAATTAAAAGGCAAGCGAGCACGTTTGAGTTGCGGAAGTTGTTTCCTTCTCACCTCATTATCAAAACCCAAGCTTATAAAATTTGATGGATAAGCTAATTGCTTCTTTCTTTTTCTTTTTTTTGTTTCGACCTGCCTTCCAGAGTTGTAAAATATAGTTAAAGCTATTAAACGGACGCATCCGTGACAACATCAGTGACCCAGAATTTGGCTTTTTCACTAATGAAGCCATCAGGAAGATGCCAGAACGGCGTAACAAAGATATGGGGTTACAGCATGTGAACATGTGAAAAGTTATTGTAGTCGTTTGTTCTTATGGTCAGTTTTACAGCTTCCTATGACACGTTTTGTGTTAAAGGATGAGGCAGCAGATATTTTATGGGTTTGTTATCGGCAACAGATCCCTTGAAAAGACTGAAAACCGGCAATGCATTAGTTTACCAGACTGTCTGCAGCATCCAGCGAGCTCATTGTTTCCTACTGAATACATACATCTGTATTCTCCCTTTGTTTTTTTTTTAACAAACTGTTTATATGTGGCGGACCCTGCCACCTTTCAAGCTACAAACGGTGTTCTGGGGACCTTATTCTCCTCTGAGAACAGCTTGTTTATCCAACACATTTTGTGTTATTACCTCATTAATGTTGTAAACATTAAACTTCTGAGACTACGTAGTGCCTCTTTAATAATTAACTCCTAAACAGAAATAAGTGGGGGTTTTTTGGAGACTATTTCCAGCCATCCAGTCACTCTGATTAGTATTTACAGCAGCAGGACGGTTCATGTGGGCTCAAACCAAATGAAATGATCGCGCCCACTTTCACCGTAATAAGGGGACATGTCACATAGTGCAAAGGTTTGGCTCACTCATGTGCTTTTAGCCAAATTGGTCGGTCAATCCAGCACGTTCGTCGAGACTTGAGAGCTGAATCTTGCTTGCAAAATCTGCAGCCTCCTACGTTTTACCTTCATAATGAAGTTTAGGCTACAAAAGCACTTTGGTTAGGGTTAAGAGATTGAGGTTTGGGTTAAATGTTAATGAACGCTTTGTGCCTCGTCGCTTCAATCACAGCAGAGTTTTTTTTCATATTACCACTGAAGAATTTTCAGCCACAGGTGGTTTCAGCGCTGCGCAGTGCTGGAGGAATATAAAGTTGGGTAGAATGGGGAGGGTTGTAACACTTTCCCCTCTCAGCACCCAAAACAAGCTGACATTTTGTGTTATGGCTCTCAAGTTTGACACAAAGTGCTTTGACTAAGGCCTCTACAAGTAGCAAAGTTTCCAATTTTGTTTAATTTTGTTTTTTAGTTATAAAGTTACAGAGAACACAGCAGGAAGTAACTTCTGCATACAGGAGAACGCTTCCTTCAAAATATATTTTTATGATGCAAATTACATAATATGAACCTCATTTCAAGGGTTGAAACAGGCGTCCACTCGGTCCTACATCGTCCTCATATTTAAATGTTAGTTGGTTTTTCCTCATATAAGAAGTGTCTCTCATTGAAGGTATTCAACAGATAACAGAAATAAATTAAGCGTAACTCCAATAAATGAAAAATCCATGTAAACTGCTGCATCTGTGCACATGTATCCGTTCTCCGTGTCCTTGAATTACATGACGGTGATACATGCAGCTCTCATTATTCATTACATGCATCATGTTAAAGAAATGCTGACAAAGCAAAAAGTGTTCTCTCCCTCCACAATGCTAATTCAAACCGACTGTTCTCGCCCAATCGCAGACACTGCCCCGTCTTATCTCCGACCGAAGGATTCAAACGCACCACGCTGACTGAGGTCACGTCTGTTAACATCAGATGACGATCGCTCTCAGTTGTGCAGAAGGAAAATGAGCCGTGGAAAGAACATGAATTAGTTGCAGTCTGACAGTTTTATAAGTTGCGCGGAGTTCAAAGACGATTTGTGAGCCGTCGTCCAGATCCAGTGTAATGAGGACAAGTGCATCAAGCTTTTTGTCAACAGAATGTAATCATCTCATTCAAAAAAAAAAAAAACGACCTGCGGTTTGTGCCGGGGAAGCTTTGAGCTGCATATCTTTAACATTTTCTCAAGGAAAAGATGCTTTGCATGATAATGTCTTCGTATCTTCTTATCAATGCAACATGAACCCATTTCTTTTTTTCCATATTATTCATCGCCTCTTTCTAAAGCCCTCGCAGTGTGTGTTTTTGTGGAAGCGTTCGACTCTGCAGGTGTTCACTGTTAGGGAAAAAAGGTGTTTTTTAGAACTGGAAATTGGATGCTGGCCGCAGAGGGCAGAGTGGAAGAAGAGAAATGAGACGGCAGAGGCTGTGATCGAGAAATAAAAGAGAGAGAAAAAGAGAATACGAGATAAAGGGATGAATAATGACTGAGATATAAATGAAGGTGAGAGAGGCAGAAATGCATTTTTAAAATGGTCCGGTGTTTTGGTGCTGTGGGTGGATATACTGCAGCTTCTGGGGAGGGAAATACTGAACTTTTGATTCTACAATCAGTTGACTGCCATTGTTAGTTTACTTCGATGATGATGATGACGACGATGACGACGACGACGACGACGATGATGATATTAGGCCCCAGGTAAACAAAGCAGAACGCAGACGAACCGACAAAGAGTGAAGGAAAAACACAGCGTCTAATTAGCAAAGGATACACGGGTGTGATACACAGAATCAGGGCAGGAAAGAGACAAAGACAGGAAGTGGAAAGTAAGACATGAAACACAGAGAGAGGCTTCTTCAACATGAATCAGGAATCACTTAACCAACACTCAGGACCACGACGGATGATGATATATAATGACGGATTGGTAGAAATTCAATTTCATTGGTCATCAATTCATTGGTACAGCACACCAGAATCTCTGACCGAACTCTCACCGGCCCAAGTTGCGTTCTGGGTAATGTAGGTGCCGAGTTGTGACAAGGATGCATGGGATAAAATGCCTCTGCTATGTTGATTTTGATCATTTCAGTCTGACAATGATGAGAAATTCTCTATCAGTGGGAAAAATCAGGGAAGAAAAGTCTCACTGCAGATTACGGCCGCATGAACGCCTGCAGTCCCACTTTGCATGATGGATAGTGACTCAGATCTCTCGAATAGATGGATGTTAACTACATACCTGCACATATACTCTGAATGTACCGCTACAGCACAATACCCGTCCATTTCAGTGCAACATTGCATTTGCTCGTAACTACTAATGTTAGTCACAGCCACACTTTGTCAGATAATTACATCAGACAGCTAATGTCGTACTCGTCGCCGTGTTCACAGCAAATTAAGCGAGAACAAAAAAAAAAGAGAGAGAAAAGCAGCGGCGAGGGCTGGCGTCCGATTGTCTCAGTCCTGGCCTCTAATCTGTAAGCGAGGAGTCAGGGACGTCAGAGCAACTGAGGCAGGCGGAAGAAAACGGAAGAGATGTATGAGAAGTGACGGAGACAAAGTGAAGGCACAAGAAGCAAAAATGACATTGCAATTATTTTTGACGGATATTATGTTGCTGCTGAGAAAACCATTAAAATGACGTTCGTGTGATGTTTGTCACTGTACCAGCACACCTCTTCTTGCATGAAAGAGACAAAAGCAAAAACACGACGGCATCTTCATCAGTGATCCGCTACGAACCGAATTTCACGAGCCGCGACCACGATAGTTTAACAGTCGGCTGTGCACTCGGTAGGACGCGTAACTTTGGCCCGTAGGAGAAAAGAGGAGAGATCAGAGGGAGAATAATAAGATTTAAAACGCTACCTTCTACCAGTTGTCATGGGGAATGTGCGCTTGCTGAACAGGAGGTGGATAAGCTCCCTGCCTTGATCTGCGCTCTTTGGGAATATCACAAATGCCTCCTAATAAGCTTGACTGAGGATACAGGGGGGGAAAGTAACTGACTCATTGATCGCGCCGGAGGCTTTGCGAGAGAGTGTGGGCAGAGCGGCGGGGAAACAGAAACTCTCGTCGTGCAGCGGTTTCGGCTCGTGTGTTAATTTAAGGCGGTGAGACGGTCGACGCGTTTGATGTACGAGAGGAAGAACGCGGGGAACAAGATGGCAGATTACGACATTATGTTACTTTATTTTTGACGTTTCTTTAGGTTAAATATGCAATTTCATTTTGTGACTCCACTTCGTTTAGGTTCAGCCATGAACACGACTCGGTCAGGGTTAGGTAGAGATCATGTTTAGGCTTAATTTACCTGTTTTTGTGGCCTCAAACACAACTAAAGGCGTCTTGAAGTGTCGTCACCTGTTATGACGAGCATGGCTGGAAATTGTCTCGAGGTCTCCTTAAAAATATTATTTCAGTCACTGGCGTGGCAGCCTTTCTGTGCTGTAACTCCACCACAGTCCGCTCCACCTTTAGATATGACAGTCCGGTGATGAATATGTAATGTCAGCGCGATATAAACATTTTGTAGAGTCGTCACTATGGTGCGTCGGCCTACGACATAGGTGACGGGGCTAATCAGTGTTTTGCAGAAAAGTTAATTGCCGACATTTCATCCAGGCGACTGGTCTGTAACACCGTCCATTGGAAGTGATTCGATGGTATATACCAGTTCATCCTCCTTTCCCAACTTTTGGGAGCCACATGTTCCACTTAAAAGGAGGCAGGTCAGGCAACACCTGCATCACAGCCCTGGATCATACAACCAGCCGTCACATGACAGATGGAAGCGATACAGTGGCTCTCAATGGAGACGGCGAGCATAAGGAGCACATTCACACTTGCTCCATTTGTTTATGTTTTTTTACTCATCACGAGCAAGAAACACCTCGTTTTCATCTCTTTTCACGTCCTCTGGAAATCTAAATCATCTAATAAAGCTCAGAGTCTCAAAATGTTCACTTAAACCTTCCCCTGGGGAGATGTCTGTATCAAGAAAGAAGACAAATGACCGACAAATGGTCACAATGTTGAGCTGAAGTTTCTGACATGAATCTGAATGTGACGACAGACTCCGAGCCACGAACACCAGCCGCTATAGGGTTCACACAGTACACGGCAACGGCAGAACAGTTGCTATATTCTGACCCCTCTGTCAAAGCTTTCGCGGTGAAAAAAGTGCAACCTCACCGCTGCACAGAGAATGACATTCGTTAGCGCGGGAGAGGACGGCAGTGCTCGCTCCCTGGCAGCTGCTCGAGTCATTGTGTCGAGCAATACTCTGATTTTCTGCAAAGTTTTGCAGGCAAAGTTCAAGAGAACAGAAGTTATAAAAAAAAAAAAAGTACACTTCTGAAAAAAGCCTGGAGCACTTTAAGAATGACAGTTATGCAGCGTAGACTTTATTCCATACAGTAGCTTCATACTCCGAGGAGCCGTTTTTTTCTCGTTTTGTTTTTTTTTTGTTTGCTTTGTTCTACCTGGAGTTGTCGAGACGTCTTGAGCGGTAGAATGAGAATAGGCTTCAAAAGACAGTGCGACAAAAATGCATCTTTGACCCCAAAAAGGTGGAGTGCGACAACACATCACTGGTAGAGATGGAATCCTTTCTAACACTAATGGAGAGGGAGGTGAAAAGCCCATGTGTGCATTTTTAGAGTCACAGCTGTGTAACTCTGTTCTCCAATCTGATATCCAAATTTACATTGTAAAATTGGCTGATTTGGGGAATTGTGTGCTGCTCTTAATTCATTATCTACTTTGCATTAGCTGTTGCTCCAGCCCGTTCATTTTGAATATTCCCACGTTGACAGGAAGAGACGGGTTCCTTGGCCTCTACAGTGAGTCATGACTTCATATTTATTTAAACTGTGCTGGTTGTACAGTACTTAAAGGTTCCTTAACAATTCAAAATAGCTGGAGATATGAAAAAAACAAACAGGATCAGTCAATCCTCCAGTTGCAAAGCGGGGAAACAACATTTATCACACCTGAGGAGAAACAGGACAAGTTAGGAAGTTTGATTGGCCATTTAGAAGACAGAAAGTTTAGCTGTGTTTGAGCTCGTTGGTTCACACACGTGTTTGTGGCTTTACAGGACAAGAGTGGAACTATACGAAAGCCAAGCCATTCAAAGGCCGTGCCGGCCAGCAGGAGCAGTTTGGGGTTCAGTTTCTTGCCCAAGGACACTTCAACATACGGGAATCGAACCAGCGACCTTACGATAACAAGCCGCTGGTTCTACCCCTGAGCAACAGCCAGCCATTGTTAGTACATTGTTAACGTGTTGCCAACAGGTTGTTAACTTGTTGTCGGGGAGTTAATGACATTGTTTTAATCGTGTTTCAACATGATGTGTTGACAACGTGTTGGTAACGCGTTCTCAAGGGCTTGACTGCATTTTGTCAACGTGACGTTAATGTTTTTTCAACATAAAAGAAAAAAAAAAAGATCACATGTATTTGACCTGCCTGTCTCTCGTGAGGGTTACTTGTTGCGTTTGCGGCACCTGGAGCATTAGGAACAGGTTGAGGATGTTACACCTTCTTTCCGTTTCACACCATTAACACATGAGTGGCTGACACAGCATTACAGCGGGCGGGACATTCATCAGGGGTCATACATCATAAATAAATCCCACATATACACGCACACAGTTACTTTCACTACAGAGAGAGACACATGGCTGACGCCACGGTCTCCACAGCCAAAGGACAGATGGACATAAACACAGACAGATGGACGTAAACACTAATGAGATCAGACATATCAATCTGACAGAGACCCTGACAAGAAGAACTGCATCACCACAAACAGATGGGAGCCCTGGATGCAGAGCTGTCTGTCTGTCTGTCTGTCTGTCTGTCTGTGCCTCTGTGTGTGTCTCTCCTCCACTCGACTCTCTCTCTCTCTGGCAAGGTTTCAGCTGTTTTGTTGAGGAAGTATGGGAGCTGTCAGGGGCCATACGATGCTGCCTCTGCAGTTTACACACGGAGACGGAGGGGGAGATTGATGGCAAGGACGCGGAGGCTCCCAGAGGACGCGCAATTTCATACATATATATGGTCGGAGGTTAACGTTATGAAAAAAAAAAACCCCAATGTGAAACTGGCGATTACCTTTTCAATCCCGGTGTGTTCCTTCGTCATACCTGCGGGTTTTGTCACGCGATGTATGTTGTGTGCGGTAAAGGTCAGCACTGTCTCCGCCACTTGGCTGACCTAGATTCAAAATGGCCCTTTATGTGTTCCTGTGATGGTGTGCACATTTATGTGTGTGTGTGTGTGTGTGGGGAGGGGGGCTGCCACTGTCTCTGTATAATCCCCCTGGTAGCATTTGGTTTCAAGCATAAGTCAGAGAACAGTCAGGGACTCAGTTTGCAATACGCCTGACCTACATCGCTTGCTCGCAGTGCGCTTAAGACGACACATGAAGTCACACTTACTCTATCCTCCTGCGAAAGAAAAAAAAAAGTCTGCTCTTGGTGCTGTGTGTGTGTGTGTGTGCGTGTGTGTACGTGTGTGTTAGGAAAACACGCCAACGCGCGCGCCGAGGCTCAACAGTTTAGTAATGACGGTAGTTTCGCGGGAAAAATGCTTGCTGTCACATTAAGGCGAGGATTAAATTCTCCTTAAGCTTCTCTCACCAGGCTGCCTCTCTCCAGGTGGTTAACAGGAGAGGTATAATCTCCACACACACACGCACACACACACACGTGCGCTCGCGCGCACATGCGTGCACGGTGACAAGAACACATAAAGAAATACGGCGCGGAAACATAGCGACTCCAAGGTGCAGAAACTGTCTTGTAAAGGCACTAAAAAAAAGAAGAAAAAAAGAAATGTGGGGAATGATATCCTGTACATGAATATATACACAAACACATCCGCACACACGTCATGCTTCCCCTCATTGTGTGCCATGTGGCAGCAGTAATTAGAGATGCGGCAGCCAGACAGGTAGAGGTGATGATAATGGGCCGCAGCTATTTCTGTTCCTCCACTCTCCTCACCTCTCTGTCTTCTCTCTCTCTCTTTCAGCGTCTCCCGCTCTTTCTCATCCTTAAAACAACCAGACTCCGGTTCGGGCGGGACTGGAACGCTGATACCATGCACGCACCACCACGTCTATCTATCCCCTCATCACCCCCACCCTCCCTTTTATTATTACCTATCCCCAAATCCTCTCATGCCTCTCATCTCTCGACGGCTTCATTAAAGCGCGCCTTCGCCGCTGCCTTGTGTGCCGTTGAGTTGACGCGATGTCAGCGTATCCAACGGCAACGTCTCGTTCTCCAGTCAGCTGCGGGGAGCGAAGGTAAACACGAGTCGAGGTGCTAAAAGAGGAGGAGGAGGAGGTGGTGCCATGGGTTTTTATTGTTTGTGCATCTGTCTTCATCGGAGCTGATGTCACCAGACTGGGTGGGCAGAGAATAAAGCTGTTCTCCGTCCTGCTGGTGTTGATACCGACTGCTGAAGTGGCCGGTTTAACGTGAGATCATCGCGTCAAGGAAAACAATCTTCCATGCCGGACATGTACATCGTGTCGAAATGCATAGAAGGTGTACCAAACCCACAGCTTCATTTCACGACCATCTTTTCAATTTCGAGGTGTCTTCTTGTGGCGGTGCTGGCAGTAAATTGCCTACAGGCCGGTCCCACCTACATAAAAATATAAACAGAAAACATGAAAATCTACAGGGGGAATGCCCACTGTTACTTGGACAATAAATAACAATTGTCTCTTCTGGGTATAACAAACAAATGCCTCCTACAAGCCCCAGGGAAATAAAATGTCAAACTGAAGGTGTATAGGGTCTTGGGTTTTAAGGGATTCCCAAACAAACACAGTTTCCTCGCTACAAATGATGTGGGGCAGCCAGGAAAACCCAATGGGGCCTAAACAGACCAGAGTTTCTGACTGGCAATCTAAGGGCAATGAGGTTTTCAATGGGTCAGGGACAGGTTCAGAATGAGGGTGCGAGCCACCGCCGTGCCGTTTCCCACCTCTCTTTAAGCCTTTACAAAAAGGGTGTCATCACACCGTGATTGGCTGGGAGGGAAATGCCCCAAGCTGCTTCCACTCATCAATCAGGAGGCCGTCTCCACCATCCAGCGAACGGGTGACCTGAGTCTCCTGCAATCAGTCATGAGGCATTTGGGAAATTAGGCCCAAACGAAGAGAAACAGCAAGTCTCAAACAATTGGACTGCTACATTCTAAAGAAAAAAAAAAAAATTCTATGCTTCAGTGTTTACAAAACAAATGGTTTTTCTCATGCTGCACCCGTTTTTACCTCTGTCTAAACAACCCGTTTTAGCTCCTGTCTCTTTAAGCCCCCCCCCCAAAAAAAAGCCCAGTCTGCCCCGATTGGTCAGCTCTAACAGGCCTGAGCAGGAGCCCCCCACTGTGTTTCACATCGACTCCGCCCATTTTTAGATTACAGTGGGCAGTGTGCATTTCTCTCAGGATCGAGCACATTCATACTTTCACAGCATTTATATGGCACCAGCTTCATTAGAAAAAAGCCATGAAAGTAATTCTCAATTGCTACAATACTGGACCTTTAATAATCATCACGAAAATATGTAGATTACAAATAAAGAGGGCTGTGATGCTGAAAGAAAGGGCTTATGGTTTATGATTTTTAAGGCATGTAAAGAAATGTGCACGAATATTCTCGTATGCTGTAGATTCAAAAAGCTTCACCCGCCTCCTCACCGACATCAGCGACCGTGCTCGTGTCTTTCAGTTTGTCTCTGTGTGCTCGCAGCCATGTTTTACTCATTTGCATGTGCATCTGACAGCCACTGTCAGCATTTGTGTCTGTACATACAGCTGGAGCTGAAATCTGCCACTTCCATGTGTGTGTGTGTGTGTGTGTCTTGGTATGAACATTTCATCACAGCAGGTTTCCATTGGAGCCGTCCAGATTTAGCATATTATCTGTCGTCTGGAGCGAGCCTGCTCTGACCTTGAGGATATTATGAAGAATACGTGTTGTACTGTATCCTCCTCAGCTCTCCATTTCTCTGTCACTCCCTCTTTTCTTCTTCTTCCTCTGTGTTTCTTCTTCTTCCAGCTTGAAAGGACTCTGCCTCAGCGGGCAGATATTCCTCCCCCCCCCACCCCCCACCCTCCCATGCTAACCATGAATTAATTTCAGTCTCTCATCCGTGGTGGGGGTGTCATGATGTTTGGTCTGAAATAACCTGGGCTTTCAAAGGACTGTCCCTTCTTATCAGGGACTACTTCAGCTATGCCCTGACTCATAGCTGTGTGCTTTGTCACTATGGGGGCTATAACATCCGCAGTTTGGCTGACTTAGTCGTCACAAAAGACAGGCAAAGAGTGTTTTCATGTGAACTTTTGGTCCTTAGTGACAGCTTTTCACATGATCCATTTATCAGGTAGGTACGTTTTAAGAAATAAAGTGCAATATTCCCCTCAGAGTGTGTGTAATTAAAGGGTAAGTTCACAGAAAAAAGTTTTCAAAAAATGATTCATTATCTACTTACCCCCATTGCTGATGGAAAGAGAGGTGAATTCTGGAGCCTTAACAGTAAAACGGTGTTGCAGCATTCTTCTGAAAAAACAAAGAAAGAAGAGTAAAACGGCCCCAATTAGCTCGTCCAGTATAATTCAAGTCTATGGAACATTGGGAATTGGAGCTTGGTGGTCAAGCTCTTAGTTGTTTCAGCAAATCCCCCAAAACAACACACGGTATGTTTATGCCCTCTCAAAGCTGTAGGAAATGTGACTCCTGTCCTTCAGGAGCAAAGGAGGTAGTTCAGGAGAGATAAAGAGAGAAAAGGCGTGTGTCTTTTAACCACGGGTAGCCAAGCTTTTTCCCTTGAAGGGGAACCAACTAAATCTTAACGGTGCCAAAACCAAACACCTATTGTGTAGAGCTTATTTCGGGCCCAAAAAATCAAGCCCGACCCGAGCCCGTGCACGCTGTGTCCGAACTAACTGTATTAATGATTTTTTAATACGTGAGCTGTTATAACTGACGTTCTCAACTACAATTCTGAGTTGTTTGAAGAACAGAAATCTGTTTAGAATTATCTTAATGAATCATGCAACAAGTGCCGCACTTAATGCACTAGACAAACTAACACACATGTTGTCACTGCCCACGACTTGTTTAAAGTGGTTCTATACCTCTGACTTTCCTCCAAACTTGCTCAAAGTTAATTCTCCGGTTTTATTTATAACCCTTTTCTTTACATCTTCAAGCTCGATGTTGCACTTAAAGGGATAGTTCAGTTTTCCAGTTTAATACATGGTCTAACACACCGTGACACAGAGTAAGACCCCCCCTCGAGAGACTAAGTTTTCTGACCGCTAGCTTATGTAGTTTTAGCAACCTCAGAAAAAGACCGCACGATAACAAGACACTGCAGTCTGTGCCTCCACCAAGAAACCGCCTTCAAATGCCACTCATAGCCACAAATAATGCTCAGAACAGAACCAAACTTCAGCAACAGTACAATTAGTGTCCCAGCGCATAGATCGAGGCATCAAACATCTGCTAGCTTTGCTGGATTTCTAGTGAAAAGAGAACACAGCTCACCACTCTCCTGCAGCAGCTTGCTCGTTGTTGGGAAGCCCTGCGAGTCGATTACAGAGTGCAGTAGAGTTCCACAGCTCAAGGATGAAAATGTCAGATTATTACTCCATGGAAATGCAATCAAAGTACATATAAGTCTTGCCTACCAGTTTATAACAGTTATTATCGAGAGCTGACAGGGTAAAAAAACGGAATTGAGCATTTCTAACTGCACTGTTTCTTTCTTCAGTGACAAGTAATCTAACGCATTAATATTTCCAAAATAGTAATCAGATTAGTTACTTATTCAACTCACTGTGCGTTACTATTATTTTTGTCATTTTTCTTAATAAGAATATATATTTTTGCTTTCTTCTTGCGTCCCGGGGAGTGACGTCACGTACGCGAAAAGTCACGTTTTCAGCACGAGGTTATTAAAAATATAAATAAAAAAAATAATTTAAAAAAACAAACAAAAACAAAACACAAATGCTTCATCAAGGGCCCAACCTGGTCTGAGGAAAGTGGCGGGAAATTTCCGCGGGCCGGGTCATGCTCGGGCCAGGGCAGAGAATCTAAACTCTACTATTGTGCTTTTGATTAGCTGCAATTCCGAAACCCCTCCATTGCGAAACACCACTGTTCCGAAATTAAACGCCGCTATCCGTGGTGCTGAAATCCACACTTCCAGCCGCACTCTCACAATTCTGAAGTGGGTTAAGGTTAGCGTTAGTTCGGAGTGGGGGGGTTTCCCCAATAGCCTTTTCAGAATAGCGGGGTCTTTGAAAAAAACAAAATTACGATGAATTGAAGTCTATGTTCGGACCAGCGGGGTTTCGGAAAGGTGGGGTGTAACCGCTGCAAAATGGTACAAAAATCCCTCGATTGACTTTCTGTGCAAAATCTCACTCTGCCACTGCCCCGGATTATGAAAAATAGTTCTTTGGGATCCTACTCCTACTGAGACATTTCACCATCTTAACCTCACCGAAAATTATTGTTTAATTTTTCACTATAACATCTGGCGGGCCGTATCGAACCTTTGACTCACAGGATGCACTATGGGTAACCATGCTTGAATTCTAACTGTGACCAACTGGTTATTCTTCCACATTATCTAGAAATTGTCGTTTTGTGCAATTTGGTGTCCAAGTGAAACACCACTTTTGTAAATACAAATCTCAGACCGGTCACAATTTGTCAGACGTAATGTTGGTGCAAAATACAAACACAACTCATTACGTCATATTCACTGAAGATGGCATGCTAACCAGCTAGCCCAGTCCGAGAGTAGCGGTGTAAAAAACCATCACTCCCCTGATGCTCTGAGCTCCCAGTCCACGGCTTACTGAGCTAACTAGTGTGAGACATATTAGACTGAAGATATTACCGCCGTCTCATAAAACAGGTTACATTATTCCATTATTTTTCATTTTTTAAATTGTTCTATAAAGTAACGATTCCTTTACTTTACACAATATTTGCCTCATCCTTAAGATTTAACAGTTTTGCAAATACATGTGTGTGTATTTGTTCACTCCTGCGTTTTAGAGTAAACCTGTTCACTTTTTGTGTGGATTTGTGCATCTGTGTGTGTGTGTGTGTGTGTGTGTGTGTGTGTGTGTGTGTGTGTTTGCAAACACTAACATGCAGCCACATCACAGGCAGACCCCCCGCTGCTGTGCTGAGATGCATCAAAGCGTCTGCAGGATAACTTCAGGCCGAGTCCCTCTAAGCCCGGACCAGCATTATTAGTGTTGGATTTAGGGGTGTGTGTGTGTGTGTGTGTGTGTGTGTGTCTATTTGCCCTGATCTCACTCTTCTTCAAGCTGCACAGGCTGGAAGAAGGAGGGATAACAGGACGGAGAGGACAGAAGGTTGCAGTTTGTTCTGGCTCTGGATTCAAAAGAAATCCTTCTCTTAAACATCTGCAGAGGAGGAGGTTTGTTGTCCTGAGCTGGTGGAGAGAAAACACAAGCTGCTCAATTACACCGATGCCAATCAAAACGGATGAAAACTTGAACTGAGACTTAGCACCACTTTGCCTGAAGTGCATTTCAAGGCAGCTAATTAAGGGAAGGAAGTCTCGCTGCACCGAAGTTACAGTAAATGATATCTCACTGACTGCTGAGGTGACGTTAAGACACATGACGTCATCAACAGGTGAGCTGTACAGGTTGTTTAAAAATACCTTTTTCCATATTCTGCAAGACTCACCCTCTTCTGTGGGCTTCAGTGGGAGGCCCGCTGTGGATCGGATGTTGAAGCCTGGCATCCTCTTGCTCCCCTCCATTAGTAGCTAGAAGAGGTGTTATCAGCCAATCACCCGCCTCCCTCACATGCCCACACATATCCTGGTCTGGCGAGGGTGCGTGCGTGTGTTACATTTGGTGTGTGCGTGCGTGTCCGCCCCTTTTGACTCGCTTTTTTTTACAACGCCGCGGTCCTGTCATCCTCCTGCTCACACATTTTAACCACTCAGAGTGTGTGAGGCCCCTGTGTGTGTGTGTGTGTGTGTGTGTGTGTGTGTGTGTGTGTGTGTGAGAGATCCTGCAGCTGCACAGTGTTGCACTGCCTTGCGCTGTATTCGTCGTGAGTCTTTGATGTATCTTCACATTTAAGCAGCGAGGTTGTCAGTGTGAATATAAACAAAGTAATTGCATATAAAACCATGTAATTATCTTACCCGCAGATATTTAGGTCAATGTCATTAGCTCTCCTTGTATCGCAGAATGTTTGGCAACATCAAACAAGCAAAGGCTTCATGGACAAATTATGTTGTTCTAGTTTTCTTAAATCAAAGCTTCTCGGATGTGTCTGACAGTTTTTAAGATAAGAACGTAGAGTTTGTCTTAACCCTTTAAGACAAGACCTAGATGTTGGCTGTAGCTTGTTATTCACTAGACATGAGTGGTATCATCTAAGTCTGAAGTCTAAGTCTAAAAGTGAAGTATATAATAGGATACAGCCAACATACACAAAGAATCTGGAAAAAAGCGATCAAGGTACGTTTTTCCACTTTGTAGGTAAAGCGAAGGTTGGCAAAAAGACATGTAAAGCTGCAGTGCCTCCACCACTCGTGTTGATCTCATTATGGAAATAATCACCGCGCAAGACTTTGTGATCTCTTTTTCTTTTATCAATATTTCCCCTGTTGTTTTTAGAAAAAGAAATACTTACATTCAAAGCTCCCAAAACCCCAAAACTTTCATTTACATGACGTGACTCAGCAATTAGAGAAATAATACAGCAGAAAACAGTTTTTTCCTCTTATTTGAAAACTACGGAAGCCCTGAGGGGGGAGCGGAGAGATTGTATTTTCTGGTGATTTATCTTCTAAGTCTGATCTAAATGGTTTTCTCTCCTGCGTTTGTGACTTAAAAACTGGTGGGAACTTTTTTAATAACCTTCTAATAATCTTTCTATTTGAAACCAAATTAATTTAAAAAAAATGTTTTCTTCTTTTTTTACAGGTGAAACCAGGTGAAAAAGTTTTTAAAGGGGGAAACGGTATTTAAAAATATTTACAATATTAATATTAATGTTTCTTTTAAAAATCACATATTTTCACAGATGCAAAAAAAATGAAGGAACTCAGAAAGATTATCCTTGCAAAACTTTTTTCCCCCCAACCAGTTCTCAAGCGATAAACACAGGAGAGAAAACTATTTCGATCCAACTTTCTTCACTTGCCCCTCAGGGCTTCCGTAGAAATTCCTCACACATTTGACAGCATTAAAGTGTGTTTGGTACATCATGACAGGCACTTAATTCGCACAATTTTGAACAAAAACACACATAAAAAGGTGAGTGAATCACACACGTGATTGTAACTATGCAGTATTCAAACCAGGCCTGGCGCACAATACCTGACACTATACTGGATACTCCCATAAAACATTATCTTAATGATCAAAACCAAAATAATACATCAGCGTGTGTACTAGATAACTGCAAAGAGTAAAAAAAGAAAAAAAAATGCTTTACACTTTTTCACAGAATGAGGATTTTCTCAGCACATTATGAAGGGATCTGTACAGTATGTGAACAGGTTCAGTATTTCAATGGGCTCCTGATGTGACCCGAGCTTTAAGACAGTCTTGGAAAAATGCTAACAAAGACAGGAAATCAAGAAGGCTGTACCTCGACTAACACCCTACATCATTTTGCATCCCCACCAAATCAGGAAATCATCAGTAAAACCTGCAAAAATAGCCGACACAATGTGTTTACCGCATAACCTGGTAAATCTTAGTAGCCGACTCAACTTAATGCGTAAAGTAAAAATATGATTACAAATGTACAGTATATTGCAGTACGTTTGCATAGAAGTGTACTATGATAAGAATCAAAAATAAACTGTGTATGTTCGTCTTCGCAACGATGAGTAGGTCTCGAGGTTTTCGACTTCATAACAGACATTTTGTCAGAAACAGAGCAAGTCACAGTTCATGCAAACTGTATATGTGTGTTAAAATACATTTTCAGTGTCTAAACTCGTATTTTACAGCATATAAAAACTCAAAAGAGTAAAAGGACTTAAAGCAACCACAATGGCAAAAGTACTGATACAGTACAGGACAGCCATCACCATTAAAATCTCTATGAAGACGTTTTATCCGACTGAATCATGTGTGAAGATTCCTAAAGCTCAGTTTCCCTTTCTGTGTACATCTGTAAACTTATTCTTAAGAACAAGTTCAGACAGAGAGGGAGTCAGCGTTGCACTTTTCAAGACAAAGTGTCCGAATAAACCGTAAAAATAAGCCTGCTGTGACCGTACTGTATGTAAACATAAAGCAGTGAGCATGTCTGTGGAGCAGCGTCGTTCATGCACGATGCACCAACTCCACGTTTACATTCGAAAGGCTTCACGACATAGGCCTTTGCGTGAAATCAGAATACAAAAATGTGCATAACATTTTCTATAAAGTAGCATCGTGTCGCGTAAAAAAAATAAGACACATGTGGCACATTCGAAACTTTTTACAAAAACATTCTGAACATGCACAAAATATTAAATATCAATTTAATATTACTCTTTGAAATTGTTCCAAACAAATTGGACCGTTCAAGTTTACTTTGTTATCGTAATCTGCAGGAATCGGTATCGCACAACGGCTGAACATACAGAAAATACGTTATAAACCAGAAGAAAACGTCAAAAACACTGTGGTGTCGGTTCCAAAACAATTTAAGTTAAAGGAGACCTATAACGCTTTTTTTTGGTTTGCTTTCCTTCAGCGTGCTACACAGGTTCATGTGCATATAAAAGGGTTTAGAAGGAGCTCCTCTCTCCCACAGAAAAACACTCCTGAAGTACCTTAAACGCTTCGTCAGTAATCCCGCCTGTAACGTGACTCCTGTAACCTCGTGACATCACACTACGTCACCGTGTCACACATTTGCATTTCTATATTCACGGTAGAAGTGAAGCTGACTGGAAGGTGAAAACTGGACACAAATGATGAACCTGAAAAAGAGCACATGTCTCCGTCGTTAATGATGCACTCACTGCTTTTGCTTTGAAGAAGTTGTGTAGAGATTATTTCAGGGACTCTTCAGAACACATCTTTACGTACTTTTTTTTTGTCTAGTTCAATTACCAGAACGTTATCGAATCGTGGAGCTCTTACACATTCTTATACACTAGAATACAATCAGACAATTGTTACCACCAGCCTTGCAAAGCACTCAATATGTCTTGTTTTACCTGAATAAAGGGTGTCTGGATGCTTCTTGCAATGGGAATTAAGCCAAAGCCTGAAGTCTAAGGTTTTGTGCAACAGAGCTCCGGGTTTTGTTATGTCACTGTGCTGTCAGCGTTGTTGTGATGAAAACAGTCAAAGTGCAACTTTTTACCCTAATAAACAACACTGCAAGTCAAGATTTTGGTTTAGCATTGTATAATTTTGAGTGACAATCTTATAGTCTATAAGGAGGTAAAAACTATGATTTTTCTGAATAAATGTCAAAAGTTTTTCTAATTTGTTGACGAAAAATGTATTTATGTTGCATTTCTTAAGCAATTAGCTGACTTAACTCACAGAAGAGAATATAAATTGATAACATGTTTCAAAAGCTGTTTGTGATGTCCAAATGTTTGGACCTGCTGTATGTTTGTGATGTCAATTCCATCAACACTAGATACAGCAAAGTATCTCCAGATTATGACTTATTTCCTGATTGCGTCAAAACAGCCTTTGTATTCCACCCTGTGATATAATAAGTTGTTAGAAAATCATTGTCTTTCAGGCTTAAATGTGGTTATTGATCAGCTTCACTGGTAAACTATTGATTATCTTTACAACAAAAGGCAAATAAGGTCTTGTGGTCCAATTAGGAGAAGGTCAAATAACCCGATAAATTTCTCTACTGTAACCTGGTGACTGTGACAGAGAGAGATGAGATTCATTTATATTAAAGCGATCGGTTAAAAAGGAGTCATTAATGATTGGGTCCAAATCCACGAAAGTCCCTCTAATGTGTTGACTAAACTGTTGCTGAAGGAGGCGAGAGCAGACGTAGGACCTGCCTAATAAGAGTCCACTCAACGATCAATATCACAGCATGTAAATAAAATAAATAAAAGGTCAAAGTGCTTGAAGATTCAATAAAACAGTGTGTGAGAAGACACAGACGGAGTGCTCTAATTAGATACTGAAGCCTCGGCAATCAATGACATGATTCTGTGCGTGTGCGACTGTTTGTGTCCCGGCCGCTGCGGGCTAGAGGCAGGAGTCCCAGTGTATCTGCAGGTCATAAGCATCCAGAAAGTCCGCGGAAAAGACGCTAGGAGGCGTCTGGGGGCCAAGTGGGGCCAGCGCGGAGGTTTCCTCTCCCCTCACTCCTCCGATGGTGAGGTCCAACCAGTCCATATTGTCCAGCCCGTGCTCCCCCTCCAGTGCCATGTCGGAGGTATCCATGGGAGACGGGGGATGGTCCAGGATGCTGGGGGTGCACAGCATTTGACTGTGCAGATCATCGATCAAGGTCAACGCGCCACCAGGCTCCACCCCCAGGAGAGGCTTGCCGGTGGTGCTTTCGAGAAAGTCCTCCAGGCGTCCGCTCCCGGCGTCACCCAGGTGTTGCCTCTCTTCTGCGGCGTCCGTGAGAGTCCGGAGCTCGGACCGCACCGAGGGGGGCGAATGCGGGGTGTCAAGGCTGGTAGGGACGGGGGGAGATAGCAAGAGCTGGAGAGGCGAGGGAGGAGGGGAGTTTGGGTCCAGTGAAGGGTCTGGTGCTGGTGTGAAGGTGGGCGACATTTCTGAAGGGAAAGACACAGAATTCAACGTCACTCCCAGTCAGGCATTGGGACGATACGACAATTTCACGTCCCGAATGTAAACATAAATGCGATTCACGGCATTTTCCCATAATCATCAAATATTCTTAAAAATCGCACTTTAACCTAACATTTCTTTTAGGAAACTAACATTTTCATCGCATCAACGGTAGGACACATCTTTTTTTTTTCCTCCTGCACAAATAAATGATGAGTCGACCTCATCTCCCTGTTTTTTATTGTAGCTAGGAATCTGTAACATTTACACACTGATTTAACTTGCTTTTGTTGGGAATACAATATGCGAGCCGAAACTTCGGTCATGGTGACGGGCTTAGGGAATTCAAAATAAATCAGGAAACCAATACAGGATCTGTGATAACATCTTTTAATTAAAAGAACACAACAATAAGAAAAAAATACTTTGTTACTAATGTCGAAAAACCCCTTTATGTTCTCACAAGAGGTATCAAATATAGCTGTTCTGTTCATTTCTGGCATCATGAAAACCAAATATGAGCAAATAAGGAAATGTCACTACACAATGAACAGAGCCGACAGTGTTACTGTGTCTTACCTCCTCTCTGCAAGATGATGTCAATGAAATCATCTTCATGCTCTGTATCCTGAGGACAGACACACAGAAGGAACATGATTCACTTTGAAATTGTATGTGCAATTCGCGGTACACGTAACACGAGCACTTGATGTGAGAAAACAAAACATCAAACTGGAGAGCGGAGCAACACAGCTTAGCTCGGCGTAGGTTGGAGCAGTAATATTAGGATCTTCTAGTACCACCATTGTGAGCAACGTTAAAATACAATGATGTTTGCACAATATGTATGAGCGTGACTCATAGCAGGCCGAAACAAAAAAAAAGGCTACGGGGGGAAAACATATCTTAAAATACATTTCAGTATTCAAGTATTCAAATTTGAAAATTCTGCAGTATTTTGCCAGTATTAACTGTATTGTTTTTCTGGGATTCCTCCGTGTACCACTACAGAGATTGCGTATTTTACTCTTACTACAGTTTGATTTGTGGTGTTTCAACAAAAGCAAAGATTGAATAAAGGTGGATGCTCCACCTATAGAAAAATGGTATGATAAGATATCTGTATAAGAGAAAGTTTCACCTTCTTCATGGGGCTTGAAGAAATTGAAGAAATTTGGGAGTCGTGGAAAATGTATACCTTTTTAAACGCTCTTATTTTGCCAAATATGGTTATTGAATTATTTTTCCTCTTTCGTTTTTCCTCAAATAAAAAACATCCTATTTCTATGTTCTGTATTTACTCTAAAAAAAGTTACTTTAAAAAAGTATAACTGAAAAGGTTTCTTGCTAGAGATGGAATAAACTTTTCCAATGATATTATTCCAAATCAAGGGTAATTGAAAAATAAGAAAATTATAGTGTGGTTTGAAAAAACCCCTGAAGGCAGTAAAAATCACTCATTTTAAGATAGTAAACAAACTATTAATTTTGCATAATGACACATCAGACATTCGGTGCGTCATACTTTATTATCAGGCGATGAGGCGGTGGTCTTAATGGAAGCTGGAGACAGAGGACTGAACAAGGCGTCCAGACCGGGACACAGCTCCTAGAGGAGAGGAAGGAAACAACGTGATGGAAACATTCACTTTTCCAAAGCCAGACATGGGTTGATGTTAGATATTTGTTATCAGAAAATCCCTAGGACAACGTGACGGGGCGATACAAGTCACCTTGAGAGATTATCCATGTCTTGTGGAGATGACTTACAATTTGAGGGGAAGGTGATGAGGTGTCTTTCCCTGAGGGGGCGGTCTCCTGGTCCTGGAAGAAAGGCTGCAGGCTGGGAGGGGCTGACAAACAATGAGAGGGGACCTGCTGTGGCTGGTCTGCAGACACCTGAAGCCCTCCGTTCTGTTGATGCAAATCATTGAAAAGAGTTACAGGGGAGCACTGCCAGGTGTTTCAGTGATACATTCCCTTCCTTTCTCTACAACACATTTATTAGTACATGGAATTCGACAGGGATTATAAACTTGCACTTGAAAGCCTCCTTCGCTAACCTTTAGCCGACTGCCATCGCTTCATTAAGAGAGTCATAGGAGGGGTAAAAAAAAAAAAAAAATAGGGAAAGACTGCTGACCACAGCAACCAGCGCTCCACTAAATCCTGACATTTTTCGACTGCTGCGGCACACCTGCACTCATTGACTGATGCCGTACGACTCACTTAGCCGGGATGCGACGGAGTCTTTGTTCCTCCTCCGTTAACAACATAAATCATAGTAATGGAGGATGTCGTTAGAGTAATTAGCAAGGCAATAATAATCAGCACGGTGATAGTGTCAGACAGCCTTATCAAAGGAGCGCTGTCAGTGTCTCAAACAGCATACATCATTAACTCCCACGGCTGCTGGACTCACTGCAGCAGTTCTCCCTCGCCCTCGTGTTTCTCACCCTCTCTGTGGGGCATTAACAGACTGCTCTTCAGTGACGGGAGAAAAGAGTCTCCGGGGCTCTCGGTCAGGACTGAAGAGCGAGTGTTTCATGAAGGGGATCCATGAATTGTGTAAAAGAGATGTGTGAACATCTCAGAATATTTCTGCCTGACTCTTCAAGGAGGTAGTTTTGGTTCTCTCTGCTCAGGTTTTGTGCGATGATTGTCCAGTTACTTTGAATCTGGCTGCGTAGTAAGATCATCTCTGTCTCTACCTAAGCCTCACCTTTGTCTTTTGTGGTTTCAGAAATCCCACGTGCTCGCTCTGTTTGGTTTGGTTATCAGCTTTCGGCAGCTGATCGGGGTGGTGGTCAGTGAGCGTGACTGGAGCGGACTGCAGTCGCTGGAGACAAAGGAGCAGTTGGAGCAGTGTAGTTAGTATTAGGGTTGTTAATTTGAATACAATAATAAGAACAGGACATCAGAATCAGTCTTTGCATTCACACTCTAAATTTTTTACATTTGACTATATTGGCATTTATTATGCTGGAGACTTCGTAACTCTGTACTCATTTCCACATAGTGTGTGATAACAGACGTACAGCCCGAGTGTTCAACACAGGGACATGCGTTTATTTACAGATGGATTGAAACACCACTGCACACAAATGAGAGAGGCTGATTTTTCAGTTTGTATGAAAACCCGACGCACCCCCAAATGTCAATAGCATTATTAGAGAGTAAAAAAATCAACATATAGCCCAATATTCACATTTTTTTTTTGCAATTATACCTCAAATGTGGCTAACCAACACTTGCCAAAGATATTTATTGGAGGCAGGATGTGTTACAGTTTGACAATAACTTCAATCGTTATGCATTATAATGCAAATGGAGCAAATGCTTGCCGACAAGTAGGTAAGGAGGTCGGCCTGCCAGGTGTGTAGCCAGTTTTCTGAAATATTTTGTGAAAAATTGTATAAACCACCAACTTTATGGGCACACTCGGTTATATCTAACACGGCTACCACTGTAAGCCAGTTACGCCAGTTGCTGATGGTGTTAAAAAAACAGTATATATAAAGCTGTTTAACTGTACATTCATCAACCAGTTAGCTGATTTGTTTTATTACTAACTACTGTCCATCCAAAATCTTAACACTTTTCAGCGTACTCAAGGTCTATTCTAGGCTGAAAACATCTTGAAAATTTAAAAAAACAGCAGAGTTTTGCTATTAGACAGAGCGACGGTGAAATGAGAGGTAATTTGGTTAAGCTATGGTCATGCTTCTCTATCACTATATATGCAAATGGTCAGAAGCACGTGCTGTCCACACATTCTGAGGACCAAGCAATAAAATACAGTTTTTGTTTTTTTTTATATATGAACAAACAAGTGGACTGATGACAGCGAGTCTCGTACCTGCAGTGTGATTTGATTGGCTGCTTTGGTCTGAGGCGCATAGGTTCTTTGGTTCTCAGGGATGTGATTGGTCAGTGCGATCAGGAAGTGGTTACCGTTGCTGTCGGTGACCAGAGTCGGGGTGGAGTTACCCTTAAGGAGATCCAGTGGGAGGGAGTGGGCGGAGCCTGATTGCTGGTTGAGGTACGTTTGAGAGACCTGACCAAAACAGAAAACAGTTTTTAAAGAAGGAATCTGGACAGTGAGGTCTGTGTACTGTGAATGAAACTGTAGAAAACATTCCTGACCTGCGGCGCCTGCTGCTGCACCGTTTGTTGCTTCCGTTGTATCTGGATTTGTTGCAGTTGTTTCGTCTGCTGATGCTGCTTCTTATTTTGCTGCTGTAGAAACGTCTTTTGTTGCTTCAGTAGGATCTGTTGCTTCAGCTGCATCTGCTGCTGATGTTGTTTTGATGGCTGCTGTTGCTGTAGTTGTTTTAGCTGCTGCTTGTGAGATTTCTTCTTTCTCTGCTGGGCGAGTTTCTGGTGATTCTCCAGCGTCTGACCGCAGTTCTGAATCATCCTCTGCTGGTTCTGCATGTTGTGCTGCTGCTGTAGCAAAAGTTTCTGTATGGCCTGTTGCTGGGCAAACTGTAGAGTGGTTTGCTGGAGACATATATGTGGCTGTTTTTTCTGTGTGCTCATCTGCTCTGGCTTCATTTGAGCATCCTGAGTTTGGGTGGAAGACTTTGGCAATCCGTGACTGTCTGGTAATTGCGTAGTCATCTGGGACACAACTTCTTCTGCCTCGATGGCCTCTTGTTTAACAGTTACCTTGGTGACATCCATCTCAGATGAAACAGATGATGATGGACGGGGTAATGGTGGATTCCCAAACGTGGGAGGGACACTGGGCTTATCAGGAGGCTCTTGTTTAACTCTTACGAGAACCAGCGGCTCTGGAACTCGTCCTCCGTTTTTCCCTTGCTCCAGCTGCATCCTCAACACCTCCACCAGCCTCTGCTTCTGCCTCAGCATCCTGGTCAACTCCTCTATCTGCCTGTCTTTCTCCTGCAGCATCCTGTCTTTGTCCACAGTCACTCCTGGGGCTGTGGCTGTAGTGGTGAGGGCGTTTGTTGAGAGCAGACAGCGTTTCTGCAGAGAGGCTGCCTTTAAAGAGAACTGACAGGGTGCTGGGGTGGAGCACTTCGGCTCCTCTTTAATGTTAATTGGAAGCTGAGCAGCTGAACACGGCTGAAGGCTCAGCTGGGTGAGAGGTGAACTCATCTGGACAGAGAGATGAAAAAATAAAAAAGGTTAGCATAGGGAGCCTTTAAATGAACATAAGTGGAACAGCTGGAGACTAAAATCACATTTCCTAGAGTGTAAACAAGAGTCTATCGCCAGGCTCAAGATAAATGCTAGCATCTGTATGCTAGTAGGTTCAACGAAAAAGGTGACATGCTGATGTTTGACGTTTTCACCATCATAGTTTAGCTCGTTAGCACTCAACACAAAGTACAGCTGAGGATGATGGGAAGGTAATTAGTTTTGAAGATTTGTGGCACTGGAAGAAAAAATCATCCAGAGAGGGATTAGCAATTTTTTACCGAATCTGATTGCAGTCCATCCAACAAATGCTTAGATATTTCTCTCAAAACTACAAATGTCAACATGATGGTGGTACCAGATAAAAGACAGGAGATCACCGAAGTCAAGGAGGATTCGTCCTCTGGGAACCACAAATGTCTGTCCAATATTTCCTGCTGATCCATCCGATGACTGATATTTCAGTCTGGACCAAAGCAGCGGACACAGTGACGCCACCATCTCCACCTTCACGCTGCTAACATGTCTGAAAAGGTGTTTTGGTTGCACTCTAAAGTGTGCTGTGATTTTTGTGCTTAAACTTTGCTATTAACGAAACACTGATGTTGTACTTCATGCATTAATGATATATAAGTAGCACATCATAAAATATTCTTCACTACAGTTAAGTGCACTTGACTGTGCTATTTTGAGACACCATTATATCATAACTGTAATATATTTAAATCTAAATGTACCCAAATGCATTTACTGTGGCCAACGTTTAATGGAATGACTATTTCAGGTATGACCTTGAAGTAAACTGACAAGTATATGCAATATATTAATAGTATGTTAAAGATATTGGGTATTATAATGTAAGTCCATAATATCATAATAGTTATTAAAAAAAAATAGAAAAATTAGATGCACCTCACAATGTTGTTAAACTCTCAACTAGTTATGACACAGTCTCGACTTCATACTGATGCCTCTATTTGACCTACATGAGCAAACAAGATCACCAACGATAAGATCGGCTATTTCTTTATAGTTATAGTTATTTTTTAGGGGTTGGATTCATACTTCTCTGGGTCAGATAAGTCATAAGTATTTTTATCGGCAGAGTGCTGACGGGGGTCTCACAGCCTGAGGAAAGAACCTGCTCTGTAGTCTGGTGGTACGGCACTAATACAAAGTTCATTTTGTTTTTGTTTTCATCCACAGCGGCCCCATAGAATCAACCAAAAAATAAGTATGTCACCTTGTATTACTTATATATTGTTATTACATGAGAACCAAGTATATTATTAGTGTAAATTGAAGTTTACTTAATATACCCAAAATTACTACAAGTAAGTATTTTTTTTTCACAAGGGTACATTTGAATACCAAATTCCTGTGTTTCAGCTGAATGATCTTCACTGTGCTCAATCTGAAGCTGTATATCAATAACCAAACTTATAAGAATAGTGACACGTTTAAACACAGTTCGGGGGTTCTCAGATCACATCAGTCTATTAGAAGAGCAACAAAATAATTCAGACCATTTCCCCCAAGGGGTTGCTGTTGAAGCTGGTGTTTTCTGGGCTCAAGGCGCCTGGCGAGCGGTCAGAGGGGGTGAGCGAGGTGTTTCGGGGGGAGACGGTGCCACCACAGCGGAGGAGCTGCTGAGACGTGGCTACGTCCGGGGTGGCGCTGCTACCTGCATCAGCTGTAAAGGAAGGGAGACGTGACGTGAGGCGGACAGCACAAAGATAAAACATAATCTACACCGTTTTCTTCATTATGGTCCAACACTTGAACACATCATTTAAGTAAGGAATGATGGCACACTGGAAGAAGAGCAGGCATATTTTCTGCTCACCTGACTGAGCGGTCAGAGAAGCCTGATGGCACTGGAACTGAAACTGTTGCTGCAGTGTGTTGTTGGTGGTGGTTGCAGCAGTCGTGGAGGGCTCTCCTGCTCCTTCAGCCCCTGGCCCTGTGGTACCCCCTGCTGCCAGAGAGGAGGTAGTGTCATTGCCTCCGTTCAGTTCCAGGTAGGTCCTCAGCCTCTCAAGGAGGTCGTTTTTGGTGCCAGAGACTGGCAAGCTACGCAGCTTCAGCTCGTACTTCAGTTCTGCGACCTGACAGAAGACGGAGTAGAAGAGAGATTGAGTTTGAGGGGAAGGAGTGAGGGAAGGTGAAGAGATGAGGGTAAAGATCAGAGGAGAATTAAAAGGGATGAAAGGAAACAAGAAGAGAGGAAACAAAAAGACAGAGCGATCAATCACTGTCCCGTTCTTTGTCAGCTCCCGAGTTGGCGAAGCCACTTCTGTTAACAGAGACTCTTTTACATATGCCAACTTCTATCCACCAATTACTCTATCGACTCGCCGAGAGCTGTTAGTCTCAGTTCTCTTTTATTTGTATGCTGTTGTGCTGCTGACCTTCATTTCATCCAGGTTTGGAGGTAGAGACGCTGGTTTTGTCCCACCCAAAGGGGCAGAACTATGACAGCTGTGACTGCCCTGGTTCGATGGTGTTGTTGTAGGGGCGGCAACAGCTCGAGGCGGGGAGGAGGCGATCATGGGATTGGAGGAGGAAGAGGAAGATGGCTGCTGATCTGACTGAGGTCTGTTTGGGGAAAATGTCAGAGAGGGGAAAAGATCAGTTATCGTGGCAGTTCAGACGACTGAATTAAACTTTTACACAGTCTCCTCAGTTCAAAGCACCACGCTGAGTTTCGATTCATCTTGCTGCAGATACGTTTGTTTGATTCGCGCTCCAAGGCGAATCTCCCCTATCTCATGCAGCGAAGTGTCTTCTTAAAGCTCACTCAAAAACGTACTTGGGTGGTGCAGGCAGGATGGCGTGGTAGTTGTAGTGCTGCTGCTGCTGGTTGAGGATCTGGAGCTGCAGGAAGAGCTGCTGCTGCTGGAGGATTTTGGCATAAGATGAGTCCAGATGGGGAGGAGGCTCTTTATCCCCCTTCTGGTCAGGAGGGATGTACTGGTGGTACTTCAACTTTTTAATCTAGGAGGAACACGTCGACAACGCAACAGGTGATCGTTTCAGAACTAGCATTTACTACTGCCCTGTCTGGTATTAGCACCAATAACATTTGCATGTCTAAAAACGGGGGAAAATATGCACCTTTGGCTTGTTGTCCTTAGGTTTCTTGTGTTTCTGGGCAGAGCGGTCACAGTTCTGTTTAGGCTGGTACTGAAAAAAAGTGAGAGAAGAAAGAGTTAGGTGCACACTGTCAACCTTTACTCCTGCATTATATTTTTGACCACTTGAGGGCAGCACAACAAGCTGTACGCACACATCAACATAAACCACCTTAAAAAAAGCTGATAAGACATTTGTGTTGGCGAACAGTTGCCCATTCACACACCCAGCAGTCAGAGCAGCATTACTACTCATATTCTGTCCACCTGATGAATATAAGTTGGGTATTTTTTACCATTAAACCAAAACAATGAGCTGAAAGACACTAAAATGAACTGTAGCTCTGAGGGGAACTACAGAGACTGGTGATCATTTTTTACTACTTATCTTTGTGTTCAAAGTTCTGTTCGTCACATCGAGTGACCCCTTGGTAATTACACGCAGCCATTTGATCCATTGTTATTATAAACATATTGATTAGAGCAACTTCAAATCTAAATACAGTTCACAAATTCCACTATGAACCTGTACTGACACCTTGGCCTTGACACACCGTGTGACACTTACCTTTATCTGTGAGATCGTCCTCTGGGCCGGTGGTCCTGCTGTCCCGTTGGTCAGCTTTAATGAGGGGGAGGAGCCAGAGATTGGTGGTAGAGAAGGAGGAACAGGAGGAGGCGCCTGATTGATAAGATGACAGCATACATGATACGTGATATAACAGCAAATGACCACTGGATTTTGTTAACTGATCAGTATCAGCCTCAAAATTCCTTTATCATTCTACTGGTGTATTCGCTGTAACTACAAGTGTGGCACTCTATGATTCTACAACGGAAGCTTGTGAGCTAAAGAAATACAGGATGTAACTTAACAGACCATAGCAGTAAGAGTCCCATCCTCCAAAATTTCTTTCTGCTGTTGTTCATGTTTTACTATCTTGCATCCATGATTTACAAAATGTTAGTTGCACTGTGTCTCCCTCGTTCTTGAGCTATCCTACCTGAGTAGGAGATGGGAAACTGCTCCGGGTCAGTGTCTCTGGTGGAGAGGGCAGAGGCAGCAGGCCCAGAGGACTCTCCTGGCTCACCGGCAGTTCTGGAGACAGACTGTAATTGCTGTCTTCATCACATGACGAGTTATCACCTGAAGGCTTCGGAAACTGTGTCTCTGAGAAGGGAGCGGAGGGGTTGTGGGAGGAGGAGGAGGAGAGGGGTAAAAACATAAATGTAAATTTATTAGGAGCACTTTTTTTTTAACCACACCGGCATGCTACTGCATATGTGCCTCCTAGCCTCCTTGTGTGTGCCTGTCTGGCTTGTGTACATCTCTACAGTGACAGTCAAGCTTTTATCACCTGTATTTACAGGTGTCGAGCCAGTGGATTCCTCACAGCCATCCAAACATACTGCAGTGTGCCAAAAAACTGACAAACTAAAGTCGGCCAAAATTGTCACCACTGTCTATAACCATCGACCAGCGCGTTTATGCACTAGCTGCTGCAGCGTAGCTTTAATTCATCCTCTCTGTCTGCACTTCACGTCCATTAACGCCACTTTGAGATGATTTCTTTACTGATATATTTAGTCCTCGGTGTGGCCAGGATGAGCCAAGCTTCATCCCGGTGATAGTTTTCATTCATCTAAGTTCACTCACAGCGCAGCCAAGTAAGGCTGGCCGCCTCATTCACACTGTTCTTATGTGACAGATGGCATCTCTCGAAGGAAAGATGTTACGCTCAAGAGTTCTGGAGGATCACTGGCATATGCAAATTATGCTCTGAATGCATTAACTGTTTTGTGAAGGCTCCTCCTGTTTATGCCAGCCTTCTGTGCTGCTACTGATCTCTTCATTTACTAAATGTTTTCCAAGCAACGAACAAATGGCCGAACAATATATAAATGGGCAAATACATTTGGTAAAGCACATGAAAGACTACTGCAGAGCTGCAACGACTGATCAAATTGTTGCCAACTATTAAAGTAATCGATAACAATTTTAGTAATCAATTAATAAGTACGATAACTTCTGACTTGGAGTACTTTCCTCCAAAAAAAAAGTCTAATATGTAACTACTGCCACCAAAGCAAACCAAAAGATGTTTACAGCGTGTTGTGTGGAGGGCAGGATGGAGCCGGGGCAAGAGTTGCTTCTCAACCTCCCTCGATCCAGACTCAGACTCTGCGCAAATCCGGAACTGTTTACTGACGGGAGGAGAGCTGAAAGATTATTTATAAACTTTTGGTATTAAAGCATTGACTTGGCTTAACTCCTATTTATTAACCTGATTGCAGCAGCAATCTGTTGAGCTGAACTATGTCTTCTGATGTTTATTTACCTTTAATTCAGTCTCGTTCCTCTAGTGCATCAACCGATGAAACGCACCGCTACCTTGAGTAAACTACCTTGAGTGGATCTGTCTGGATTTGAACGTAGTTGGAAACATCTCTGATAATGTGAATACACAACTCAAGAAAACATTATAACAGAGGTCTGGCCATTTTTAGATGGTCCTCTATGACAGTAAACGTCTTTGGGTTGTGGACAAAACAAGTTATTTGAGGACATCATCTTGAGCTATGGAAAACTGATCAACCATTTTCTGGCCCTGACACACCAAACTGACGCCACAGAAGTAGCGGTGACAAAGGCTGACTGCTGCGTCGTCTCCTGCCCCGTGTCTCATCCAAATAGACGCACTTGACCACACTGCAAAGACTACAGCTGACGGCCAACAAACTTCTACACTCTGCGGCTGCGTGAAATGAAAATACCTCTCAGCACTCTGTGACACCACTCTCGCTACTATACCCTCTCCTAATCTAGAATACATCTGATAGAAAAGTGGCAAATAGCACTGGGGAAGAGGCTGTGGCTAAGAAAATAATTGAGGGATTATTCCACTGTGAAAATAGTTGTTAGCTGCAGCCAAATAAAACAAATGTCGCAAAATAAAGCCAAATAAGACAAATGTTCAGTTGTCCTCCAGCCCAGGAGTGAATCCAGGCAGCGGCCCTCCTGATAATTCTCCCCTCAGGGATATCATATAATCATGTCATTATTATGCAGACTTCTGAGTCTTTACAGGGATTTGGGGAATAAAGTTACCTGCTGTACGAGGACAGAGGCTTTCCCTTTTACTGCTGGATGTGTGTTATTTAATTACAGGAGCTGCAGCAGACAGCTATGCAAAACAAACCGCTGGCCATTAATTCACCATCAGCAGGCAATGATGAAAAGACAACATGGGGCTGATTTAATACCCTCTGATCCAATAACGTGATGACTTACCCACCGCTGCGCCACGCCAGTGTGAGTCTAGGTGTCGTGCTTTCGCTCCTGTGTGTTTGGATCTTTGCATGTCGGGCCTGTGTTACTCTTGTGTTCCCGGCGCTCCGCCAGCAAGTGCTGGTAATGCAATTGTGTTTATTGTGCAGCGGCGACAGAGATGGATAATCCACTGACAGGGTACGTTATTGAATTTCGGCCTCCTTCGCTCCGCACATCGTTCAACCAGCTGGACCCACTGTCTCTGATCTCATCATGGCATGTCTGGCAGAAAAAAGCCACTGGACTACAGATACACAATAAATGTTAGATAGCGACACTCCTTTCTTTTCTTTTACTGTGGATGTTGTAATGGGAAAGGGTGGAATTGGGGTCGTTATATCCGTCACAATACACAAATTGCATCTGAGTGAAATCATATTCATTAATTTAGAGTCCTAAAGTTTCAATTAGTATTTAATTATACTAATAAAAAGATAAAGTGCTTCATTAACAGACAGTGTGCTCATTTAAACAGCAGAGGAGGAAGATGTATCTCTATTTCTCGTCTGTCAAGATAACCTAGTTTCATCTTTGAAGGATGAATACTCAGGTGGGGGAGTTTGTGTGTGTGGTGTGATTGTTGTCTACTGAACATATTGGTTATGAATGTGTATTTGTTTTTTGTTTTGAGCACAGCTGAGGAATCTGAGAGGGAGCATCAGTATGTTCATGATAACAAGAGGCGGGGGGCCAGGAGGGACATCCTGTCAGGAGCCTTATATTGTGTGGGTGTGTTGTGATAGATCACGCTTTATATTTTTCTATTCAATTTATATTACACCTCTCTTCTCCACACACATGCAGGGTATTGCTTATTGTTTGTTTGATTTATTTCATAAAGTAGAAAGACGCCATTATCTCTTTTTAAATTGGTGCTACATGAGCAAAGAAAACAGAGGAGAAGAGCTGTGACGTACTGCGAGTTGTGCTTCATGGCAGGTTTAAGTATTTTGGGGAAGTATGAGTGGTGAAATTCTGAGTAAATACCAATGTTTTTTTTATTATTTTATTATCTCCAGCCAGGAGGTTGTGTTTTAGTTGGCTGGTTTGAAAAACAGCATTGCATAAAAAACTACGAAACAGATTTTCCACCAAACTTTGATGGAGGATGGGTCTCGGCCCAGAATAGATCTGTACTCTTACAGTTGTTCTGCAGTAGCTTGTCCCGCCGTCAGCTTAATCAAATGTAAATAAGTCAACCACAAATTTGAGCTTATAATTGGCTCCGCTCGTCAGAAGTAATTGCAAGAGTAGTTAATTGTAGTCCAGATGAAGAGGGCAACAGTCCAAGAAACAGAAATAATTGTAGAAACACTGTTTGTCTTGGATGGATTCCATTAGTCATTTAGAGACCCTGTGGGAGTGTGAAATCCATCGAAGAGCTGGCGTGGCTTACCTATGATGGCCTGTTTAATGCTGGAGTGAACGGGCAGGATGTTTTTATGGATCAGCTCCATGGGCCCCGGCCGGTGGGAGATCTTATCGTTCAAATCATCAGCGAGCCGAGCTCTCTTCAGCTGCAGCTGCTTGGCCTGAAGTGACGGCTCCGCTGACGTCTCTGGAAGCGGGCAAAAAAACGCAACAATGGACATTTTTGCGAGGATGCTCTGAAGTTATTTGTCACACTCCAGACAGATGGGAAGCTTTATGTGGCACTCACCCTCGAGGATATGCATTCTGATCAGTTCGGATCGCTCAGGCCGACTCCTGATCTTCCTCTTGAGATAGTCCTCAGTCTGGAAAGAGAGAGTGACATGTTTATCATTTCTCCATTAGTCATTCTGTCGCAAACATTTCATCTGCAAAGGACATCTCAAGTTCACAGTTCTTCTCTTCTGCAGACATCACCGTCTGTGCTGCATGATATATTTTAGTGAGGTGGTTCGCAACATTTCTCAATTTATCCATTACTTTTGGCTTAATTTTCATGGTTTATGTTTATCCATAAATTGTAGCTATCTATCGACCATTTATAATTACCATTCATAGATTATTTTTGGCATTTCTCCATTTATTACTGTTAGCTTGTTGTTCAATATAATCTATCCTTGTAGCTAACTATGTGTACCATTTATCCGTGTCTTATTCTTAGCTGTTTTACTATTCATCCACAAATTTTAACTGTGTCTACCATTTATTACTTTTAGCTTGAACTATTGCAAATGTTAAACATATCATTGACTTGAGCTTTCTATTTCAACCATGTATCCATTACTATTAGCCATCATTGCTTATCCTGTACTCTAAGCTAACCATTATAATGTAAGCTAACTATTTATCCATTAGCCTACTTCAGCTTATTCAGCTAGGCTATCTGATGTGTCTATCTATAATGTATGGCTAAACAAAGAGTTGAGACCTGCTCAATTTGGACAGTGTCATGAGATTTGTTTTTTCAGTTTAGTTAACCTACACCACAGTCTTTCCATACTGCACCTCTGGTTGGGAATCACTGATTTAGTGGATACTTCAGATACATTGCACCTTACAGTCCAATAAGAGTATTCATTTTCCGAGCAGATGGCTTCATCTCAGCTCTCAGCCGCACTGTATTACATAATGATTCAAGGGGTTGCTGTAATGTCCTCAGATGTTATAGAGCTTAGAGAGCTGGTGAATGTGTGCTTGAAACGGGCCAGTATTAACTTGAGCGACTGATTCGAGGATGGCATACTCACCCGTGCTCGTTCCAAGCTTCGTCGCTGTTCGTGGAAGGAAGCTGAACTTTTCAGTGCTTGAGGAATAAAAGAGAGAGACAGAGAGAGAGAGAGAACATTAACATGGCAGTGTGTACATTTACACATCTGAAGGGAAACGGAGGGCTAAATAGCTTTGAATGGCTCTTGGCTTCTTCAGTTCACATCCAGTTCAGTCTGAATATGTTTACTGATGGTGAGGATTATTGCTCCTATATTTTCTAAAGCTTTTCCATTCTCACATTTTGAGTTCCATGTCAGCGCTGTAAAAAGCCTGCTCTCACTGTACAGGCCTGCATGTTTATAAGCCATGACAGCACAGAAATGCATATTAGCCTGAGCAGTAGTCCCATTAAAAAGCTGTTTAAAAGGCCAAATCTCAAGGTAAAAGGGAGAAATGTAATGGGATGGACTGCGAGGGGTTCCAGTCCAATGAGCCTTTTTACAGCAGTGGAATTTATGAAATCAGTTCAGCATCACAAATGACTCAAGTAAGACTTCCTGTAGGGCTGTGATTATGCAAAAACCAGGGGATTAGTGGTGCTATAAACCTAAGAGCCTAAAGGGTTGTGATGACACCAAAATGCTGAGTTAAATACAGCATATCAGTACAGGCATTATGATTTTGCTTCTAAAACAAGAATCTAAAGCCCAAACTATCAAATAATGTTGTATTACATGTGAGAATGTATAGGCAGGAGATCTATTTTGAGAATGATGTAAGATTGTTGAGATCACAAACGTACGCATTTCAAGGGAAAGGTACAAACCAGGGGCCGGCCAACACGCGCATTTAATCAACACAATTTTCTGCACTGCAGATTTGTAATATGAGCTTTTTGTACCTGGCAAATGTTTATTTGTTGACCAATCACAAGACCCTATAAATAAGAAAGAGGCTGTAAGATAAGGCAGATCAGAGGTAGTTTTTAATAAGGAAGAAAACTATTAATGTTCTAAAGATAGATCAATTATTGGTGTAAACCTAGATTTGGACAGTTTAACAACTTTTGGTGGTTAGATTAAAGCAGTGGTTCCCAAAAGTGGGGCGCATGATTCTGATTCTGATTCTGACACCTCCTCAAGAGTGCCCATAGGTAAAGCAAAGTAGGCAGCATGGAAGTTTGTTACAGGACTCCCAGTTGAAGGTAAACATGACAACTACCAAAGCAATGACAAGAAAATATGACAAGGCACAGCTTGTCTTCAGCTTCACCAGTACATCGGTGGCTAATGAAGAGAGACAAGACAAGATTTTGAATGTTTGAATTCGATTGTAAATTCGATAGGAGTTTGCAGGCAAAAGACGTGTGTGAGAGTGAGTGGGGGTGACTTGAAAATATTCCTCTCCACAGTTTCAGGTTAAGGTTAGAGAACTACTAGATTAAGGAGTGAACTGTTGAGGTGAAGGGCTGCGGGCCTCCTCTTCAAACTTCAGTTCAAACTGATCATCTCAAGGTGATTAGAACTGACTTCAACTGCCTTGTTTGTGTTCTTTCCATGAATGCTGTGAATGTCTTCGGGCCTGAGCATTCCTTACAGCAAAAGCAAAACACTGCAGCTCAACTTGCCAAGTTCTCTTGCACTTGTGAAGCCTGCTGTACAACAGATGGAGCTAGAATAATGAGAGATGGTGTGCGCTGAAACTTGTGGGTTTGTAAGGAAGAAATCATGATTTTTCCTCTCTACGTGTCGCTCAGAGGCTCCACAGCAGACAACTGGAGCAGGCTAACTGTTTCAGACACACATGCAGGATGTGCACGCTGCCATGGGAAGGGAAACAATTTAAATTTCGGCGGAGATTGAAATGACTCCAATGACTAAGAGGTTAATGTGGCCCTTTGTCAACACAGTTCCACTATTTTAGGACAGCAGAGTTGCTTTGTTTGTATTTTATCTCAGACAGACAAGGCAACAAAGAAGGCTTTCAATGGCCAAACAATGGGACATTCAAGACTGGCCAAGTCAGTCACTTTTTGTCAAAACCAGACAATCAGCTGAGCTGTGAAGATGGCTGCAGCACACACCTGAAACCAGGACGTGCATGGAAGTAAACACCCTCAAATTAAGTCAGCATGCTAATTTTTTTACATTTCTGATGTGTTTGGAGGTAACGCAACAGAAAATGTGTCGTCGCTGTCTTAATACTTTCTGACTGCACTGTACACACACACAAGTGGTGTGACTGGATTAGCAACCCCGGGGTAAGACTGCTGGTACCTGCTCAAGCCTCAGTTCACGTCGCTGAGCACTGTCACACTGCTGCTACACACTCACTCGTGCACTACCCCGGGGACTTCACCCCTCTTAGACCTCTCACCCATCCACAAGGGGAGTTATGGCAGCCTCCTCGAGGGCGTATGAACCTGCCTGTCAGCCTGCTCCGCGGAGAGAAAAAAAACGCGTGGCGGGACGGAGGGAGGGACGGACGGATGGGTGGATGAGCACAAAATAAGTGAAAGAGATGGAAATAGATAGGAAGAAGATGGAGGATCAGAAAAAGAAAAAAAACGGATGGAGGGAAGACGGGTGGGAGAGATAAATGAAGAGAGGCAGCTGGAAGAAAAATGCAACAACAGACCGAGGGGCAAATGAAGAGGAGGAAATAGAGAGTCGTAGGAAGAGGTCAGAGAGAAAAGACTCCATTATGTGCATGAGTGGCTGCATCATGGCTTCTTGCCACCCTGCTAAAGCTAACCAGCATTCCCAGCTCTTTAAGAACATCAAGCAGCCTCACTTCCTCTGGCGCTGGCTGCCTTTTTATGTTCAGTCTGCTGCTGACTGCTGCCTGGTTTTGTCCTCCGAGTTCACTGACAGAAGAAACTCTTTCGGCATATTACCACATTCCAGCCAGTTAAACCGTGTCATATGTTTATCAACCTCATGAAACAGCTTTCAATAGCAGCAAAATGACTAAAATAACACTGTTGCCTTACACGAACATGTCATGCATTGTTTCTGTCAGACATTCACAGAGCTATTTCAGGCATGAGAACTTTGTGAGAGCTGCTCCACTTTCACCAGGAAGTGTAAATCTGTACATAGGCAGAGCTCACATGTGGCACATTATGTTACTGGGGCAGGTTTATCAATCACCCTACCATGCAATTTATCTTAATCTAACTTACGTAGGTATATCTAATCGAACAATAAGAGCGGCAACAATTAGACGTTTAATCGCTTAGTCAAACAAAAGCAAATTGGCTGCCAGCCATTTTGATAATCAATTTATTGTTTTTAGTCATTTTTCTAGCAAAAATGTCAGACATTTGCTTGTTCAAGCTTCTTAAATGTAAAGATGTGCTGTTGTTCTTAATTTATGAAAGTAGATTCCAGTAAATGGAAAGTCTTTCAGTTTTGGACTGTTGGTTGAAGAAGTGAAAGTAAGTTTACAGGTGTCAGTTTGAGAAAATTGTGATGAGAATTTCAAATAAATTTTACATACAAAACTTTTGATTTATGATAAAAATATTTGCCAGATTAAACAAGCAGTTTTTAAGACGGTTGATTGAAGTGTCATTACAAGGTCATCAAATGAACTGTATTCACATGCTGCAGTATTTCAAGGTAAACCCACATTTAATTACTCATGAGCTGACGCTAGCAATCAGCCACTTCCTAACTAACATTACTGTTTGATTATGTCCAGCGCGTTTCACTTTCAGGCATACATGTGTGCATGATGTGTGTTGATATTTTAGCATTCATTTACATCTTTCCTGTCGTATTGTGTAACAATATCAAACGGTAATGTTTGAAGGCTAGGAAGCGGTTGAATGGTAATGTTAGCTGCTGTTTAAAAGAAGCAAACGTTTTTTTAGCTATAAAATGGCCCTATAGGACGTCCCTCCAGAATTTTACCAGCCATCCTCATCTTTCTTTGCATCAGTATTTGACGACCTTGGAATAAGACTCAAAAATCATCTGTCTTTTTAATCGATAGTTGCGGCCCTTCTAACTAGTGAGTGAAGTTTATCCTCATAACATCCAGAAATAGCAGTAGATTTGCCTTTATCACTGACTAAACCAGTGAACATTTGACACATATGTGACTAAAGCTTTAGACTTTTACCCCAACTGGAAGTATGAATTTTATACTTTAAATACAGTTGACTCAAAACAATCAAGTAACTTCCCCTGCACGTAGGTGAACCACCAGCTCTGTCTCTTTCTGATCTTGGTTCTGATCTTGGTAGCTCCATCTGTGCATTCAGGTTTAGCTGCGCTAACCTTAAAACCACTGATAGATGAGCTTAAACTGAACAAAATGTTTTTTACACATCTGAGAGGTGTATAAATAAAGTGTTAGGTAGGGTATCACACTCTGGGCTTATAATAGCACTGTGTTAAAAGAACACACCCAAACACACACCGCAGTCAGCCAACCAAACACGCAGCTTACAGACACGCACACACAAACTAGGGCTGCTACTTTTTCCGTAAAGTCAAGTTCAAACAAATCTAAACTTACGCGTAGCTCGTTTTAATTAATTTGAATGCTATAATCAGAGTCTCACCCTTCAGCCTGTATATTTTTCTGTGTGGTGTCATGAGACTGTGGTGCATCTCTGTATTTCATATTGCGCCTCCTCTTGTGTCATTAAATCTGAAGAAGTGCGTAAGAGCCACATATCTTTGAATAAAAAAAGTTATTGGCGGTGGCGAGGGTCCTGAGGATGAGAGTGGCGGAAAAATGAGGGCAGTCAGACGAGGGCGCACAGTCAGCGTTGCTTTTCTTGTTTTTGATTACTCTGCTGCCTCGCTTGAGTAGCAAGCAAGCAGGTGAGTCCTTTTTTTTTCATATATTTTTTGGCAGTGGTAGACTTTGAGGGGCAAACAAAAAATAAAAAAGGGCACCAGCAGTATGCAGCGGGGCACCAGCCAGCAGAAAGTTATGTGTTATTTATAGTAAAGAGAGGGCACCTCACCACATATTCTCAACTGGAAGGGCCACCTGGAGGGCATTTTCATGTTTTATCTACCATGGGGGCATCCACAAAGGCACTTAATACTATATAATCAATGATATACTATATCATGCTTGGAATCATTTTCATTATGAATGAAATAGACAAATGCCACTCAAACACTGCTGTCACTCCACAGTGCGGTCAAGCAGTAGGTTTGGGCTCATACTGCCCAGTTATGGAGCTAAAAGAAGGAAAATAAGTTTTCTGCATTTTAGAGATTATGTCTTGATGCTGGGATAGTGTGAGGGAAAAACAATCAAGACAGTGAGTGATAAAGAGACATCAAGCAGGAGAGGTGCGGCGAGTGTGAGACAACGGAAGGTAGACAACTTCCACTGAAGTCTAATCTGAGGTGTTTTAAAAATGGACCAAAGGAGGAGGCTAAAAAAATAACAAGGTTTCGTGGTAGCATTCTGTTAACAAAGGTCAGTGGTAAAAAAAAAAGCTACGGTGAGAGGCGTAGAGATGTTGCCACTGTGTGTGTTGCCACTCCTCCACCTGCCTTCTGTCTCCATGAGAGACTACAGGGACAATTATGATAAAGGTCACGCAGCAGAGCAGCAGAGGAGGCTAGCTCAAAATGTCAGTGGCTAATTGTCCTGCCATGTCCTTACGGTGACATTAACCACATGTAAACTCATACCTGAACTTAACCAGGTCTAACCTAGACCTGAAGATAATCAAGTGACATTAAAACCTGTCGTCAATGACAGCCATTAGATCACAGGGTCGCGCGGTTCCTTTCTTAATCAAACAAAGCCTCTTCGTGACGGAGCAGACTTCCAGCCACTCATGTGACTGTTATTATATTCGACCCCTGTAGCATCTCCGCTGTCTCCACATCAGTATCTCTGCTCTGTTCAGATGATAACGATCCCGGGCTAAAAGGGACAAACTATAATTCCCCTTAGCACTGCAGGAGACATGACGCACGGACGAAACAAGCTCCTCATCAAGCCACAATCCTGAGGTCAAAGAGAATAGAGAGGCGTGGGATAATTGGATGAAACCATGTGAACAAAACATTTTGATCCTCGTCATTACATTAGCTCCTCTGGTCACACTTGGCCGACTGCGTCTCACGCTCTCTCTTTCAGACGAAATGTAAATGCTTAACAGTGCCATTTCTCCACCCATTGTTAACAATGGTCGAAGTTTATTTGCATCTTTCCATTTCCATCTCTCCACTAGATGAGGCCTGAGCCATGCTCATTGTTAATGCTGTCTGTCTAGTGAGATGAGAACAGATATATTTGTATTGCAACTAAGGGGAAATGGTGTGTGTCTCTTTTTGTGATGTAGAACAGCATAGACTCCTGCAACAGCAAAATAGCATATAGATAGTTTACAGGTAGCTAATTGAAGCATTTACCAGATGAACAGATAACGATAAGTAGATAAGATGCACAGCATAACACATTTCCTGTGTGACAATGTGTTAAACTTTTACGATATCAGCTGTCAGAGGCTGAGTATGAGTTACAATACTTGTGGAATAAAAGCGCTACTAAATGAGCTGACGCAAGCATTGGACAAAAAGTGATTATTGGCATTGATTTGTATGATTATTTAAGTCATTCCTATCAATAAATTAGCATTAACGTATGCTGTCTGATATGCTGTTCAATGAAGTAACAGTTTTTAAGCATGCATATTAAATGGATCTCAACAAGAGCCAAAAACATTTAAGCAGCGCAAACAATCTGTAACCAAAAGCATCCACACTTTTTGAGTTTGATGATGCACAGGGAAGTGCCTTAATCAGATTAAAAGCAGATAAGAATCAGCAAACGGATGTTCATGATGGCAGTTGAAGTATGACCTTGAATCACCTCACTCTGAAGACCGAAACTGCCGTCTTTCAGGAGATGAGTCTCAACCACAATCCAAATCACTTCAGAGAACTGTTGTCTAGCACTTAATGATACTAAAACTGAGAAAGACATAGTGATGAATGACTGAAAAACTCAGCAAGAATCGAGGTCAGTCTGTGCTCTCTTTGAGGTACAGCTAGCTTAAAGCAATTGAGTTTTACATAACAGTTGCGCAATGAATCCTACACTCATGAAGGCTATAATGTTACATTTTCATTAAAATTGTTTATAGAGATGTTGATTTAACTTTGGAGGGCAATTATTTATTATTATTTTTTTTTATTATACTGAGAGGTGCCTTTAATAATTAGCTCAGAGCATGTTAGCCAAGTGAACTTAGCTAGTGAGGCTAAAACTGGAATTTATTACTTAAACTCAAAAATATGAATTTGTTAGTGTTCACACTGCTCACACAGGAGCTTTGGACTGGAATGGGACGGAGCTAGCTGGTTAGCATGCCAACTTTAGCACCATACATATTCCTCATAATATTATTACTCACATTCTGATGATCAGTTTGGTTAATGTTGGAACTTGTTCAACTAAAATTCTTGTATATTTGCCCTTTAATTTGCTGGACAAGTTTGATTCCACGTAGTGTTTAAATGCAAAAAGACATTTTAAAAAGGGGTCAACCACTTTGACCTGGAGCTACATATTCTAAGCCTGTTTTCTGTTTTCTGTTTTCTGTTCATTTTCACGTCATTATCACACTGACTTGTCTTCTACTCTGGGTTACATTGGCCATTGTGAACACGTTATCGTCTGTTTGAATGTATAAATGGAAAAAGTAACATTTTCTATGCATGGACCAAATATATTGTTCTCTACTTACGTGGCATGATCCCCTGTTTGACCAGCTCCTCTCTGGACCTTCTCTGTTGTAGCTTCAGCTGGAGGACTGAACACCGAGGAAGAGACAGAGAAACAGAAGAAAGAATGAATGGAGAGTTGAGTCAAACCGGCAATACATAACCTCTACCTCGTTTCCAGCCACAGAAAGTCACAGTGATAGTGACATTACTCATAGCTAAGCTGCAAGTTCGCAACAACATGAAACAAAAGACTTTCTGACTGTGAATACAAGTAACAAAGGTATAGAGTTACATCTGAGAGGCTCTACAGAGGTTTTTATCTACCCGGTTTGCTGCCGGTGATCAACATTTGTTCTCTGTAGTCGTCTGAGAGAAGACGTACCAAAGCTGTGTCACTACACACTACAAAGGGATGGGAAACGCGCACGCACTGAAGCAGACGCAGCAACAGTTTCCTGTTTCAAGCGTTTCATTAAATAGCAGCGCACGCAGTTTTGTGCTGCATATGTCACAGCTCAACACCACAGAGATGTGTGACAAAGAGGTAAAGGAAAGCGATCGACATGCATGTTTCATGTAACTTCACACCTCCCGATGTTTAGTATTTTAAACCGTTCACAGGTATAATTCAACTCAGGAGTTCGGAGTCTCAGATACAAACATGGTTTAAAACAGAACTATCATCAAATTCCCAGATTAACGGCTATTTGCAGATCATGCACCATGTTCTCGTGCTCAGAAATGCTATCGAAGTCGCTCGGATGACTCACCACGTCCTGAGCCGACCTCGTATTTTCTCTCTCTCCTATATCTGCAAAAAGTTCGAGGACTGAACTTCCAAAATGAGAAATCTGAATTGCCAGGAAATGATCTTCTGCAGATCAGCAGCCACTCTACAGTCTATCTGGGTCATGAAATCAGTGCTGAAGTGTAAAAAATTGGGCATCTTGAAATATTTTTTGGTCGAGGGCTCTTTTTCACACACACCCTGACCATCTGCAGTTGGCATGGTTTTACCTCAGCCCTCACTTTAGCACTGCAGAGCTGAGGTGTTGCACGGTGTGTCATATGCTGAGGCAACTACCAGTAATAACAGATGGCTGGAACTCAATCTGATGACCTTTCCTAGAGTGTAAATTGAGTGCAGTTTATGTCTTTGTTTGTTTTTTACCTGGTAATATTTAAAGGTGCAACATGTAGGTACATTTTAGTTTAAAACATTCAAAAATAAACCAGTGGTTTACACAACCATCATTTTAAGTCTGGGTAGCCTTGAGTCAGCTGAGAGGACTGCTAGCTGCACTGCTAACTGAGCTAAGTTGCTAATGGCAGCTACTAGGGGTGTCACGATTCTCCAAATCCTCGATTCGATTCAATTCGACTCTCGATTTTTATATTCATTTTTTTTTAAAGCACAGGTTGCTATGCAATTTTAAGACTAGACATTTATGCAATATACTTTCTGACCTTTGTGCGCAATGTACCACATCACATTGTCAAGTTTAAAACATTTATTAACAACATAAAGTATAAATAATAACTTATATCTTAAGTCAATTGGAAACTTAAACAAAATAACCTGCCAACTAGTTTCTGCAGAGCTTGCAAGCTGTGGCTTTTTTGTCGACAACGCAAATGTTGTAAACATAACTCACTGGAAATCCAAAATACTTCCACACCGGCGACTTCAGTGAAAGAGGAGGGGGTTCAAGTTCTGTCGATGGGTCTCCTGCATCTGCAGCTGCCATTGTTGTAAGAGTGGCGTAGCCCCTTTCAGGAATAGGGCGGTGCATCAGGTGTGTTTGCGTAAGGTGTGAGTGGGCGAGCGAGAGTGAGGGAGCGTGCGTACGTGTGGTCAGTGAATGAATGAGAGAGGAAGGAGAAGCGAAAGGAGTAGCAGTAGTCGCAACAGCAATAAAGTGTATAATATAGTCTGCAATTTGGCTGTGAATAAAGGCGATGGCTAGATACAGCAAAGCTCCCTCATATTATTTCCCGACCAGCTTAACATGTGAAAATGGTTCACCCCGTAGGTAAACACAAACTTCGGCCCTGGAGGAAATCATCTCCCCTGTGCTTCCCGACCACGGTCCGGGAGCCAAACAGGAATGGTGTAACACCATGCTATCGTTTGGCTGGCTGTTGCTAATAGCTACTGGTTTAGCTAGTAGCTAAATTAGAGGAGGTTGAATCGCAGCACTTCAACACGGGTGTGTTTTTTTCCGCTCGGCAAGCCGATCGGACGTGACATGGCAGCGTGACAGCATCGCCGATCCCATTTTTTAATTCAAAGTTCGAGTTTGTGACTTAATTTTGATCGATTTCGATTTAAAATCGAAATCGTGACACCCTTAGCAGCTACAGTTTTCAGTAGTTTGTAGTCTCTCTGGTGATATGCTGCCCTCTGTTTGTCTGGAGTATGAATTCAACAGGTGGCCAATTCTTACATACTGCGCCTTAAAGGCGCAGTTTGTAAGCATTGGCCACCTTGGACTGCAAGTAATGACTGTTTTCCTTATAGATCTATCTGTTGATCATTTTCTCAATCAATCAATTAGTTTTTGCAAAACCCAAGTTAATGTTCTAGAAGACTAATGACAACGGAAAATATTCACATTCTAGAAGCTGAAAACGAAGAATTTGAATATCTTTCTTGAAAAATGACTTAAAAAAATCAATTGTCAAGATACCTGCCAATTTAGTTCATAGAAGGAAACAAATCGATTCATGGATAAATCATCGCAGCTCTATATTCACAGTTCATATTTCCTAAACATGCACAGGCTGGTGTATAATTCTCTCTGTCTACTCTGATGTAAGGGACCAGCAGTTTTCAGGTCCCACACTGTGTGAAGCACACAAAAAAAAACGTGTTGCCAGGTCAATCTGTCTGATCAGAACTGATGTGAAAGTACAAATCCATAAAGTGAAAATTTACTGCGGCCCCATATGAGCTGAAGTCAATCACCTCGGTGACATTCAAACTGTAGCTCAACTTTCCTCGGCGCAGCGTTCCTATGACACGGGCTGACACCACACATCACATCACCTGATCACAAGTCAGGCTTAGTTCATAAAACCAACAAATTAAATCTCATATGATTCGTTCGAGAATTTCACCGGAACGGAGGGTCACAGGTGCCTCACAAGGTAACAAACAGTTCACAAACCAAAAGGATTAACAATTCTACAAATGAGCCTGACAAAGAACTTGAGACAAATACAAGTCAAAGTACCACTTTGATTCAAAATGTTGTAAATAAATCTAGCTCAAGCCACACTATAACATCAGTTAATGAGTAACAAATGCTCCACAACTATATTTTCTATAAGACAACATATACAACAAATATACAGCAGCATTAATAACTTCTGTTTCAATGTGATCTCACATACTGTGCAAGCTGTGAAGTAACCGGACACTTGAGTATAATGTTAATATGGTGAACTTAATAGCAGACCGTTACGCACCCAGATGACATGGAGCAATATCAGCATTCATTTGGAGTTGTGTTTCTGGCCGCCTGCCAAAATTCATTCATTCAACCAATCTATCTCAGTTTTCATCTCCACCTCCCCACTCCTGAGGGAAATATCTGCCTCTTTAGCTGCTGAACACTCCCATTATGTTCAGTTAAGTCACACGATTTGCCTGCTGTTCCGTGCTGGGCAGGTACTGTTCAATGGGCTTTTCATTGCTCTGTTTAGCTGAAAACAGCTGTCTGTGCTACAATTCCTCTATTATAGTTTTCTTAACTATAATCTCCTTTACACATTAAGGATGAAGGCAAGCTGACTGCCCAGTGAGTCAGAGAGTTGGAACTACTTTCAACTGCTGTGTTTCTAATAGTGTGATGCATAAGACTGGTGGATAACAGAAAGAAATCGTGTTAAGTAGCTGCGCTCTGCACAGTAAAGTAACCACACTTCTATCCCAACCTCATTCCTTGTTCTTAGCTCACTGTGTATAATGGAACTTGCAAAATTATGTAAGTAACCTACTTATTTCAATCGAAACCATCTATTCGTAGATCTACCCAAAATGATCTTTGGTGCCACAACATCACCAAAACTTCGACCATTACACAACTTCACCTACATGACATGCTTTAAGCCACATACGGGAGCTCCATTCTTACCGTTTTATCAGGTGCAGTTCTGTCTGCAAAAGACCAACCTCTTTTCTTATTTTGCCCAGAACCTTCTTGAAACTGTATCCAGACCTCCTGAACCTATTTATCCACTTCATACATCCTCTGGCCCTTTAATTTTGACGAAAAGAAAAATTGTTCTTCACATACCGAAACATGAATTTTGGTTGGTTTGGTCTCTGTCAAGTCAACAAAAAGGAAGCTAGCCTCCTCTATCGCTGATCTCTCTCTACATGCTCCTTAAGTCTCACTTACTCAGACAACAGCAGTGAGAGCCCTTATCTTTGTAAAACATCTGCCCTTCCTGTTCCTCTTTTTCGGGTTAAACTCTTCCTTCTTTTTTTAAAGTGTATGTTTTTCTACGAACCAGAAAAGATCTGTGTGTGCTGGTGTTTCAGCACTGCCTACATATCTTTTTTATCCCGAGTTGGTAATAATGACAGCAGGCTCAGTCGCTGCGGCGCACAGAGACAGCAGACAGTCCCTCTGTGTGTCCCACAGTAGCCCGAGATAAAAACATTCCTATTCCTTTGATTTCTGCGACGAGGACGTGGCTGATGCAGGATGGTGCAGTTCTCTCCCCTTGGCAGCGGGGAAAGATTTAACAGGCTCCTGCAGGCAAACATGGGCAGACTAACAAAACAAACACAGACACTCATTACAGGCTTGCATATTTGCAAACACACACAAACACAGGAGTACAAAAATAAACACATATTTTAATACCTCCACTTATGGCCGCCGCACAGTGTGAATATAAAGACACGGTCATGAGACATTCCCACGCACACACAAACACACACACAGAAATACTCAAAACACTTGTTTTTTTCGAGGCAGATGGTTTGTGCCAAGAGATGACGGGCGACTGATGCAATGTGCTGATACAGAATCTATTCTGGGAAAGTGTGCTCATTGCTCAAATGTCACTACATAACATCAAGTGTACCTTCACTCGACAACAGTTCAATGCAAATAAGAGCAAATATAATAATCAATGAAGACCAGAAGTGTACATAGAGGAGTCTTGGATTGGTGGTACAGAAGGAATCCAAACAAAGTACCTCAAGAAAACGTACGTAAAATCAACAGTGCTTAAAACTCGGCTCAATGCCAAAACTCACTGGTCACTGAAGCACTGTTTCTTAGGCCAGACTGTGGCCAAACTAAAAGTACTTTTCCCATGAAAAAGCTATTGTCAAATTATAGCTTGGCAACCACTGCTAGCCAAAACAGGCTCTCCAGCATCATTTTGTGATGCTTAAAGTAATAGTTAGTTTTAGCCCATTCTGTGTTTTTTAATGCATTTCTTGACATAAATAGGATCGACATAGGATCCTATGTCCCACGTCACTTCTTTTCAACCAATCACGCTTGGCGTAGGCTACGATGATGAATATTCGAAGCTTCTTGTAGGTGGATTTTGAACTTTCTCACTAAAGTCTTCTGTGTTCAAATGCACAAATGAGCCCAGTTATTTATTACGTGTTTTTAAGAAATTAAAAATGTACCCAATGTTAATATCATGGTATTGACTGGCACGCAATAATTTCCCCCAAAATATGATAATTATAAGCCTCTGGTGCAATAGTTAAACATTTCCCATCAGGCCACAAAATAAATATAAGAAAAAAAGGCTAAAGGAGTGGATTCATTGTATGTTTTTATCTGCTCTAATGTTACCTAAGCTGCAAACATTAGCATGTACAGCTAACTAGCTTACGTCCTACAGTTGTAAGCAAGCATGACTACCAAAGCCCAAGAGCATTAGCATGGTTTGGCTTTACGTTTTCACGAAAAACGACAAAATAACCCTGTTAACAGCTACTGTTGCCCCATTTTAAGGAACCAGTCTTGGATGCTAGATCTAGTCTAACATTAGCATCTCTCTCCTGCTATGTCCTGTAATGTAAGCTCGTTATCCGAGATAGCCTTATGTTTGCCAAACACGTTTGTCTTCAACCTAAAAGCGTTTTCTCATTTACAGCATTAAGTGAAACATAAATCAAATCAATGAAAAATAAATCTTACATTAGCATGTAACCTAAACTAAGAAGCATAATGGGGTTTTGTTAGAATTAAACAGTCTAATTTGACATTTCCTCATTATACTTGCAGCACTAAGAATGACTAGCTTTATTGTTTGGTACAAAAGTAATGCTGTCTCTCTATTTGAACGTGCTAACTTTTTGCATGAGACAAGCAGCTGTAGCCTCAATCTTCTAGCACATAATGTACAGTATGTAGCCTAGCCATCAAAAGCATATTGACATATATTCTTGTTTCACAATGTCTGAGCTATAAACATTTAAGAGTCATCCAGAGACAGTGTATTTTATAAACCTTATAATAATCTCATAAAGTTTACGTTAGCATAATTAGCTTTGGTGGCTACAGCTGATAAAATACAGCAGCAGTTCGTGGTTGCTTTTGTTTACCTTTATCTGGAACAAAGGACCCATTGGACCCGAAGTATTCCAAGTAGATAAATCTGCCACTGTTTTAAACTACACATCAAATAGTCCATGGTAGAAGGGGACACTTGTAAAAAATAGTATATATACAGTAACTCAGTGACATGGCATGCACATTTTTGCCACTACATCTGTTTTCCTTTCAACTGTCCAAAGCATTTTTTTCTTACAGCCTGCAAAGCAGAAACCTTCGCACATTGCATTAAACAAGGTCACAGACGGATATGACGGGTATCTAATGTACAGCATGTACGGTGTCGGCAGACTTGGCTGACTGCGAAGCGGGGTAACACGGCATGTCTGTTGCACCAGGGTTTGCACACTAATTCAGTCAACTCAACTCAAGACTTCCTTCATGAATTGTTCAAAACATTTAGCCCACTCCCCTTGAAGCGCTCCGTCTCTGTTTATATGCACAGCTTAGTCGGATTACAGCCATAGTTTGACTATGCTACTTACTTAGACAACTGCAATTATCCTAGTCTACATGCCGGTGAGAAAATCCCATCCGATCTGATGGAACGTATACATATAGGAGTAATGCGACTATCAATCAAATAATCTAGGTGTTTTAATCCGACTATGAGAAATCTGATCCGGTCCGATTTTAGTCAGACTAAGGTGTATTCATGCATCTTAAAAATCCGATCATAGTCAGACTAACCCAATAATTCGGTTTTCTCAAGTGTCGTGTAAACGCAACAAATCTTTACATCCTCAACTCTGTCCTCCTCATCACTGACTTCTGTCTCTCTGCTACATCTCTCTGTGCCAGCGGTTTCTCTTTATTTTCATTCCCCTCCCCCCTCCTGGGAGAGACGTGAAGAACTAAGCCTGGCACTATCAGTGTCATCTTTCAAAACACTGCTTCAAATTGATTTTTAAAGCACATTTCTATAGACTGGATTAAATCCCTTCAGACCAATGTGGATTTACTGAATCTGTATAAATTTTAATTTTTCCATTGTCCCATTATGTGTCCAAGTAAAATTTACTTCCTTATCTGCCAGTTTGTTCTTACAATTTCTACCAGTGGTTCTTTTCTCTTTGTCACACTGTTGCACAGCACTCACTGTACATTGTGCCGTATGTTTCGATCCCAAACCTGTGGGGTCTTTCCCTCCTGCTCTCTCACACGGTTTTCTATTTGTGTCCATGTTGTAACCGCTTGAAACCCAATCCCTCACGGCAGTTAGGACAAACATTACTGTAAAATGACAACACACGAATGCACACACGGGATTCATGGGTTTAACTGAAGAAGAAGGTGGACAGAAAGAGACTTGTTGCGCTGTTGACAGATGCACAGATCGAAAGAGGAAATAAGTAAGAGTTTCAATAGTTTCAAGTAGAAGGTTTCTGGAATAATAATGAAAAGATCTTCAAAAGGTGCAACATGTTAGAATTGTCCTGTCAAATTCATACTCAAAACACACAGGGTGCAGCAGATCACCAGAGTAACTGCTAACTAATGCTAACTGTAGCTGCCCATTGCTAATTAGCTTAGTTAGCTGTCTAGCTACCGGTTCAGACTGGGAACTCTGGGACCAGGCAAGTGTTGGTGTTTACAACTGTAGCACAGAAGCTTTGGACATCATAGGGCTAGCTAGTTAGCATGGTAACTTCAGTAGATATATCTCTGCAACACAATACACAGGCACCGTACCATCAAAACTGCTATTCAATCACATTCTGTTGATAATTGTAGATCATTTTTAACTAAAATTCTGACACAGAACGCCCTGACGCCCTTTAAGCTTAATTCAAGGGGTTGTCTCACCCATGTAAATTTACTTTAGACTTCTCTGGAAGTCTCTTGGAGTTCGCAGAGTTTGTCCTTTCCTAAATCGGTCCAAGCTGCTCTCAGTCCAGCTACTTTGGTCCGAGGCCCATGCCGCTACAGTCCACAGGTTGCTGAGTTCATGTGCTCAAGGCAAAGTGTGCTGTGCCCAGGCTGGACAGGTCCCAACTGTAATCCAGCCACTTGTAGAGTATTTGATCCACTTAACACCTGGGCCCAGAAAATACAGCTGGATGACACTGAGGAAGGCCTGCACACTTGAAACAGCCTATTTTTGCATTGAATGAAATCTGAAAACGTCGCCTGAATGGACACATAGAATGCATTTTTTTCTCCGCTCCCAATGTAATCAAGGCATTGATCCAACAAGCTAAAAGCAAAGTCGTGCTGCACTGTTTGCACTTTGGAAGCATGACACACAACAGGTATCCCACCTTGTCTGAGACTCTGACAGGCCTGGCGCTCTAACTCAAACCGTATGCTTCTTTCATCCATGTTCCTGCTGATTGGGGCAGGGTCAATGCGCACACAAGGCATGTGTTCCAGCATGGCGGGTCCAATCAAACCAGGAAATAACGCTGAACGAGACTCCGAGGAACCAGGAAAGAAAACAAGGAGCAGGAGGTCGGCTGTTGTTCAGTCAAATCTGCACATCAGCAAAAGATATTCCTCTTTGACAAGTTGCTGGACACAGTGTTTATGAGCGAAAAGAAAGAATGTTCTTCAAAGCAAAGTAGCATCTAATAGATATATTTCCCATCACTGAGAAAATCCTAGTCCTCCTTCATGTCTCACAGCAGTGAAATAAAAAAACGCATGTATAAATACAAAGCTACCGTATCAGAGCTACAGCACAGAGCTACAGAGGAGCTTCTGTTGTATTCACTGCAACTTCACGACTGAGGAGGACATGCTCGTGTGCGTGTCAGATGTCGGCGAATCCTTGATCAAGCAGTCTGTTACAGCTGTCGCTGCACTCAGTCATTCAGGGGTTGACAGACACAAACAGGCGCACGCAAGGACACACACACACACGTTCTGAGCGGAGCCCCTTTGCTTCTCACCAAATTCTTCTCACTTAGCACCTCTGATCTGAGCTTAGTGCGGGGTCAATGATACGCACCTGTGTGAGCACGTCTCTGCCGTCGTGCACTGAGGCCTAAAATCATTACAATTACACACACACACACACGCACGCACGCCGCAAATCTTTTTTTTTTACCTACACCTGTCTGACTTTTTGCTTTTACCACTTCCTGTTTTCAAAGGATTCTTTTCAAACTCAGGGGCATAACTTGTCTAGCACAGGTTGGTAGATGTGAGCACACGAGATTTTCAGAGCATCTGAAAGGCAGATCATAAGAAAAAAAAAAGACGAAAGACAAAATCTCAGGAAGCTGCCGTTTTTTTTGATAATGGTTAAGTGTGAGTACCGTAGTGCTGCAGAGATGCCCTGACCCACAAATCTTGTTCAACGGCTGCATGAAAACATATTTGTTCAGTACAGACTCCAACAAACGTCTCATCATCATGCTTTTAATGGTTTGCTCAATGAAAATTAAAAAAGAAGGTTTTTGAACTACTTACTGTAGGAGCTGGATCTCCTGCGTGGAGAGAGGAGATAGAGCTCCTACAGTGAGTTGTTCAAAAACCCTCTTTTTAGTAAACTTTTTAGTAAACTCTTACATACATACACAAACAATGTTCTCAATGCTCATGTCCATGTGTAGAGACCCTGGTGATACTCCGAGCAAAGTTTCATGTTGTGTCGAGCCTTCTTAGTGTTTTAAAAATGTATAAGTTAATATGTAAAATGCAAAATTGATGGGGAAAGTATATCGATTAATTAACACCGAAGTAAAGCCTATAATGTTTCTCTTTTTATTTTAAATTTGGCACTGTCAGTCCTCCATACATGTGGGCCAAGTTAAAGTGAAACTCTCGCCAAAAAGCAACCAAGTCTTTATTTGTGATTGAATATGAGTCAAACCTTTGTGTAAGAGGCACTTTTAAGATTTACCGTAGTTTCGTTTTTGGGCAAGCTAATTTTCAATGGAGTGCAGGGGCACTCTTATGCCAGCATCAAAATTATTTTTAAATGTATTTATTTATGTATATCTTCCATTTGCATTTTGAAAATAAAATAAAAAGATACAATTTCAACCCTATCAAATACAACTTTCTATCACCTATTGGTTCGTAAAAACACATTGTTAATGTGTTCTTGTTGATTACAGCCAGGATATAAAAAAAAAACATTACACACAGTCAGTCAAGCAAAGTGCCCCTTATTAAGCCTTCATACCTTTTTGATAGTACAATTATTTTCAGTGTAGGACACGCATTATGAGAAAAGAAATTCAATATATTGTTTAAAAAAAAAGTTGTTCTTTGAAGTCAGCATCTGGTACTTGGCTCCGACATTTAGCCTTTGTGTTTTTTACTTGAAATAAAAAAGAGAAACTTCACCCGCGGTCCGACTATCAGCTGATCTGTTCTCATTCAGCAGGTCAATAAACCTGCCCGCATGCCTCTAAACTGCTTTTATCTCCCTCCTTCAGCTCGACTGCCTTCTCCTCTGCCTGCCTGCATGTCTGTGTAAAACACCTGTTCCCATCCATTGACAGTTTCATTCATCTCCATTATTAAGGCTCTGTCCCGGGTGGCATCAGATAATTTGACATGACATTAAAAGGTGAGAGAGGGCCCTCTCAAGGTGAAAAATACTAAGCAGCTTTCTTCTCATCTGTCGCTCTGCATTACATCGAACCGATGTTGCTTGTCATGTTCCCATTATGCAAAAAAAA
>CAEMYA010000047.1:965065-1015778 GCA_903131615.1 Diplodus sargus | reverse complement strand
GGCTTGATTGATTAAAGGGATTTGAAGGGGGACTAAAACTGATCTTGAGTCCATCCGATGGTATTCTGTTCATGAACTGTCAAACCAAAAAAACGTGGATAAACTTATGTTGCCTGGTTGCAGTACTTGTGCCGTCCAGAAGGTGGGGACACGCACCGCCTTAAAATAGAAGGCTCCACAGAGCACTCCTGTCTATCTGGCACAGTCATGTTTCAGATTACCATGTCAGCTGTTTTCTTAGGGTAGCAGGTATATGCACATTGCACTTCTGTAACATAAAAACAAAACAGTTGCTCACGCTGCGTTCCTCTGAGGAAAAGAGAAGGGAAGCTGTCAATAAAATGTTATTCCTTCAGTGGGAAACGTTAGGCACAGTGTCCTCCGAGTTTTCAGTACGATGTATCTGAATCTCTCCACTTAAAATGATATCTATTTCTACTCCAGGGTTTACTTTATTAATCAAATGCCCAAGCATAAAAATTACAAAAGATAATAGTAAATGTTAGATTAATTGCTACAGAAGCAAAAAAAAACATCAAATATGTATAAAATATTTGGATGGCATTCATGTTTTATCTGTATCTCGGTTACACATAAAATCCCCATCCACTTTACAAACCATGGTGCCTCATTATCAATTCCAGGCACCCATAACAAGACACCAGGTAATTGCTTCCAGCTACATACTGTAAGACTATGTTTCAACTGTGGAAAAAGCACGGCAAAACCACAGCTATTATTTTAGGACACAAACACATGTGCCATTAAAGACAATGTAGTTCTTCTGGTTTGCAGAGAGACAGACATTCAGAAAGAAAGAAAACCTCCCCTATGCAATGACATCTTTTCTAAATATAGGGAGTTTAAAGACGTTCAATGACCAACACTGTCATAAACACCGGATCTGTACGTGGGCTCTGCTGTTTGCAACAGTCAACAACAATTTAGCAACTTGATGTTCGCTGGCATCTGTGGACAGCTAGGGCACAAATAACACATATGTGTGTGTATATATATATATATATATATATATATATATATATATATATATATATAAGGAAAAAAACGTGTTTATGGTGTGTGTAAATGCACTAAGAATGCCTGTGATCAGAATGCGACCGGATAAGTCACAAATGTAAAGGTGGTGTTGCTCGCATAGAATTAAGACCCAGCCAGGTGTAAAGGCAATTTTTACAGTGTGACCACTATAGTAAGAAAAAGATCTGTCCAATGTAGAAAGGAAATTGAACTGCGCCTCTTCCTGCGAAGTTTTTTAGCAAAATACCGTGAAGACTACAAGTAGGAGATACAGCATTGCCAAAAATCATTCAAATATGAATAATGCCGGTCATCAATTTGCTGCAAGTGTGCTGATGTCCAAAATTCCACAAGGAGCCTTTTATACTGAGTGTAAATTAGTCATAACATATCTGAACGCTCTGCCGCTTTCTCCCTATGACGTGAACCTTCAGGAACGACCTCTCTTAAGTGGTGTATTCAGCCAGCCAACAATTTACCGACAAGTCTTAGTGTTTGGGTCGAGTTTAAGGTCAACTTAAAATAGTGAAATGCGGCCCTTAAACAATATCCCTTCACTGCTTTGAGGGTCTGCGTGTGGTGTGTGCGTAAGCCAGCTCGAATGTGACAGAGTGCGCATTTGGAAGACGCAGTTCGCTGTTTATAATGAGGTAATGCGAGGGGAGACCTAGTATGTCTGAAATGTAAACACGAGCAGCAGCGAGCAGCTCCGCAGATGCTGGAAAAAACGCGACATACAGACAGCCTCTCTGCCTCCAGGAGCATTTGCTTCTTTGCATCTTTCAGCACTTAATCAACACTTAAAATAGACCACAATCATGTTCGCTAGACAAATGTACTCAAATGGGAGCATGCGCTGGCTTTATTTGCATGATTGTCCTGCTCCTCTGTTTCAGTTCCTCTGCGTGCCCCTGACAAACCATTTGATGGACACTTTCACACAGTCATGTCTATGCATGAGTAAAAACTCACCATTCTTCCTCTCGGTGACTGGCAGCAAATTGGGGGTGGGCTGCAGGGACAACTCCTGCAGATCACTGGCCACAGCTTCACTCTGAAGTCTCGGGATAGAAGCATCTGCCTTTGGTCTCTCTCCAAACTTGGTCTCCATGGTTACCAGGGATTCAGAGTGAGGCTCGTCGACAGACCCTGGAAGTGGGGTAACGCATAAACACGCAATTTTAATGGTGTAAACCGACATTTCCTGGCCAAATATACCACAAACACACACAAAAACCCCATGGCCATAAAGCAGTTAGTTAGGCCTCTCTTATCTCTCTGCCTCATGAGCCTCCGGCTACTCAGGGAAAATAAATGTAACCAACAGACAGACACACACACACTTAAGGCATTTACTCATAGGGGTATATAAAGATAATTGAGTATCACATTGAAAATGATTCAAATTACCAGATTACATTTATAGATATTTTTTTCTTAAAACTAAAAAAGTCAGCTCAAATAACATTTCAGCTATGAATGTGTTGCAGCCCAGATTCTTTGGACTCTGTGTACCAAAACCACATTCCAACCTCTAAAAATAGTTATGTACCAGCCAATACTGAGTACAGCTCCAATTTACAGAAGGAAGAACGTATTAAATGCAATAACCTAATTGAAAAACATTGGTTTGCTGCAGTAGCTCTGTCTAGAATAGAAATATCATGCTATAGAGAGGTCTGAATAAATATAAATAGAGAAGACAATAAGAAATAACGGATAGTAAAAATGTAAATATACAAAATATAAAATAGCTGTAATATAATCTTGTTATAAACTAAATGAGACAACTGCATACTGTATGTATACAGTATATGGAGATGGAGAGTTGTCTCCATCTGCTGAGGAGACTGAGGTCCTTTGGTGTGTGCAGGTCACTGTTAAAAACCCTCTATGACTCTGTGGTTGCATCAGCGATCTTCGACGCTGTGGTCTGCTGGAGCTGTGGAAGTTCAGAGAGGGACAGGAAGAGAAAAGGGCTGGCTCAGTCTTGGACTGTCCTCTGGACTCCATCGAGGAGGTGGGTGAGAGGAGGATGTTAGCCAAGCTGACATCAATTATGGACAACCCCATCTCACCCCCTACATGAGACTGTGGGGGCCTTAAGCAGCTCCTTCAGCAACAGACTGCTTCACCCACGGTGTAAAAAGGAACGCTACCGCAGGTCATTCATTCCAATTGCTGTCAGACTGCTCAACACCAATAACCCTTACTGTAGCATAAGCACCCACTGATCTTGCACTACTTACCACTTCTACCTGTGCTATCTTGTGCAATTATCCTGTGCAATAATACTATTCTATTTTTTTTACATATTCATATTCATACACTGAGTCTATTTATTTTCAAACACTGTATCAATGCATCCAACCTTCAACAAGGTAATACTCTGACACTATTTAAATGTATATAATGTACATTTTTGCCTCCTGTATGTATAATGCACATAACGTATAGTCCGTCCTATATTTTATTTTTTCTCTCTTGTCTCAATCTTTTTTAGTATTTTTTAGTATTTTAAGTCTTGTACTTATTGTATGTCTGTATGTCTGTCTACCTGCTAGTGTGACAAGTGAATTTCTCCGATGTGGGATGAATAAAAGTCATAAGTCTATTTACATTTGCCTAGTCCCACACTACAGTGTGGATAATATAAGTAGTTAGATAGTTAACTGTATGGATGAATGCCACCAATATCAGTAGAATACTGCACCTGATATTGCATGGAAAGATTTGATAGAAAAACTGGTGAGTTGAAACAGTTGACAGTATGACAGTATAACCAGTATAAATGAATGCTGCATGGATGCTGAAGGCAATAGAATAATATTGTGCACGATGCTGCACGGAACTATTGAAACAACACACAGTGGAATAGTTATATTGGTAGAAATGTAAATGAATTATGGAGTTTTGGCTTCTAACAGGGTGTAATTAGTACAGGGGCCACTCTATTGACTGGAAATCAATGGAAAAATCTGGCAAGGCCGGTACATTTGATAAAAGCTAACGGGAGATATAGTGGAATTAGCAAAGATATGATGTTAGAAACAGCCTATATTGTTCCACTAAAGAGCACAAACAAGTTTATTTTATAACGTTGTGCAGATGACTCGAACAACAGCAGAGCTGTGACGTGAATGCAATGGCAAGTGGGAGATGGAAAGCCACATTTACTGGCTGAGTGTTATCAACAACACTTTTAACATAATATTAGCATAACAACATTTGTGTGAGGAAAAAAAATAACTCAAGGCTGACACTCTTCTTTCATATCTTTTGTCTTTCTTTAACAAAAAGAAGCAAAACGAACTAGAACAATTTGTATCTCCTGCGAAAACACAGTGACAGCTGAAGTGACTTCAGAAAAGGCTGCTGAATGTACTGGAGCATACTTTCCTGAAACGCATCAAACTATAATGTATTGCACTCCACTGATGAAGCAGTAGCAGAACCAAAGTTGAACATTTCCCAATGAGGATTACTGGTGATTTTGAAGGGAAAAAATTAATATTTCAAAAGCTGAAAGGGCAGAATGGCTGAAAAATAAAAAAAGGCTGAATGAGCTTAAAAAGCTGAACATGTTGAAAGCTGAACAATTTCTCTTGCTGACCGTATGCTGGAGCAGTAGCAGGACCAAAATTGGAAATGTCCCCGTAAGAGTGAATGTGCAAAATGTTTCATTACATAGAAAAATGCCTCCCAATCTTCTGCGAGTCTTGACAAAAGTGTGCTATGTTATGGCCAAAATATTTATAAAGTGAGTAACAGGAGACATTGCCGAACTCTGCAATGTCTTTTTTATTTCTGTAGAGTGAAAAATGAGGGAGACAGAACTGGTACTGTCTGCTCTCCTCCAGAAATGTAGGCTCAAAATTAACATTGTGGCTTATGAGGGAGTTGCCAAAGTTGAAGCCGGACGAAAAAATACCTACTACTACTAGTACTACTACTACTAATAATAAAAATAATAATAATAATAATAATAATAATAATAATAATAATAATAATATCAATAAATTCCAGAAGCAAAATAGTTCTTCTGGAATAATAACAGGGAGGTGGAGACAATATTAAGTTCCCTGCTATGACACATTTGCCAACAATCACTAAGGAGTTTTGTTTGTTTGCTTTTATAAGGTATTACTATAACTAGCAGAACCATATTGACATTACAATGTGACTTGTAATTGTCTGTGTTCACCATTTGGTGCTGTACTGTTTACCCAGCTTGTGTAAGTGTTCACTCATCAACTCTCTTAATCTCTATTTATCTAGGGAAAGTAAAGGTATCGCATGTCTTTCGTCAAATACGTACCATGTAACATTTGCACAGTCTGCTGCACACACATATGATCTCTTCCCTCTGAACAGGGTTTAGATCCTGAAACTCTTAAAACAAAGATAAGCTAAACTAATTGTACAGCTTAAACAGTAAATCAAGACAGAAGACTGTATTAGGGTAATGCAACATGTCATTCATGTAAAATTATCACCCGAGCAGTAGCAACAACCTACAACTGCAGTAGCTCTGGCTCGTCTATGGGAACGGTGTTATGAGACTGGCTGTGTTTCATCTCATTTCAATGGATATTATATTTCCTCCACCTTCCCAACTCTCCTATGCAGCTAACAACACATGCTTTTTACCTTTTTCTGTTTGACCCTGAACCCACAAATACATCCCACAGCTATGGCTGGATGGGCGCTGCAGCTTTTACGAAAACATGAGACAAGTAGCTGCAGGAGCAGTAATAGCCACAGTCTTGGCTTTAATACAACTGTAATAATACCAACCCCAGATGGCAGAACAACATACCCACTACAGTTGGAACAAGTGGGAACAGTCTTTTTTTTTGCGGCGCTTAGAGAAACACTGACCTTTCTGATTATGGCTGACAGCCTTGTTAAGTTACAGACTATGGAAAATAAATCAAGTTTTTCCTTCTTGACGCAGCGTCGTACAAGTTTACGGCAACGTTTGCTGACATGACAGCTGATCTGCGGCCCTTACTTCTCCCATCTGCTGATCCTCATCAGCCTTTGCTGCTCTTTTGCTTCACAAACACACTGACAGAGTAGCACCCTGCATCAGGCTTATTGGAAAGAAAGCTCTCAGACAAGTTTTGAAATCAGGAACGCAGGCAAGCAAGACGTGTTGTGCATGTTTGTGCCAGGTCCCGCCCCTTTAGTTACTGTAAGCATTATCCTTTTTCCCAAATTATTGTCATTTTTGTTTGTCGGCTGAAATGACGACTATCAAAAGAAGATTAGTTTCGCCGTAGATAGCTAGCTAGCTAGATCAAAACTACATGTCCCATGCTGTTTATGCATCAAGGGTTGTGAGTTGTCGAGTTTTGGATGTCTGCCTTATCTTGAATAGAAATGGAACTAGATGGCACTCAGCTTGTGGCGCTCAAAGTGCCATAAAATACTGTTGTGAGCAGTTTTCATGTAGGAACTGTTTTCTTTCAAGCGAAAAGCGGCACAGAGGGAAACACAAATCTACTCATGGACGAAAGGATCATGCCTGTGAAACCTACTGGATATGCTGACATAGACTAATAATATACTTAATTGCATGATTCTAATATCCTTATAAATATGCTTTGTAATATAACTTGTGCAGTTTAATTTGGAGTGGATATACACTTTTGTTCTTGTGTTTCTGGTTTTGAGAAGGTGATAAAAAGACTGAACCCTCCAATCTCTCTAACTACAGTCCTCTGCAAACCCTTCTGGCATGTGGACAAATCCTAGGCTTCCTTGTGTTTTTGTTGTTGTTGTCGCTCAGCTATGATTGGATGATCATAGATCACTGTTCAGGGAAGGGTTGAGACTGGTCTGGGTTGGTCAGCTGCTGAGTTCACACACTTTTGCAGGACTAAGAGGAAGTTTATGGTCGCGATTGGTTTCATTTTTCAATCTGAACTTTCTTTTCTCGGCAATGACGGCTATGCCATTTAAAAAAAACTACGTGAGAACAAACAATTCAACACAAAGCGTCATTTGTGTGTTCGAGTTAGCATTATGAAGAAGATAAATACTTGTGAGTTTGAATATTTACCTCATTAATATTGAATTAAATGAAATATCCATCTCCAAAACTACACAGTGCCCCTTGAAAACAACGCAGCTGTTACTGTCATCACATATTTCGTGTCCTTACTCGTCTGTAAACGCGGCCAGAGAACAGCCTCATGTGCCTGATTATATAGTAGATGACCTCACTTACACAGAACGGGGACTCGTCGCAGACTCGCCCATTGCGCTCTCAGCGCTAACACTTTATGAAGACAGAAGAAGTGACACTGTCTCACTCTCTCTCTAGAGTATTACTGCGTGTTTGTGTTGGACAGTAAACATGTATTGTGTGCAGGCTATTCAAATGATGTGTCAGCCCTGAGAGGAAAACGTCATCTGCTTTCAACAAGCTCGCGTCAGTAAATTCCTCATGAGTGGTTTTCAGATTGATAAAGCAGATATGAAGATCGCAGAAAGCTGAGGTGCATACCTGATCTTTATTTCCTGTTAAATGAGCGTCCGGGGATTTCCATCTCAGTGGATCCACTTTCACTAAAAACAAAGAGAGGAAAAAAAAGGGGACGGATGACGTTAGAAACAGGAACCATCTTTTTTAATCTCTGAAAACATGCGGTTCAGTGTACAATGAAGACACAAACTATTTAACATGTCAGCTTGGTTTTCAATAAGATGCACTGTGACACTGACATGACTTTAAGAGAGAATCCATCAGAGAGGAGTCCAGCATGCAGCTGACTCACTGTGAGACAGAAAACACGCCTCCAAGTTCTCAGGCTCTAGCTAGCAGAGGGGGAGTGACACGCAGCAAAGGGCTCCAGGCCGGGACTTGAACCTGGGGCTGCTGCAGCAAGGATAAAGCCACTGTACATGGGACACCCAGTCTACCAACTGTGCTAAACGGCACCCCTGAAAGCTCATTTTTAAAGTTGGAAAATGTCTACCAGGAGGAAAAGGTTAAACAGAAGAAGTCTGTTTGGAAACAGGTGGAGTGTTTAAGGTATAAGGAACTTGTATAGGTGCAATATGTAAGAATTTAAGTGTAAAACATAATGTTTTACACTTAAATTCTTACATATTGCACCTACACAAGTTTTAAGTTACCTTAAAAGTTTAGACATTATGTGAAAGACATCCATGTATTGCAGATATATCTACAGAAGTCTGCATGCTATCCAGCCCCAGCCCATCATCATCTAATGCAATGATGATGTCACGACCCCCTACAGGACATACACCAAAAGAGGGCTAATATAAAACTAGAAAGCAAGTTGCAGTTTAAAGGAAGATGAATTTATTAAATTGAACAACAACCAAACAAGGGAGAAAACCACTAAACAATCAAACAAACTGATGCATCAGCCAAAATAAACAATAGAAGGGCAGCCTCCCAGACCAACCCACCAGAGCCGTCAGAGCTGGGGGCTGACCCTCCACCCTAAATCAAAGAGACAACTTAACCTTGCTGAAACAAAAGCCATGAAAACTAGAGAAGACTACCGCACCCATCAGATAGACATAACACAAAAGCATGATACCACAGCCAGTCTCCAGGCTGACTGACTGCGTCTCTGGTCAGGTGGAATGAAGAGAGATAGAGAGAGAGAGATAGAGTTATTCATAATCAGCCAGAGCACTATCACCTGGAAAGGGAGGAGGCAAAGAACCAGCCACAGGGTTTAGGTCAGGACTTCAGACGGGGCCACTGACTGACATACAATCGGCCAGCACCCCGAGCTCCCAGTCCACACGGACTCAAATCAGCTAATAGGACCGATAGCTAATTTGTCTATCCTGACATATCTGCTCCTTTGTTATGAAACTGTCTCAATCTAATACTGACCCTTTTCTGTAATGATGAAACAAAGGGACCATCAGCAAGAAGGTTGGCTGTTGATATGTAACTAAAATAGTTACTCTTAATGTCTGTCACAGGGATTCTGACTTATACCGGTTGGATAAGTAATGACATTAAAACTAGAGTGCTGCGGATGAACTGAGGAGTCTAAGTGCCTGAGGAAATAAGCCGCTCTCTAGTCTGGTAGTAAGGTATGACACTAAAACAAAAGTTTATTTTGATCACCTTCCTCATCTTTTTGTCCTAAAAGGCCACCAGAATTAACAAAAAAACATGATGTTCCAGAAAGAGAGAAAGTGAAGCTCAGTGACATGCTGTGGGAAGAGAACAGCCGCCTGTCAGCAACAACTCAAGACAGAGACGCTGAAAGGGTGAATGAGGACGAGGGGCTGAAGGTGACACTTGAAGAACAGACCTCAACCAAACACGCCAGGACAGAGGTACGCCAGGCCCTCGACTCCTGCTCTGGGTACCAGAGGAAAAGAAGAGCATGTAAAGCAGACCTGATCAACTGGTGGTCCGTGGGGTCAAACGCGGCCCTTTGCTCATTTTGTTTGTAGGCTCGTGAGCCAATTCATTAGTCATGTCTGTCTATAAACACAAGAATATGGAAGCCCTGTTTGATCATGGGTCAAACCTATTATTTCCTCTGTTTATAAAATTTTAATTGTATTTGTTGTTTCCTCCAAATGTTCAAAACACAGAATAACTAATGTTGTGCATTGTTTTATTTTGTTTACTATAAGATACTATTATTACAATGTACTTTTTTAGCTGTGAAAAACTAATCAACATGTGGAGAAAAAAACAAAGAGCGCATTGTTTTGACACATGTAAATTCCAAGCTTTGCAGGTCTGCCATCGAGAATGTAAAAGTCTTGGCAGCCTTGACCCTTTGCTTTATTTCATCTAAAAAGAAAAGAAAAACAGTAGTCGATCAGGCCTGGAGGAGAGGAACCTGACACTGCACCAGGAGAAACACATTTCAAAATAAAAGTTCAGTCCGTATGGTTGTATTATGCAGCTGCTGAACAGTTGAACTGTTGCAAACAACAACTGTGGGCTGACCGCGTTTGATGGCAGCTGGGATGTGTTTGACAGACTGCATGTCATCAGCAGGCACACTAAACTCAAAACTTCAGCCAGAGTTTGCCACTGCTGACGGCCATGTTTACTTAGAAAAGTGATCCTACTGATGTTTACTTCTTGTTGACTCAAACCGAACAAACTGAAACTAAAAATATTCCTCAAGAGCTACATTCAGTAAGTGTACCAAATAAAAGAGGGCGCGGTGTAAACGAGTGTCCGTATTTATTGAGTGAGTATTCAGTGACAGAGGGGGCATGACGGCGTGTTTATAACCGCCTGACCCGCTGAGGAGCTGTCAGCGCGGGTCTGACAGTCTACCTGTCGGCAGTGTCCGCACGGTGCGGTGAAGTCAGCTGAAGTATGTGCTGTGAATACGTACCTCGGCACTAACTTTGTCCCCGCATGGTGTCCATGTGACCGCCTCTGTCAAACGCGTACATCCAACAGCCGAGCGGAGTCTCCGTCAGTCCGGGGGAGGCTGGCGAGTTTGTGCGTGACACATCGTGAAGTCGTTCAAGATGTAGGAAAGAAGGGTTTCCTGTTAAGTCTTTCGAAATAAAACTGTTATTGTTGGCGGTAGTAGCAATGGCGCCTCGGAACAGGGGCGTGCTGTTCGTGTTTTGAAAGGGAGCTGACTTCCTGTCTGTGTGTGACGCAGCATCTTCACACAGCCGCGCGCCACAGAAAGTCCCGTCGATACAGTCCGACTAGAAGCGGCCACTTTTTAATTGTTATATTTAGATAATTCATTTAATTTCTGCAGGAGTGTCTTTAAAATACAGTCAATGGTGGCTCCATTGTGTTCTTATTATTATTATATATTATTATTATTATTATTATTATTATTATTATTATTGTTATACTGACATTTTGTGGGCTGCTTAAATAAACATTTTTGATGTTCCTCCACACTGATACAGCATTGGGAGCACTGATATTGTTTTACACAGGGAATGATTGACTCCTCACAAGTTGTCAAAGATGGGGCTATATTCAGTTAAAGGTGCACTATATAGTTTTGTGGATGACATTTTAATCAGAAGAGAAATATCTTTATTGGGAGATTTTTTTTAATGCCTAAACTGAAAAAACTAACTATTATACTTTGTTTACATGTGGCTGACCCCGCCACCTTTCTAGCTTCAAACAGTGTTCCGGGAACCTTATTTTCTTCTGAGAACAGCTTGTTTATTCAGTGATGGGAAAGAGTTTTTATTGTTACCTCATTGTTATTTGTAGACATTCTTCTAAGAAACTACTTAGTGCCCATTTAACTTTAGCACCACCATAAACACAGTAGTTAGCAAAAGATAAAACTGTCACAATAAAAGTAAGCTCATGAACAGACACACAAATTAGAGATGAAAATAACACCTGGAAGGGCAGCTGGCTCGACAAAGATAAGCAGAGGTGGACCTAAACCTCAGTTTCTCCCACTCCGTAAAATGCCATTTCAGTGCTGAGTATTCTCCATGGTAATTTCATTTTATTCAAAAGAAGCAAGCACAAAACCGACATAACAGGTCTTCTCAATACTATACTTTGGCAGCAGGGCGCTCTTCAAGGCAGGGCTTCAAGATCAGGTAAAGCAGGACCACTTTCAGCTGTTAATGTGCTTTAATATATTTTAGCATAAACTGGTTTGCATAAAGTTGATATGGAGCTTTTGACAGCACCAGCATTTCTGGGGCGGCTATTGCTGTTGCCCACTTTGCTTGGTTGGTTATCAAAACGTCACTGTGTAGGATTGGAAAAGAAATTAAAATTCAGGATAGCAACATTTGTCTTTTCCATAAGTGAATTAACAAGCTGTTCTCAAAGCAAGGCACATGAGGTCCCCAGAAGGTAGAAAGGTGGCAGGGTCCGCCACATATAAACAAAGTATTAATCAAACTGTGTTGTCCTTTAAGGTCCGGTTATTTATTCAGCTTATTCAGTCATTAAAACAGAGAGTGTTTGTTTATTCAATTTGTCTAGGCATAAGAAAACCAGTCAATAATAGATCTTACTCTTCTGATTAAAATGTATTCACCAAATTGACTTACAAGTCAAATATTACAACATGAATCGAGTCAATTGATTACTTTTATCTAGTGTGCTTTTATTTTCAGTCATTAAAGTCATATGATGCTGTCACAGGTTTCACTATTCCCTATAACTGCTCTGGCTGCAGCGGCAGAGGGCTCCCAGCCGACCTGTGCCCCTTGCAGCATGTCATCCCCCGTCTCTCCCTCTCATCCCACTTCCTGTCATCTCTCAAGCTGTCTTACCAATAAAGTCATGAAAAGGCCCCAAAACTACATAAAGAAAATAGTATAAACCCCACAATACGTTTATTTGAAACGATAACGTTTACTGTAGTAAAATATTTGCAGCACTGCTTAACTATTGTATCCTGTAAAAAAAACAAAAACAAAAGAAAACATGCACACGTTGGGCACGGTGGTCATTGTCTTCTGTTTCAGTAGCCACCAGAGGGCGACAGTCAACAGCTCAGAGGAGGCAGCGACCCGGCGGAACCATTCTTTCCTTCGGAGGAAAGTGGACCCATATTAATGTCGGACCAACATGGCGGCAAAACATAAGCAAAAGAAGTGAAAGGGAACACATGTGTATAATTAACCCGCTATTTATTGCCATTTTAATGTGAGAATGATTGAGCGCTTTCGGCTTCCGTGACAACATTATCTCTACGGTAGTTGCAGGTCAAGACACTCTGACAACGGACGTACAGCCAATAGTTAGCTAGCTGTATGGTAACTGCAAGCTAACCGTAGCTGTCAATTAAGAGCGAATTGAAACAAGGTAGGAGGTTGGCAAAATAAAAAAATAATAAAAAAATGTGGGGTGAAATCGACCCTCCCGTTAAAACACAACCGAGTTTGTGTGAACGTGAAAGCGAGGATGACGTTAAATTGCCAGAGCCGATGATACTGCCCCGGAGATGTGACGTGACGTTCTCACCCGCAGACCCCCCGCAGCCTCGGCCGGACGCCCAGGTAACATCATCAGCAACTGTAAGTTTACATAGAATGTAAATATCCGCCCACGACGAACTGTTTTTATTCTGCTTCATCTGTTGTGTTCCTGTCCATCATGCAGTGCGTGAGCGCGGCAGAGTCCGCCTGTGTTAATGACATGGTGGAGGCCATAGCCAAGAGTGGGAGTCCGGTGAAGAGCCAGCAGATCGGAGAGGCTGAGCTGAGCCCGAAGGAGCGCAGAGAGGAGCTGCTGCAGCAGTACAGGAGCAGGCCGCTGGTGTTCCTGGAGAGGTACCATGTATGTGCTCACAGCTCTCATACAGGCTGGGTACATGGGTGCATCAGTGCATACAATCAGAGAGAACAATACATGCAATGCATTCATCAAATCTGGATACCGGCATGTTTTTTAGTATTAGAGTTAGTTGTTAAAGGTGCGCTATGTGGTTTTTGGGAAGAGATTTTATTCAGAAGAGAAAGATCTCATCACTAAACTAAATAAATAAACTCTCTTTGTCTTTGCATGACTGAATAAACCAAATAAGCAAAGTGACCTTAGAGGCTAACACAGTTTCATACTGTTTCACTTTGTTCATATGTGGCGGACCCTGCCACCTTTCTAGCTTCAAACAGTGTTCTGGGGACCCTGTTTTCCTCTGAGCGCAGCTTGTTTATTCTGCTGTTCAACTACACACAAACAGTCAACAGTCCAATGTCCAAACACCTTTCACTTAATGCCATTAATGATAAAGAAAAGCAGCAAATTCTCACATTTAATTTCAGTACATTTTCTTACAATTGACTAATCAATTCATTGATTTTTTCTTTCTAAAAGGGGCCATTAAGACTTTCAGAATGTTTAATAACCCTCTCAAAACAGGCCCACTTGATGCATCTACATCATCTTCATCTTTTCTAGGCCCTACTCAAGCCTCCGAACCTGTCAGCCTTTGCCCACGTCTGCTCAGATCCGCGGGTTCAGCACTACAGCAAAGTGATACAGAGACGAGCTGCCGCGTGCACCAACAGGACCCGGGTTCGAAACCAGCGCTACGCTGCCCTGAGGGCCCTGCAGAGGGGTAGGAGCTTTTTTTGCCAACTACAACAAAGAATATATATTGATTAATTTGCCTCCTTTTACTTCAGCTGTGTTTAAATGTCTGAATGCCCTCCCTGCTCTTCCAGAGGGGCAGTATTTCAGTGAGGAACAGATGCGGATTAGGGAGCCGCTGCTGTATGAACAATATATCGGCCAGTACCTGACTGATGAGGAGGTGAGAACTTGATGCAGGGCTGTAATACTTCAGAGATTTGTTTTTCAAATTTTTTTGTCCATAATTACTAACTTATGTTGCAGGTGCTGGAGCGCTCCCAGGAGGCCATGCAGGGCGATGCACAGGGGGAACCTGGGGGAGCCGCAGGAGGACTCGCCCACCTCCTCCTCAACTCCTACCAGGAGCATCTCATCCAGAATCGCCTGCAGGAGGAGCAGGAGAGAGAGGAGGGAGCGCAGGAAGAGGAGGAGGAGGATGAAGAAGATGATGGTAAGAGAAGCTGATGGGTCAACTAAAGTAAGAAGACCCCTCCACTTTTTCCTTCTGTCTGCTTCACTCTTTGTTCTGTCATCACCTCTCTCCCTCTGTGTTCCTGCTGTAGGTGACACCGTTCAGCCGGAGGAAGGGGAGCCCACCCGAGAGGAGAAGGCTCTGCTCAGGGAGGAGTTCATCAGTCAGATGCACCAGCGTTTCCTCGATGGCAAAGACAAGGATTTCAACTACAGGTCTGCCACGCTGCCACTTAAAAGACTCTCAAAGGCTGCATTTGTGTACCTTAGGAATTTAACAGCAAACTACTCGGGTTAGGAGCAACTTTAAGGTCCAGCTGCTGGTTACGCTCGTGTTGCTACCTTGTAGCTTCATTAGTAGATTACACCATGGTCTGGGTGAATACCCGATTATGATTGGCTTTAGGTTGACAATTAACTTTTATATACAGACGCCTCTGGAACCCCTCCACATCGCCCATTAAGTCCTGGTAATGGACACCTAGTTGGCCATTATCCCTTACATAATAGAATAAAAAAAAGCTTTGTCTACCTTTTGTGAGTAAAGCGGCAGAAGTTTGTCTTTGCTTGCAGAGTGCATTTAAAACACAACAAATCACATTCAAAGACACTTACATAGTCACATAATAGGAGCAACAACACCAGGAAAACTTCCTTAATGTTTGTGTGTGTCTCCAACACAGTGAGGTGGATGAGAACCCAGACTACGACAACTTGGACATAGTCAACAGAGACGCGGAGGATAAATACTTTGATGAAGATGACGACGAAGAGGAGGAAGACGAGGTGGAAAATGATGAAGAGGAAGAAAATATGACAGAATAATCAGGTTTTCATTTCTTTTTTGAACTGTAAATTCAAATGTACAGAATAAGGGTATGTATTTTATTTTCAACTGTAGCTCAAAATAAATCGTTTTTTGGTCTTTTGCACTTTGCGTTATCCTCAGCCTCTTCCTTCTGTCATCTTACAGTCCATCTCCTTGAAGTGGAGAACTTGCACTTGCCAAACAACGATTCATTTGATTTGAGTCTAACACACCCGAGTTATTACACACCTTGTTATACCCTATCAGCCTGGAGACAGTGACATGACATGTGGTCTAATTTACAAAGTATCTGCTACATTTCCAGAAGGTTACATCATTGCATGCAGACGAGTGAAGTAATGAAGGTTTCTTGGATACGATAATAATTCTTATTTCCCAAACTGAGTATGAACATTAACATTGATTTTAAAGGGAAACTGCTCAGCGATATCCTCTTACTTGTTTCACTGCTCGGCCACACATTGGCCACATGCCCGATATTGAAATTACCAGTGACATGAGGTCAAAGCAATCTGCCTTTTACATGATTTTTATTGCTTCAGTCAAGCTCTACAGCAGACAAAAACAAGTCCTCATTTTTTACTTAAGATTGAGTAAATGTCTGCAAAACAACAGGTAAGTTAATACTCAGTGTTTCTTTATGTTGCTACTTTACTTTTGTCTTTAAGTTTAGGCACCAGAGCCACTTGGTCAGTGTTAGGAAAAGGTTGTGGTTTGGCTTTAAAATACTTGTTTGGTCGATACTAAAATGGCTGGAAACAGCACCAGGTATCCTTTCAAAACATGACTGGGGCACCAGCTAGTTCAGTTGATGGGATCCCATCTGTCATCCCATTTCCTGTTGCCTCTCTGAGCTGTCCCTGAAAAAATTAAGCCATTAAGGCCAAAAGAACCCACATGAAAACAGCTGGAGATGGTAAGGGCTGCCTTTCCATGAATAACAGCCTGCTTTGGTCATCACAAAAAACGCAGGAAAACTTCCCAGAATCGAGCTGCAGTTGCTCGTTGCCCACTACAATTTTACTACACATCTGTGCTCATGTTCGTACCATCTTGCATGGTTGTTTTTGTTGTTTCAAGTTTATAGTAAGTATATCCGTCTGCCTTCCACTGAAGGAGAGGCAGAGGGAGAGGACGACGATGACTTTAATGACTGATTGGAGTGTTCTGGTAGACCAGAAAACACCATCAGCTTTCCCTGAGACCCAATTCTCTTGTTGCAATCAGCTGTACAATCAGGCTCTGATGAAATAGTTCATGTTTTATGTCCCTTAACAATCAGAGTGTAGTGTTCCTCTTGTAACCTCAACACTTTTATCTGCATCTTTAGTTTCTCTCTCCTCAGCTGATCGAGGTCCATTGTGTCCAGATCACAGCTAGTGGAGGGCCGATAGGATGGAGCCTCCACCATGTTGAAGGACTGAGGGATGTTTGAGGCTTGCGTTGTTTGGGGAATCCTGTGGAAAGAAACAAAATCTCTTTATAGCTTTGCATGGCAGCATCTTCATTTATCTTTATTTAGTAATATGACAGTTAGACCTTACCTTGTGTCGAGCTGCATCGCTTGTAACTCCGCTGCATCATAACTACAGGTGGTGGCATCTCTGTTCCGATATTTACACTCATCCATAACACTCTGGGATTTAGTGTGAGGGCTGCCCTCTGCACAGTAAGAACACACACATCTCAGTTTAAAATGGATTCTTTGTCCTGCACAAACAAAACATGTGATTACTTCAAATAAGTAGAAAATATTAAAACAAATCTATGAAATCGTCGCACCAACAAAACCTGCGTCTGTCACAGTGACTAGCAGCACAGGCGAGGGCATGAGGTCGGCAGTGTGATTGCTGGTTGTTTCGATGTCCTCGGGTTCAGTTTTGATGTTGAGGGACGAGGTAGCTGGTGCATACAGAGGTGTGGGAGAATTTCCTGCTTCGGTTTTGATTTCTCTCAATCCGCCTTGAATAATGATACAAACACAAAACATTTGTATATATCAGAGACTGGCCTTTATCTGTCAAGACATATAACCACAACCTGAAATTATTTTTTTTCAGCACCCTGCTTTTAACTGTGGATCAGGAATGTCTAAGGCAGCACACATTGAGAACTTTCAACACGAATTATGCACCCTTGCTTACTTATTCTTTTAAAGACAATCAGGCTCTGCTGTTAGCAGGCAGATTCCAAGGAATTATGGAGTCGACTTTCATCAGTCTTGTTTTGTTTTTTGATCCATCTTTGCTGATAATCTGTTGGAGTCATGTTGGTGTGTAACTAAACACATTTACATTTTAAAAGAAAATCAAAAATTATCTCTCTGCAGTATTTCTGAGGATAATAACCAATATCCAATCCAATAATCCAATAAACTGTTATTTAATTCCATTGCCTTTTCCATATGGGTTGAAAATTACACAGTAAAAGAGAACGGTTGTGTGTGGATCACGACTTACTGCCACTAGCATTCATATACTGTAGCTCCTTCTCTGCTTACCTTTTTCCAGAAAAACTTGGGAGGCTTCTTGATGTCCTTTCCTCTGGAGGTCCAGTGTTTGCTGCTCTAGAGCTTCATGGTGTGCTACGGGTCTTAATAGGGCTGCTGGGTGTCCAATTGTGGACCTCAGTTGTCCAAACAGAGCTGCTGGGAGGTCAACTGGGGCTGCTGGTGGTTGACTCAGGGCTGTCGGTGGTCCAACTGAGGCTGCTTGGGGATCGAGCAGGGACAGTGCCGCCTGGAGATCTGCTGAGGCCGCTCGTGGTCCAGCCGGAAGTTCAACCCGGGCTGAGAAGGATTCGTCCAGCTGTCCTGCAGCACCTTGTGGGGTCCAGCCTCCATTGAAGAAGCACTGAATTATTTAGAGCAATAATACTTCAATCCCCATGGTCTTCTACAATGACGCTTTAGCTGAATATTAGGTACAGACCAAACGAGAGACTGCATGGTTTACTGTTTTACTGGAAAACATAAAGACACAATTATTTTATTGTTATTCTATTAATACTTAAGTGTGAGAAGCTAAATAGCTTGCTGCTTCTCTATGAGACAATAACAGCTTTATCTGTGACAGGGAAGCTCAGCCGTCAAATACAAGATTTTTTTTTTTTCTTAAATAAACAGAACAATTCACAATACCTTTAACAACAATATTATAGACGTCCTTCATCCTTTGCAGAAATGTACTGGATGTCTCAGTCAGCTCACAGCGTGGTGTCAATACCTCAGACTGCCAGGCATTTGTCTTTCTGACTGGCCTTGCCATAAGCAAAACAGCCCTGATTCCCAGGGCTTGCAGTTTTTCCAGCTGAAAAACAAGGACACACACACACAAATGATAGTAAGATATTAATATAAAAACATATAAAAGGAATATTTGAAAATATAACTGCACAATGAGAAGAAAAAACAACTGCACACCAACATGTACGCTTCATCTCGGATGTGAGAGACAGTTCGATTCTTTTGATGGGAGTGGACCCAGCTGTCGCGCTTCTGGTCGAACCTGTCCATTTTCTTTTTCAGCCTCAGCTTACGTGGCTGCTCTGCCTTGCACGCCTTGCACGTCTTGCAGGCTACACCTAGCTGTGTGTGGCAGAACACACACCTTTTGGTGGTTGACCCGTTGCTTGGCATTTCTATCGCAGATGGAGTGAAAGAGAGAGACAAACAAAATGACAGACAAAGATAAGTGTGGTACTTCTTTCATTTAAACATATCATGTGCAGTGAGAGGACAAGTTTAGAATATATATATTCATTTTTAATATATTTTTTAAAATACTTACCTGAGCTGTTGGTTTTCTATAAAGGAGGTATGGGTGGATGTAACAGGGATAATAGTGGTGGGCAACAACAGGAGCTGTTGGAGAAAAGGAAAACAAAAACATGGATAGATAAACAGCAATTAGCCTTCTTGGATTCCTCAAATCATTAATACAGAAATGTCACAAGTAAGGAAGGTAACTGTGACGTTGGTGTTGCATGATGCAAACAAATAGTTAAGGTTTTGTATTTAATCATATCCAACAGGTTAAGCATGAATGTTAGCAGAATAGTATGCAGTGCACTGACCTGTCTAATATGTTGATGTCATGCAGCTACAACACTAGTAAGACTCCTCACCAACCCAGGCTTAGCCTCCTCAACTTCAGCAAACATTTAAGCTAGCAGCTTTTTGCTAGCCGAAGAGCTAAAAGCTAAAAGCTTACCCGTTACTTTTACTCCTTCAATTTTATCTAAGTCGCACTGAAAACAACTGAAAAGTGTCATTCCCTCGTTCTGCTACATACCTTCACACAAAACGAGGCAAAACGTAACACTGACACGGTATCCTCTGGTGGCTCGGCGGGTCTATTGCACGCTTTGACGTAGTGCCTGGTTGCTGATTGGAGGAGACAGACACAGAGAGCCATTTGAAGGCATTCACTTGACAGAGTGTGTGAGAACGGCACATCTCATCCAGTGACGCGGAGTTCAGCCTCAGTCTGTGCTGCTAAAGTCTTCACTCTGCGAGTCCACTTAGTACCGTGTCACGGACAAAAGCCACGTTTTTCACAGGAAGCAGCGATATGGCGGCACTGTACACTTTGGTGTTTATGTTTTCTGGTGATGGCCCGCCCTAGTCTGCCTCTGATTGGCTCACCGTGATATTCTCACCCCAACCTTAACCAATCAAATCTCCTCAAGCCTAAACCTAGCAAACCCGACTGAAAGCAAAGAGTACTAGCCAATCAGAGGCAGAGTTGGGCGTGTTATGATTAAAAAAAATAATAAAAATCAACTTTATTGAAAACAATTACACAGCTTGTTTACAGCTCCCTGTAAATACAACTGAGTTTAGTCTACAATTTGAGCCAGCCAGACCAAAAAGATATAAATACAAAAATGATCCCAAAAAATAATTAAAAGTTTGTAATACTTTGTAAGGTTCCTTTTAAAAAAAAGCTTTTTTTGTCAATGCATGCAGACGGAGACTAAATGTAAGCCTACAAGACATTCACACACATTTCAGAGAAGGGTGTGTTGGGCTTGCTTGATGACAACAAATGGAAAAACACAGGGTTTAACATGGTGTCACTGTCAACACTCTTTAAGGCTCGTCACAGAATCGACTTGATTTTATTTATAAATTGTCAGACACAGAGCAAAAAACAAAGATCCCAAGGATCACGTGTAAAGGGAAACACTTTTTTTCCTGCATGGTCCAGAGATGCTAGAAGACAGAGGAAACACTAAAGACGCATGAGACATTCAACATAATGACACAATCTTGAAATCCAAAAACACATCGACATAATTTAAACTAGCTACATTATTCACTTAAGGCACTTTAAATGATCATATCATAGTTGTGTGCAGTATGGGACCATTGTTATCTGAGAACACAAATATTGAGGCACATACCCATTAAAAATGTTGTTCATGTGATGTAGCTTCTGCACTCCCACGAGTTTCAAGAATGGGATTAAATAAATACTGAATCTTGTTACTTTGCATCACCTTTACCTGTTTTTGCTGTTTCAAGTTTGTGGGAAGTAAATCGGGCTTCCGTTCACATGTGGAATTTAAAGTTGATGATGAAGTTGATAACTGACGGGAGTGTTTCTGGTACACCAGCAAACTCCCTCGGTGATCCCTGAGTGACCGTATTGTCCTGTTGCAGCCATCAGCTTTACAACCGGGCTTCAGTGAAAAAAATTCATTTTTTTAGGTCCCTTTATTTTCAGAGTGTAGTGTTCCTCTTGTAACCTCAACACTTTTATCTGCATCTTTAGTTTCTCTCTCCTCAGCTGATCGAGGTCCATTGTGTCCAGATCACAGCTAGTGGAGGGCCGATAGGATGGAGCCTCCACCATGTTGAAGGACTGAGGGATGTTTGAGGCTTGGGTTGTTTGGGGAATCCTGTGGAAAGAAACAAAATCTCTTTATAGCTTTGCATGACAGCATCTTTATTTATCTTTATTTAGTAATATGACAGTTGGACCTTACCTTGTGTCGAGCTGCATCGCTTGTAACTCCGCTGCATCATAACTACAGGTGGTGGCATCTCTGTTCCGATATTTACACTCATCCATAACACTCTGGGATTTAGTGTGAGGGCTGCCCTCTGCACAGTAAGAACACATATATATTTCAGTTTAAATGCATTTTTGGTCTTGCGGAAACAAAACATGTGATTACTTCTCTCGTGGCTTCTGAACAGCTTGCACAAAATGTCAAATAAATACAATATATAAAAACAAATCTATGAAATCTTCACACCAACAAAACCTGCGTCTGTCACAGTGACTAGCAGCACAGGCGAGGGCATGAGGTCGGCAGTGTGATTGCTGGTTGTTTCGATGTCCTCAGGTTCAGTTTTGATGTTGAGGGACGAGGTAGCTGGTGCATACAGAGGTGTGGGAGAATTTCCTGCTTCGGTTTTGATTTCTCTCAGTCCGCCTTGAATAATGATACAAACACAAAACATTTGTATATATCAGAGACTGGCCGTTATCTGTCAAGACATATAACCACAACCTGAAATTATTTTTCCTTTTTTTTTTTATTCTATAGCACTTTAGACTCAATTTCCTTTCCACTGGATCAGAGATGTCTGGCATTTTTTGATTTCCAAGGTTTCCATTAAGGCTTGCCATTTAAATTGACTTCACCTGGGATTGAAGGCCTCATGTGGTGAGAACTACAGTAGTAAGGTAAATTATTAATTGTAAGTGACCTATCCCTCTAAAGATAATCAGGCTCTACCGGTAGCAGGCTGATGAATGCATTTCAAGGTGCTGAACGACTTTTGCGGTCATTTCAGAATGTTATCAAAGTGAAATAGTGTAGAACTGGTCGTCGCCAAGAGAAACCACTCTGATTGGCTGTTCAGCTAAATGGAAAATGAAAGGGAAAGCCTCTGTAGTATGCATGATTTCATCCATTCAGGGCAAGTTCTTCTTCCTTTTATTTTTTTTGCCTCCACAACTTCCCCAGTACCATCTGTATCTATTTATCAGACATCATTTTTCATAAGTGAGATTTGTGTGGAAAAAAACACTGCTTTATCATAACTGGTTTGTTGAGACTTTCCTAAGTTTAACTGGCTGGATGAAGAGAGATTTCCTCTCAAGCATCTGTATCGTGTTCAAGTGCAGCTTTCTGGCCAAGACAAAGTCAGAGTTCATCGCCGCTTGTTCTCTGATGTCAGTTCTGTGGGTCTGGGCCCTCAGCTGGTAGGAGCCCACCGGCTGCTAACACCTTAAAAACTCTTCCTCTGCCAAATTCACAATGAAAACTATCAGGGGAAAAAATAGCGTGTTCCCATTCAATAGTAACATGTCATAGGCTTTTTGTTCTAGCAGGCCTTGTACTGATTTGCCAGCCAGTCATAATGAGGATAAGTGATGTGATAGTGATACATAAACATACTAAAATTCCAGGAAAGATCTCTGTTCATCCCAAACATGTTTTTTATCGTCCCTGTCGTTATTCTCCAGCCCTGCCAAGAGTGTCAATGCCAAGCAAACGGAATACCAAGAAATCAGTGTCCTAATGTGCAAACACAGTGATAATATAGAATGACAACAGTTAAATAGAGTATTGCATTGAATTTGACAGGAGAGGGAATGATCCAATAACCTTTTTTCCCATCCCATGTGTGCTACTTCAAATGGTTTGAGTACAGGGGCGCCTGATCTCTGCATCTGTTTAGATTTCACATCTACACACAGTGAGGCTGAGACGCACCATCAAGGATTAACTTTGAACTCTTAATGTGTCAGCCCAGCACGGCAGGGATTACCATCTCTATCACAGCCGGACTTCCTGCTTGAAGGTGTGTCTTTAATTAATGAGCACTTGTCTTGTGTGGAAGACATTTAAAAGCAGCAGGCTGGTCTGTGACAGTGACTGGCGGTCAGAGGAGCGGCTGTAAACACTCTTCCCCCCTGCTGTATTATCGAAGAACCGGTCCAAACCCAGCTCCACTAGTTTGGTAGAACACACATTTCATTTTCCTATACGTTTTTCAGGAATAAAAGTCCCCCGTTATCTAAATATTCAAAAATGTTGTTATGAAGCAGCAAAATCACGCCACTTCACGTTCATGAATATGGACCATCTCCATACTAATTAAACTCACAAATTACTGATTAGTTTGGGTTTGGATCAATAAACTTGGTGTTACTAATCAGAGAGGATTTTCTAATTGTGCAGCAAAGCTTTGCTTAATTTTACAATCTGGATTTACTCATTTTAAACCAAGTTTTAGTGAATTCTGATTAGAACTAATCTTAGATTAATATTATCCTTGTTGGTTCCACCCAGCCTAAGCACACTGTCAGGACTCTTCATATAGCTCCTTCTCTGCTTACCTTTTTCCAGAAAAACTTGGGAGGCTTCTGGATGTCCTTTCCTCTGGAGGTCCAGTGTTTGCTGCTCTAGAGCTTCGTGGTGTGCTACGGGTCGTAATAGAGCTGCTGGGTGTCCAATTGTGGACCTCAGTTGTCCAAACAGAGCTGCTGGGAGGTCAACTGGGGCTGCTGGTGGTTGACTCAGGGCCGTCGGTGGTCCAACTGAGGCTGCTTGGGGATCGAGCAGGGACAGTGCCGCCTGGAGATCTGCTGAGGCCGCTCGTGGTCCAGCCGGGAGTTCAACCCGGGCTGAGAAGGATTCGTCCAGCTGTCCTGCAGCACCTTGTGGGGTCCAGCCTCCATTGAAGAAGCACTGAATTATTTAGAGTAATAATACTTCAATCCCCATCAGAGCTCAGTTAAAGAATTAATTTATTTGTCGAATGTGTTGGTCACTGGGACGCAAGGAATCAAATACAAGACAAGATATTTCAAAAAAATAAACAACAGAACATTCTCACCTTTAACAACAATATCATAGACGTCCTTCATCCTTTGCAGAAATGTACTGGATGTCTCAGTCAGCTCACAGCGGGGTGTCAATACCTCAGACTGCCAGGCATTTGTCTTTCTGACTGGCCTTGCCATAAGCAAAACAGCCCTGATTCCCAGGGCTTGCAGTTTTTCCAGCTGAAAAACAAGGACACACACACAAATGATAGTAAGATATTAATATAAAAACATATAAAAGGAATATTTGGGAATTGAACCGCATGATGTCAACAAAGCAATCGCATACCAACATGTACGCTTCGTCCCGGATATGAGAGACGGTATGATACTTTTGATGGGAGTGGACCCAGCTGTCGCGCTTCTGATCGAACCGGTCCATTTTCCTTTTCAGCCTCAGCTTACGTGGCTGCTCTGCCTTGCACGCCTTGCACGTCTTGCAGGCTACACCCAGCTGTGTGTGGCAGAACACACACCTTTTGGTGGTTGACCCGTTGCTTGGCATTTCTATCGCAGATGGAGTGAAAGAGAGAGACAACAAACACAAGGGAAAATGTTAGGAGATGTAATTCTCACATTCACTCTAGCCGTGTTCAGTGAGAGGACGCGAAGCAATACTTACTTGAGCTGTTGGTTTTTTAATACAGGAGGTACTGATCGGTATTACGTCGTTAACAGTAGTGGGTGTCAACAGGAGCTGTTGGAAGAAGGACAACAAAAACAACATTAAAACAACCGCAGCAAACCTTCCTGTATCCTTCATATCATCGAAGCGGAGCCGTCACAAAATGAAGACAACAGAAGTGTGTTGTTTCATTAAACAACCTCTTCTGGAGGTTCTGTATTCAGTCAACAGGTTAACTGCATGAATTTTGGCAAAACAAAAGGAAGTATATATTTGTGGTCAACTTATATGCACTATATCGAACTGGGTTAATTGAATTTAATTAAAACAATCATCAAGAGAAGGGATAATTCTCTTGTGACTGCAAACATGTGAAAAAGTCTGTGACTTCTTGCAGGAATGTGTAAGGACAGCAGGAGAGTGGAAAGCAGGCGGTGCAGTGCACACAGGGAAGAGCTCCACTGCCAGTGTCGTCAACAAACTCTCGCGAGAGAGCACACGCCACAAAGGGTTTATCAACCTATCACCATTAATGTGCTGTCATTACCGGCTGCTGTGATTAATTAATTAGCTAATTAATCACCAGTCCTCCACATCTGCACCTACAGTGCGCTGAAGTGATGGGACCCCGACACACGCACTCCCCTGTCTGACGTGTTGTTGTTACATGGTTACAACACTGGTCTTTAACTTTAGCAACATTTAAGCTAGCGTTTTTAAACCAGATGTAAAGCTAGCGGAGCTAACTTGTTAACGTCACTCCTTCACTCTCGCCACTCTACCGACGAATGCAACGTAAATAACACAACATTCATAGGCAACCAATAGAACATTCCCAATAAAAGCCATGCATTTCCACCTTACCTGGAGGGGAAAGGAGCTTAGATAAACTGTTTACTTGTCTTTGGTCTGTGGGGAGTCGTTGCTACTGACAAAGATGCTCTGTAACGACTGAGCTGTCTGCACTGTGAAATGATCACCTCCTGCTGTTACTGTAGCTACCTTTATACAAAGAGAGGCAAAACGTGACACTAGCACAGTATCCTCTAGCGGATCGACGGCTCTATTACACGCTTTGATGTGATGCTGGGTTGGAGACACGGGAGCCAGGAGGAGAGAGGGAGCCTGTTGCAGGCGTTAAACTGAGGCAAAGTTTGAAAACAACGGCTCTTAATCTGTGATGTAGGATTCAGTCTCAGTCTGTGCTGCTACAGTCATGAGCCCCGCGTGTCCAGTTACTTCTGTGCCACAGACACGAAGAGCCACGTTTAAGGTGCACAGATATGGCCGCAGTGTACATTATTTTCACTGTTTTTCTTTCTCCTAGGATGGTAAAGGCATGTCCCGCCCACCCCTGCCTCTGATTGGCTTACCGTGTTATCATTACCGCACTCTGAACCAATCAACCTAAGCCCAACCAGCCCAAACATCGAAGGCAGTGAGTGCTAGCCAATCAGAGGCAGAGTAGGGCGGGTCATAATTTCATCACCCTGAAAATAAAAATAATGAACCCTGTCAGCTGAGGAGGCGCAGGGAGGCTGCGCGGCTGTCTGACAGATTTTTTTTTAAAACAACTTTATTCAAACAATAATACAGCAGGTTTACAACTCCTTGTGAATACAACCGAGTCTGGGTTGACAGTTAAAACTCGCCAGCTTTAATGTAAAAGATAAAAAAAGGAAATTTAACAAAAGTAAAAGCTAGTGGTTACACATTTTGTTTGTTCATATATAAGAGATTTAGTCTAATTGTTTCTTATGGAAAGAAAAATGTGGCTTTTAGTATAAAATGTGGTGAAATTTGGAGGCAAATCAAATAGAGCTGCCAACAGAGATTCTTGTCATATTCAGTGAATCCAAACAATACTTTTTTCTAATGTAATATAAAATCGGTTGTTATGATCACTAATAAATCATGGCAATTTATTCCACGTGTTTTTTGGCCTTGTGTCTTCCTTGCACATCAGAGATATATTTTATTTATTTAAAAAAAAAGATACATTATGACATTTACAAAACATTCATTCATAAAACAGACATGCTGAAATCCTCCTGAAACGTGGTGTAACATCAGAAAAACATTCGTCAATATAAAAAAATCGGGAGCAACATACAGAAAATTACTTTTTACATAACTTAATTAATATAAATCCTATAATATTGTCATATTGTCATCTAAGTGCATCTGCCACCTTCATATACAGTATATGACTGATCCCCCCAAAAAAGGAATCCAATTGCTGCTGTGATTAATGTATCAGTTGGTTTTACTTATGGATTGTCAGACATGGGAAAAACAGAAAATCCCAAGGAAAACATGTTCAAGGAAAACATTGCTATCCAACATGGTCCCAAGATCTTAAAAGACAATGAAAAGGCTGAAAAGCTCGAGACATTCAACATTAAAACTAAACAACACAGTCCTGAAATCAAGAACACATCAACATAATTTAAAATAAATGTAAAAAAGCAATGCTAAAGCAACAATGCCATTGCAAATTTCATTATAAATACATTACTTTTCCCTAAAAAAAACCTTCAATAAGTTCCCCAACATGACACCAGTATAAATTAATTTCACAATTATTCACCCAAGGCACTTTCAATGGTCCTAATATTACATTTGTGTGGAGTGTTGGATCATTGTTATCTGAGAAGTATTCAGGCATATGTCCATTAATAATATTGTGCATATAATGTACATGTGATGCAGCTTCTGCACTCACACGAGTTCAAAGAGGTGCGTTCAATAAATCTTAAATCTTGCTTTGCTGCACCTGCACCTGTTTTTGCTGTTCCAGGTTTGTAGGATGTACGTCATGATTCCTTTCATGGACTGAAATGATGATGATGATGATGATGAAGTTGATAACTGACAGGAGTGTTCCGGTAGGCCAGCAAACACCTCCTGTGATCCCTGAGTGACCGTATTATCCTGTTGCTTTACAAGCCGGCTCCAATTAATCAACTTGCTTTCTTATGTCCCTTTATTTTCAGACCGTAGTATTCTGCTTGTAACCTCAACACTTTTATCTGCATCTTTAGTTTCTCTCTCCTCAGCTGATCGAGGTCCATTGTGTCCAGATCACAGCTAGTGGAGGGCTGATAGGATGGAGCCTCCACCGTTTTAGAGGACTGAGTGATGTTTGAGGCTTGTGTTGTTCGGAGAATCCTGTGGAAAGAAAATGTCTTTGTGGCCTTGCATGCAAATTAGGCATCTTTATGCATCCAAGTAACATGACACTTAGACCTTACCTTGTTTTGAGCTGAATCTCTTGTAAATCTGCCGCTTCCTGCTGAGAGGTGGTGGAATCTCTGTTCTGAAATTTACGCTCACCCAGCACCCTCTGGGATTTGGTGGCGGGGCCGACATCTGTACAGTTAGCACATATTTATATACAAAAACACATTTTCTTCTCTTCTCTAAGCATTTCTGTCAAGGTTTCTGAACAACTTACACACTGCACCTATGCTTTCTTCCTTAACAACTCCATGTATGGCTGATGCCTTTGAAGCAGCATCGCTAACATGTCCAGCTGGCCTTCAGGTCTTGACGTGACAAGGTGCTCGTCATTTTCATAGTCTTCAAAACCTTTAATTCATCGTCTCTGCATTTCAGGCCCACTCCCTCTTCTCTTTCTTGCTATCTTTCTTTCACCTTTTTTTCTTAGCGCCCTGTTTCTTCTCGATCATGCAATTTCACTGCAACAAAGACCCTTCATTACACTAGCTTGTTTGTTTTTTTCACGCTGAACCAAACAATGGCATTGTGATTTTGGATAGCATGCCACCATTATGAAAACAAAAAGTGGCATGACGTATGACACAACAGAAACAATGTGCACTGCTTTCTATACGTTAATATAACATGGTAATAACAATCATTTACTGCCTCTAGCACAGTGTAAGCTGCAGCAAGGGACAGCAAATCTACCTGTTGTGTGGCACACGCGTAACGAGTTAACATATAACAAAAAAGAAAAACAGTGAAATATTTTATGCTCACCTTTCATGTCGCCAAGAAGTCCTCTGTCTGTTGCGGAGGAACTGAGGATGGCAGTGAGATTGTTGGTTGACTCGGTGCTCTCAGTTTCTTGGTCGATGTCTGGGGACGAGGTAGCTGCTGCAGACAGAGGTGATGGAGAGTTTCTAGTCTGAGTTCTGATGTCTCTGCTTCCATCTTCTCTTCTTTCATTATATTGTGTGAACTCCTCTCCATTTTCTCCCTCAGCACCTTCAGCTTCGGTTGGGTCGGACATCTTTGAAGGATCAGCTGTTTCATCTATCTCTGAGCCATTATGCTGCCAGTCCTCTTCATTTTGCGCATCCTCATCCAGTGGCTGACACCAGCTGTCTGCTCACCCACAAAACCAAGGATACAGAACCGAAACACTTAAAGTACCATCTAAAATAATGTTGTGGAATTAGCATTATTTAAATGTATATTATGACTTATTTCTTTGTGAAATTATTTGCTTACAACTCTCACACACTAATAACTTAATAACAATAATCACCATCAATTTACAAACCTTCCAGTGGAGGCTCCTTGTGGTTGGACTGACAAGCGGTCATTGCCTGAAACTGAAGTAGACAACATGTTATGTCTCACAAAAATGTCAGACTCCTTGTTGTACTCAAACCTTCCTATTTTGTCCATGAATTTACGGTATTTATGGTATGGTCTCCCAATTTAGGCTATGATGTCTGGAGGTTGGCAAGTACTGATGATCACCCATATCATTGATCGTGATGATTGACTTTTCATATATACATTATTTGTTCATTCATCTGTTTCAAACAAAATTCCTGGGCTCAAGGAATGATGACCCTGACCACTGCGGTTGATAATGTCACAGAAGTGCCCACTCATGAAATGCTATGTGTTCGCTTGCTACTTTTGCTAATTTGCATTTGGGTCTGGAGGTTGGCAGGTATTCATCGACCATACTTATTTGCCAATGACTCTGATTAGTGACTTGACTTTTCAACTATAAATTCTTTGAAGTTGTGAATTTGGATGCTCAACTTTTTCAAATAAAATGCCTGGGGATTGAGGAATGATGAACACCGACCCCAAGTAATGTCACAGAATGCTACATTTGCTAATTAGCACCAAATGCTCAATTCAATCCATCCAGTAGTTGCTGATGCTCTTGCTGCTACATTTCACGCAAAACCACCAATATAAACCGAAAGACTACAGTGTAATGGAGGAGTGACCAGCAAACCAGTGTCAGCCCAATACTGCCGTCCCTTCAACCGCCCCACTAGCATGGCTCGACACTTTATTTGAGAAATATAACAGAGTAACACACACACACACACAAACACACACACAGAAATGACGCCACAGTTTCTCCACATCTTACCTCTGTAAGCTTTCTGATGACAACTTTTACATTCATCTGCAATGCACTCTTCTCAGGTGTTGAAACGATACCTTTTGGCTCCCTTTCTGAAAGAAGAGTGATATTCTAAGAAAATGCATAGTAGCCTCACATGCTGACATTCATTTCAGTGATGGTATTTCTAAAGATGATGATCAGGTAACTTTACCCTCAGAAACACTGCTGTCACTGGTTCCACCAGAAGGCACATCCTCGTCTTCCATTTCATCCGCCTCTTTACTCGTGTCAAAATCTGAGTCTACAATCTCTTCGCCATTTTCAGCCTCGACACTTTCTTTTTCTGCCTCCAGTACCAAGTTTCCACTGCTTGGTAGCCAGTCTTCATCTTTAACAGCCTCCTCATCAGATTCTTCTGCAGTCTGTATCTCTGAGTCTTTGACATGGATAAAATAATAAAATAGTACATTTTAAGTAATGCTTAATGGAGTAATTCGTAAGCAATGTGACTTCGGCGATGAGAAGACATGCCGAACTGGGCCAGTAAGGCATCAAAAGCAGCGCTGGGTTGGTGAGTTGTATTCTGTTTATGTCAAGTTTGAATGAAGTTAACAATGACATGACAAGACAGTCAGACTAATCTTAGCTTTCCAGCTTTGATTAGCTTAAGTGCTAAAGCTAGAGAGAAACTTAAATTCATACAGTGGACGGTTGTATTATTTGAAAATAGGTGTTAAAGTACCTCCTTTCTTGACATTTTGTGAATTTATTTTAATGATGTATTAGAAGAAGCAAACCTCTTGTGTCACCATGTGGTATTACTACAAAGTACAGGCTGGGACTAGCTGATTAGCATGCTAACTTAAGTACACATCTCATATTCACACTCTGTTGATACTGTTAGTTCATTTTTTTAATGATTGAAACAAAGATTTTGGCCCAGTCTTACAAATTGCAGCTTTACCAAATGGATAATATCAACTTTGTCTGCACTCTGCTTTTCTTTGTTCCCATACAGTGCTTCATTAATGAGTCCTACAAACCGGAAACCAGTGAGCATTTCTGCATATACGGTTCTCTTGCCTCAAAGTCAATGTTTTTTCAGATTGTTTTTTTTTTTTCTTTTGGTTAAATGCCCGAAATAACATCTGTGGTTAACACAGGCTTCAGACCTTTACAAATTTTGTTCTACAACATAAAATAAGTACAACTTATCGAGTGATATAGGTGTATAGTTTTTTGTTATGACGCTTAGTTCTGGTGATGTTTAAGCCACATGCCTGCGAAGCATCCAAAACTCACTTCAAACGTAGCCAGGGGCGATGCTAACTTAGCCTAAAAATATAGGCCATCCCTACCACTCTGTTCTGGTTTAACTTGGGGTGACAGTAAAGTACAGACAAACCTTCAGAGGAGCTGTCCAATGAGACGATTCGATTTGATGATGGGATTTTCTTTCGCTGAAAGAAATACAAGACTCATCGTCACTGTCAACGGTGCATTGTTTTTACAAAAGCAAGAAACACATTATATTCGGACGTTCAGCTACCTTTTCAGGCTCAGCTCGTCTGCTTTTATATCCCTTGGTGGTTAAGTCACCTTTCTGCGATTATAGCGACAAGTTAGTGAAGCAGTTTATTTACTGTCTGTTCTGGTCGCATTGAATGAAGAGCACACTCTGCACGAAGGACGACGCAAACTTACGTCAAACAAACTCTGCAGAGGCTCATTTTTATGCAAAATAGTTTGTTTCCATTTTCTAGAAGAGCCTTTCCCTCCCAAGATCTCGAACGCCGGGGGGGAATACCAGCTGTCACCACATTTAATACACACCTCTCCTAGACAGAGCATCCCCACACAGCAACACTGGTTAGAAACAAAACTGACAAAGGATGAAGCAATAAGTTAATGAGAACAAACATAAACGGACCAGGTGTTAGTTTCAGCTTACCTCTTTCCAGCTGTTCTTTAACCAGGACACCTTTTTTGTTCCCACAGGTTACAGTCAAGAATCCTACAGATTTTGCACACGCAGGAAATGCACACAGAGTGGCATATTCATTACCGGTACTTGAGAAAAACATATTCATAAAAGATCAGTGGTTGCTCAATATATCACGTGGCTATTAAAAACCCACTGTTTCCTTGTGTAGTCTGGGTGTGGGCGTCCTGGGTGGATGGGCCCGGCTGCTCACTGTCTTCCTCCTCGTCGTCTTCTTCTTCCTCGTCCTCATCTTCCTCCTCAACGTCGCTGTCACCGTCACCATCACCATCCTCATTATACTGGACGTTTCTCTTTTTCCTTAGTCTTATTCTCCTGTACTCTTCTTCTTCATCACTCGCGAGCCCTGACCGGGATCTTTTCTTTTCCATTCAGTACTCTTTTGTAAAAAAAAAAAAAAACAACCAACAAAACAAGACAAAAGCAAACAGTTGAATTATTAGACTGCTGGTGCTACAATTCAAGTTCAGCATTCATTTATAACTTTATTCTGCGCAATGCTGACCTGCAGAAAAGCCTTTTCTGTGTTGGCCGAGGGCGCTGCAAGTTGGAAAGTGCAACTTAGGAAAAATGAAACGAAACACAAGAAAATTGAGATAACATCACATTTATTGTTTGTTTATTGTTATTGTTGTGATTTTAGTAATCCATTGGCTGGACCGATCGGGATCCAGTGAGGAACTACTAGCATCTACAGGTGTGTAGCTCCCACTTAATTAATTGCTGAATATTGTTGAATCATTTTAACAATGTATTTTTATTTATATGTTTGTTTGTTTGTTTATTATTATGTATACATACATACATTCTCAGTAAAAATCAACACTAACACACACACCCTCACTAAAGTTAAATGTAAAATTAGGAAAAAACGTATCCTACACACTGGAAGATGCACTATGTTGTTTTGGAAAAGAAATCCAGAAACTCTTTTTTATTTATAATTTTAACATTTACACTATCAATGAGGTAAAAACACAAACTCAGATATGTTGATTATTTTTCCATAACGGAAAAAAAAATCTGGTCCTCAGAACACTGTTTGAAGCAAGAAAGGTGGCAGGGTCCGCCAAATGTAAACAACGTGTAACTGTAGGAAAATGTGCTGTCCTTCAAGGTCAGTTCGTTTATTCAGTCGTTTGTTTAATTAGTTTGCTCAGTCCTGAAAATTACTCAATCAAGATGTTTCTCTTCTGATTTAAAGTTCAGCACTCATCATGTAACACTATCCTCAATTTCATTGTACCCGCCTCCTGTACAATGACAATACAATGACAATAAAGACTATTCTATTCTATTCTATGCACATACAGTGGCACAAGGAAGGTTCATTTGTCGTTTTACAACGCTGACTTTTGTAACGCAACGCTAGTCAGTGCCTTTATGTTACTCACACAAACAATAGTTTTATAAATGGATGAATGAACAATAAGTCATAGAAATAAAACTATTTTATTGTGGAGTGCAGAGGATGAATTGTTCAGTCAGGCAGCCTGAGGAATGAAGTCTGCAGACTGCTCATAAATACAGCTGTCTGTTAACTGTATGATGTAATAATTCTAAACTCATAAACTACTGTATTTGACATTTTAACTTTGTACATATATGATTTTAATTGTGGTATGGATAAATCCCTGTGGTTCATGTCTAAATGGCAAGAAACTTGAACTTCCTTACAACAGAAATCTGTCTGATATCACTCACTTCATTTTCAAAGCTGTGGATCCTCGCCAAGCAAACATAGTTCAGCAAACACGGAGCATTATGTAATCATATCTCTGTATTATCCCCATACAGGCATACAGTTGCTTCACAATACTGCATCAAACCATCATAACAACATTTTGTTCGAATGTCACCTTAATAATCATAGAGGTACTCACAAAGCAGCGTCTTACCTCTCTGTCCCTCAACAGAGGAAATGAAACTGAAAGTTAGAGAGTGAGACATCTCGACATCGCGCCAAAACCAGTGAGTCATCACAGCTGAACACCAGAGGGCTGAAAGTCAGCCTCACTGTGAAGAGCCACACCCAAGACAATGCAATTCTTTCTTTCTTTCTTTCTTTCTTTCTTTCTTTCTTTCTTTCTTTCTTTCTTTCTTTCCAATGCAATAATTGATCATGCCGCTTAATTGCCAATATTAGCAGGTCTACACAGTTTTTTTTATATGCCAAAGCAGCCCGTAATGATTGATTATGATTTTCTATGATCTGAAGCGCCACGTCACTGATGTAATGTTCACATAAAACGGTGGGTATATTCTTTGGAGCGTCTCAACCCTTTGCGACATGACTTGTTTCACTGTCATAAGTTGAGCCATTCGGTCAAATAACATATGGAAAGTATGGAAGAGCAACACCATTAAATAATTTAAGGGGGGAATCCACAGTCCTTGTTTTGTGAAAAAGATGCATTAGAGTTCAGCATCGGAGGTTGTTGTTGCACAAATCATGTGCTTGTACCTGCAATAAGCTGAAAATGGCTGATTTATCGGTCATCATTTTTAAAGCGTAATATGTAAGACTTGTCCAGCTGTCAAATTCATGCTCAAAACAAATGGGGGGCAGCGAATCACCAGAGTAACAGCTGACTGCTGCTAACTGTAGCTGCCCTTGGCTAATTACCTCAGTTAGCCATGCAGCTAGCGGTCCAGATTGGGAATATAAATTCATAGATATTGCATCTTGAAGTTTAACCTCACATGTTTCTTTCTCTTTTAAAATGTGTAATCTTTGTGCAGAGGTCAATGTTTATTTTAATTCTAAAATTTGCTTATTTATTAAGAACAAAAACTACTGAGCTTTAATGCTGACCCACTTACAGAGGACAACGATGTCCCACATGTAGCCTAAGGGTTAAAATGCAATGAATACACAAACAATGTTATGGGAATAACAGTAAAATATGTGTTTTTGCAGCTTATCATTTATTTAACAGTATTTACTGGGTTATTGTAAAATGCAAAGGAAACCAGAAGTATAATTCCACAGATAGCAAATAATGTAAATAATGTAACTGCAACAAAAAAATAAAAATATCACTTTTCTTTCACCCTATAGATACATTTTATGGTACCAATAGGTCAACTGGGGCTGCTGGTGGTTGATTCAGGGCCGTCGGTGGTCCAGTTGAGGCTGCTTGGGGATCGAGCAGGGACAGTGCCGTCTGGAGATCAGCTGAGGCCGCTCGTGGTCCAGCTGGGAGTTCAACCCGGGCTGAGAAGGATTCGTCCAGCTGTCCTGCAGCACCTTGTGGGGTCCAGCCTCCATTTAAGAAGCACTGAATTATTGAGAGTAATAATACTTCAATCCCCATCAGAGCTCAGTTAGAGTATTAATTTATTTGTCTAATGTATCTATGACTGATATTACACTTGTGTGGAAAGTTGGACCATTGTTATCTGAGAAGTATTCAGGCTCATGCCCATTAATAATATTGTGCATATGATGCACGTATGGTGTGGCATCTGTACTAACACGGATTTAGGATCTTTTTGGAAAACCACCACCAATGAAGAAGAACACTATACGACAACGGAGAGCAGCCGGAGTGAGGAGACCATCCGCCCGCCACTGCCTAAATCCTTGGACCAAGCATCGCCAAGCAGCTTGCCGATGTCACAAAAGACAGAGGGTCTAAGTGTGTCACAGTCCAAGATGTAGCATCATGTTTGACAAAGTTCCAGCCACTAACAAGAGCTGTGTTTTCAGAGATAGATTGACTGATCGAGTTATGTCTGTGATTATCCATGTCCGTGGCCTCATCCGAGCGCACCTTCTCCGCCTTGCGTCTTTTGAAGACATGGGTATGCAGCACCACGACCCAGAAAAGACTTCCACACCTTTCACTGATGCACACAGACATTCTGAACTCCCTGGACATTCGTCCCCTCATGAGATACTTTATCTCCAGGACCCCAGAGCGCACCCCGACATTTTGACACCTGTAACCAGGGCACCCGGCCTGCAGCTCAAACTAAGAGCCTAGTGCCGCTGCGTACCTTCATATATTCATGCAGTTTAATCACACACACTAGAGTATTTTTGCAAGATGGTGGGGATGGAGATGGAGAGTGTTGTTTTGATCGTGTGTTCTGTGCGTAATGGATGTGGAAAACTGTTAAATAACGTTTAAATAGTAGGACATTATTTCCTTGTGGATTTGCGTAAAAAGGTTGGAGATGGAGACGGAAAGTGTTATTTTGTGCGTGTGATCTTTGCGCAATGGATGTGGAGAGCTTTTCAATAACGTGCTCCACCTTGTGGTGTGCATAAAAGGATTTTGGAGCTAATAGAATCGTGCTTGACATAAACGTAGATGGTGCAGTGACCCAGGTTCATGTCAGCTGACCAAATCTATTGCATTGTTATAGCGTTATTGTGAAGTTGAATTAATAGCGTATATTTATATGAGAACTGATGATGTCTCTGTGTTACAGGACCTGGCTGTGTGCACTGAAGCATATGTGACAATAAAGTAGTGAATCTTAATCTGTTTATTTATTTTTAAAATGTATTTTAAATAGGCCTATAGGCTCATAGGTTTTTGTCCAAAAAAAACAAACAATTTTTTCACAGCACCCCCTGTTCAAAATCACTTCCATCGGCATCAAGCTTCCTTTCACAGATGGAAATGATGATGGAAAACATGTGTAAGCATGTAAGTCTTTTTCCATTTCCTTTCATTTCTCCTGCAGTCTTTTTTCAGTGATTGGGTACAGTTATATAGCCTGGGCTGCAGTGCTCTATTTAGACTTTTGTCTTTGTAGGGGGCGATGGAGTCCAGAACAGACTGACATGTGTGGTTAAAAAGGGAAACCAGCTCCTTTGTGTTAAAAGTAAGCAGGAAGTAAAGGCAGTTAAAGAAGCAGTAAAAAGCTCAGAAAACGAACTGGTGCACTGTGATTAAAAAGTGTTTGGGATAAAATCATATTGAATAAAACAGCTTTAAGATTTGACACATAAATATGCTTAGTAGTGAAGTTATCTGGGCGTAGGCTTTTGACATAAAATAAGATAAAAGCTCTGCAAACTCTTGGATAAAAGCAGGGTTTGGTTTGGGTGGTCTGTAGAGTACTAAAATTGTTAACTATTATAAATTAATTATAAAGTAAAACTATTTTGTAAAATAGGCATGCATTTCAAAGTTAATTTTCAAAGTTATAAACCCTAACCCTAATGGCATTAAAAGGATTTGTTGTTGAGGGATCTAATAATTATGTCCCTTTATTTTCAGAGTGTAGTGTTCCTCTTGTAACCTCAACACTTTTATCTGCATCTTTAGTTTCTCTGTCCTCAGCTGATCGAGGTCCATTGTGTCCAGATCACAGCTAGTGGAGGGCTGATAGGATGGAGCCTCCACCATGTTGAAGGACTGAGGGACGTTTGAGGCTTGTGTTGTTTGGGGAATCCTGTGGAAAGAAAATGGCTTTGTGGCCTTGCATGCAAATTAGGCATCTTTATTCATCCAAGTAACATGACACTTAGACCTTACCTTGTGTCGAGCTGAATCACTTGTAAATCTACTGCTTGCTGGTAAGAGGCGCTGGCATCTCTGTTCTGATATTTACACTCATCCAGCACCCTCTGGGATTTGGTGGCAGGGCTGACATCTATACAGTTAGCACATATATTTATATTCAAAAACATATTGTCTTCTCTTCTCTAAGCACTTCTGTCATGGTTTCTGAACAACTCATACACTGCCTCTATGCTTTACTCCTTAAAGGAGAACTTTGGCCGTTTTTAACCCATATCTCTGTTGATCAAGGTTACCGAGTGCTGTCATTAGGAAAAATAATGAGAATATTTGGCACAATATATACCGAGTATCAGAACGGCAGCTGAAGCGATCCTATTAGGGCAGACATAACTGAAAGTGAAACTCAAGGATATATGCCCCCATAGGTTCGCTTCAGCTGCCATCCTGATATCTGGTCAATATTGTGCAAAATATTCACGTTATTTTTCCTACTGACGACACTCGGTAACCTCGATCAACAGGGATATGAGTTAAAAATGGCCGAAGTTTTCCTTTAACACCTCTATGTATGGCTGATGCCTTTGAAGCAGCATCGCGAACATGTCCAGCTGGCATTCAGGTCTTGATGTGTCAAGATGCTCGTCTTTTTCATAGTCTTCAAAACCTTTAATACATAATTTCCACATTTCAGGCAAGGCTCTCTACTCTTTCTTTCTTTCTTTCTTTCTTTCTTTCTTTCTTTCTGCTTCTTTTCACAGTGGATTCCTTATTTCTATGTGAAATGATTTAATTACAACTCTCATACACTAGCAACTTATTTTTGTTTAAGTAGGACAATAATCACCATCAATTTACAAACCTTCCGGTGGAGGCTCCTTGTGGTTGTACTGACAGCCGGTCGTTGCCTGAAACAAAAGTAGTAGACAACATGTTATGTCTCACAAAGATGTCGGACTCTTTGTTGAACTTAATCCTTAGTATCTATAGTCTATGAATTTATCAGTATTTATTCTGATAAATCTGGGCTAGAATAAATACTGATAAATTCATGGACTATTAATAATAAGAATTAAGTACAACAGAGTCCAGTTATTCTGATAAATCTGGGCCAGGGGCAGCTGTAGCTCAGTGGGTAGAGCTGGTTGACTAGCTGGTTCGAATCCCGGCTCTCCTGGGGCGGAATTGAGCTGTGTGTTGAAGTACCCTTGAGCAAGATACTGAACCCTAAAATTGCTCCTGATGTTCAGTTGGCACCTTGTGTAGCAGCCTCTGCCATAAGTAAGGGACCTGTGATGAGCTGGCAACTCATCCAGGGTGTACCCTGCCAACTGGGAGCATATAATTAGAGAATAAAATTGGACTTAAATAGAACACCACACCACAGGTAATAGGCGTTGTAGTTTAAGAGTAATTACCTGTGGTGACTGAGAAGGTTCTGTCTGAAATGTAAAAATAAAACCAACTAAAAGCAATATCCTAGATGCCAACCCAGGTTTTCAGGTGGTCTAATAAACTGGCAAAAGCTGCACTTAAATCTAAAAGGATTAAAACTGCGCTCTCTCCCAATTTCAGCTGCTAAAAGATGGTGGTTGCCCTCCTAAAACTGGATTTTCTCAAAGCTGTCATTGTGAAACATAAAAGCTAAAAGTTGAGTAGAAACTACTTTCTCTAAAACCTTGGATAAAAATGGAAACTTAGAAATTGGCCTAAAATTATTAAGAACCGAAGGGTCAAGGTTTGGTTTCTTCTTTGGACCACAGCATGTTTAAAAGAGTGTGGGAAAATGCCACTTTTTAGGGAGCTGTTAATAATCAATAAAATACTGGGTCCAACATCCCAGAGAAACTGGGATAGGCTCTAGAAACCCAGGGACCCCTTGAAAAAAGGGGTAAATGCGTTAACATCCCCCACGAAGAAAATGAGATGAGATGAGATGAGAGAAATCTGGGCTAAGAGTCTCAGATGCCCTAGCTAGTTAAGAAAAATTGACCAAATAGTGCAAAAACTTCTAAACATCTATAGGGAGCAGTGCTGGTAGTACAGTGTCACAGCAGCAGGAAGGAAGGACCTGCGATACCTCTCCTTCACACACTTGCGGTGTATCAGTCTGTTGCTGAAAGAGCTGCCCAGTGCTGTGAGAGTGACCTGCAGGGGCTGGGACTCCTGCATCAGCAGTGATGACAGCTTGTCCATCATCCTGCTCTTTCCCATCACCTGCACTAGGACAAGAGGGCATCCCAGGGTGGAGCTGGCCTTCTTGATAAGTTTATCAAGTCTCTTCCTGTCTGCTGGCGAGATGCTGCTGCTCCAGCAGACTACTCCATAGAAAATGGCTGATACCACCACAGAGTCATAGAAAGAGGTCAGGAGTGCCCCCTGCACTCCAAAGGACCTGAGCTTCCTCAGCAGATGGAGTGTGCTCCGACCTTTCTTGTATGTAGGTGCAGTGTGACCATACTTCTTTGTCAGTGACCCTGATTAGTGACTTGACTTTTCATCTATAATTTTTTTGAAGTTGTAAATTTGGATGCTCAACTTTTTCAAATAAAATGCCTGGGGATTGAGGAATGATGACCCTGACCCCAAGTAATGTCACAGAATGCTACATTTGCTAATTAGCACCAAATGCTCATTGCAATCCACCCAGTAGTTGCTGATGCTCTTGCTGCTACAGGTAAGAGGACATTTCACACAAAACCAACAATGTAAATGGAAAGACTACAGTGGAATGGAGGAGTGACCAGCAAACCAGTGTCAGACCAATACTGCCGTCACTTGAACTGCCCCACTAGCATGGCTCGACACTTCATTTGAGAAATATAACAGAGGAACACACACACACACACACACAGAGAGAAAGAAATGACGCCATAGATTCTCCACATCTTACCTCTGTAAGCTTTCTGATGACACCTTTTACATCCGACTGCAACGCACTTTTCTCAGGTGATAAAACGATACCTTTTGGCTCCCTTTCTGAAAGATTTGTGATATTCAAAGAAATGCATAGTAGCCTCACATGCTGACGTTCATTTCAGTGAAGGTATTTCTAAAGATGATGATCAGGTAACACACCCTCAGAAACACTGCTGTCACTGGCACCACCAGAAGGCACATCCTCGTCTTCCATTTCTCCCTCTTCCATTTCATCCTCCTCTTTACTCGTGTCAACATTTGAGTCTAAAGCCTCTCTGTCATTTTCAGCCTCGACCCTTTCTTCTTCTGCCTCCAGTCCCAAGTCTCCACTGCTTGGTAGCCAGTCTTCATCTATACCAGCCTCTTCATCAGATTCTTCTGAAGTCTGTATCTCTGAGTCATTGACATGGATAAAATAATAAAATAGTTCATTACAGTACAATAGTACAATCCTTAATCAGAATCATCAGAATCAGAATCAGAATACTTTATTAATCCCCAAAGCAGAAATAGAAATATAGCATGAATGGGAACAAGAGATAGAGATAAAGATATAAATAAAATACTAAAGTAGACGATAAAATAAAATAATAAAGTAAACAATAAAATAAAATAATAATGGTGTAATTGATAAGAAATGTCAAGAATTCAAAGCTCCAAAACTATGGAGGGCAGTAACACCTATATACTGCTGCTAAGTATACTCTTTCCTGTAACTATCTTTGGCTCTAGCAACAAGCTGCCATTAGCAAGTAGCTCAGTTAGCAGTGAGTGGCCCTACTAGCTGACGGAAGTCTCTGACCTGCAATATGACTACAACGATGAGAAGACATGCCAGGCAGGGCCAGTAAGGCATCAGTGGCAAGAAAAAACAGTGCATAGAGCTGAAATATTTTCATACCTTACTCTGTGAATTAAGGATTTTTTTCCTACTAAACATAAGACTGGGTTGCTGAGTTGTTGTCTGTTAATTTCAAGTTTAAATGAAGTGTGTTTAACATTGACTTAACAAGGCAGTCAGACTAATCTTAGCTTTCCAGCTTTGATTAACTTAAGTTAACTAACTAGAGAGAAACTTGAATTCATACAGTGGACGGTTGCAAAAAAAATTTCCGTATCATACAAATCGCAACTTTACCAAATGAAAAATATCAATATTGTATGCACTCTGCTTTTCTTCGTTCACATACAGTGCCGTATTAATGAGTCCTACAACCCAGAAATCATTTAGCATTTCTGCACATCGCCTTGGAGTCGATTGGTTTTCGAATTTGGTGTATGAGATAACATAAAATAACATCTGCGATTTTATGTTCTGCAACATAAAATAAAAATAAGTTTAACTTATCGAGTGATTAATTTACAGAAAACATGTATATGTATTATTTTGTTGTGACACTTAGCGCTGGTGACGTTTAAGTTATATGACTGCAATACATCCAAAACCTGTTTCCAATGTCTTGACTATGTCTAGGCCATTTCTCGAGGCAACCAGGGGAGATGCTAACCTTCAAAAATACATCATCCCAACACAACTCTGTTGTAGTTTAACTTGAACTACAGTAAAGCACAGACAAACCTTCAGAGGAGCTGTCCAAAGAGATGATTTTATTTGATGATGATTGGATTTTCTTTTGCTGGGAGAAATGAGAAAAAGAAATACAAGACTCATCATCATTGTCAAAAGTGCATTGTTTTACAAAAGCAGAATCACATTGTATTTGGCTGTTCAGCTACCTTTTTGGGTGCAGATTGTATTCTTTTATATCCCTTGGTGGTTAAGACACCTCTCTGTGATTATAGTGACAGTTAATGAAGCAGTTTATTTACTGTCTGTTCTGGTAGCATTGAATGCATTGATGCAAACTTACATCAAACAACATCTGCAGAGGCTCATTTTTATGCAAAATACTTTGTTTCCATTTCCTAGAAGAGTGTCTCCCTCCAAAGTCCTCGAACTCTGAGGGAGTATACCAGCAGCCGTCACATTTAATACACTTCTCACCTAGACAGAGCATCCCCACACAGCAACACAGGTTAGAAACAAAACAGACAAAGGATGAAGGAATAAGAAAATATACAATATTAACAGACCAAGTGTTAGTTTCAGCTTACCTCTTTCAAGCTTTTGTTTATCCAGGACACCATTTTTGTTTCCACAGATTACGTCCAACAATCCTATAGATTGTGCACACAGAGTGGCATGTTCATGAACAGTACTTTGTAAAAAATGTTATAAATAAAAGATCAATGGGTACTCAGAATAACATATGGCTCTAAAATCTCACTGTTTTCTTGTGTAGTCTGGGTTTGGGCGTCCTGGGTGGATGGGCCCGTCTGTTCAGTGTCTTCCTTGTCATTACTCTCTTTCCTTGGGCTTTTATTCTTGTGCTTGTCCTCTTCGCCACATGCGGGCCCCGACCAAGATCTTTTCTTCTCCATTCTGTCCCCTTTTGTAAAAACTAAACAAAACTAAACAAAAGCAAACAGCTGCATTATTAGACTGCTGGTGCCGTCATAAATTAAAGATTTTTCTCTTCTGATTTAAAGTTCTCTTTCATAGCATTCGCTTCATGTCTCACTATGGGTAACGCCCCTGCGTGCCCTCAACAGAACTTCTTTATTACATTGCGCCAGCCCATAGGCTGGCCCTGATGATGTGAATGTCGTAGAGCCTTCCCTATTTAAGGGGCCGACATGCTGTCATTCATCATTCAAAAACCTCTTCTCGCTTCACAGAAGCCGAAGCCCACAACAGAACAACGTCATCGGAGCCTTGCTTAACTGTTCAAAGCGAGCAACCAACTCGGTCCCCGCACGCCTGGCTCTTGGTCGCTGTTCTGTCTGTAGGGCAGCTCATGCTTGGCAGCCAACTAGAAGCAATTCTAGATAATTGCCTCATGCTAGCTGTTCAAGTAGAAATACTCAGCGCTAGCAAAAGAGCTACGGAGAGTAGCAATACTCCCGACAGGCTAGGTAGCAATACCCAAGTCTTTTAAGCATTAGCCCATAGAGTAGCAATACTCCCACAAGGCTAACATTTACACAAACCACATGGAGCAACATCACTGTTTCGCCATAATAACGAGAAAAATAGAAATATTTTCACAAATTCCCTAGTCGAACAGTAGCAATACCGCGCTTTATACCACACCCCTGCTTTTCAGCTAAGGTGCAAGTGTAATGGTACACAGCCGCCCGCAGCTTTTAACGCGACTTGGCGAACAAGGCTAATTAGCTAGCGCACCGGCACGTAGCTAACTATGGTTTCGCCACAAATACCGACGGCCCCCGCTACGGAGAGTAACAAGCCGCAGACGCGAGTCTGTCCATGCAGTAATAACATATCACAGTGGGGCACTCACCCGATGTGTGTGACCTGCCTGGGTGTGCAACACTCTCAAGCAGCTCTACAGCCTCACCGGGCGAGTGCATCCACTGTGTGCTATTTTCCCTCAAGCTGTTACGGCGAAGGCTAACGCGTCAGGTTAACCTTTCAGGGAGAGACCCTCTCTTGGGAACGGCGGGAACGCCGCAAGAGTGACCAGAGCCCACCGCTAGCTTGGAGCAATCCACAGCAGCGGGAACAAGCCGGGGCGACATGCTTGATGAGCTTTGCCCCCTGCCGCTAGAGCCGATGGACACCTGCCTCGCGGCAGACCCCCACTATGAGGAGCAGGGATGTGCACATGATTATAGAGGGGCAGGGGCTCAAAGTCAGAAAAGGGCAGTATGTGCGAGCGCAACGAAACATTTTCGGGCCTTAATTACACAATGTAGATTGATTCATGTAAAATTAATAAACAAAGTACGTGAAAGCTAACTACTTAGCTGTGTAGCCTGTGTAGATGTGAGTGATATGCAACTGCCATTTCATTTTTGTTAACAAATAATTGTCAACATGAGTTTATTCACATCATCATAATACTGAGGTTTGGCAGACATGCAATTCTGCTGGAGCAATGTAAGCAGTTCAATGCAACACTGGTTTATTATCAGGCTATTTATTGTAGGCCAAGTGCAAACTAGAAATACAGGCTACACATCTAAAAATGTGACAAAACCAAGAAATGACTACTATGACTGCTATGACTGTTAGTAGGAACAACAATGTTTACAAAAGCAAAGTCACAATAAACTCAATATCTGGAAGAAGTTTAAGATTTGTGGCAAGATAAACTGCCGACACAGACAGCTTTCATATTATTCTTAACTCTGGTTAGCAAGCAGTTAGCTTAACAACCCCAACACCTCGGTATCGGCGTCAGGGGCCTCCAGAGCTACAAGGCGGCTGCCCTCACTGTCCCAGCCATGAATGTGTCCTCGCTTCTTATGGCCTATCAGGCAGAACTGGAGGAAGAAATGACAGTAAAGCCGGATACGAAGCTGTGGGAAGAGATCTGCGTAGCCACTGACCACTGCCTTCGCCTCGATAAAGTTGCGGCCCAGGCCACGGGCAGAGCAATGGGCTTGATGGTCTTACAGGAGAGAGCCAGGTGGTTAAACATCACCAATCTCGCTACCAGAGATAAAGACGATCTCCTTGACACACCAGTTGTCCCACAGGGTCTCTTTGGCTCAGCGGTAGCCTCATTGCAGAAGAGATGCGAGGACAAGAAAAGGGAAAATGAAGCCCTAAAGCTCTGTCTGCCCAGGAAAGCTCAGCCGAGCACCGCCACACCCCCCCGCCAGACATTTGCGCAGATAATTATGCGCCCCACGCCCAGCTTCAGGATTCCAAAGCTCTCTAGAGTGCAGCCTGCACCGCAGACTGCCCCCAGAGCTCCAAAGGTGAAGACCACGTGAGTGAGGAGGCCAGCGAACCAGACCACCGCTCAGGATGGCCAGCGACCCCCTCCACCTGCTCAGGACATGCGGAGGAGGAAGAGGCCAACCTGACGCACCGGTGGCAAAGGAGGAGCGGGCAGGTGCCAATAGGAGTAATACCAGCAAGGAGAGTGGTCTCAACAGACGCATCCCTGACCATGATCAGACAGCTCCTCTAGGAGTGGACGCATTGGCACACAAGTGGCCACAGGTTCTACTATATGCATTTCCTCCAATCGCATTGATAGCTCCGACTCTGTCGAGAGTCCGAGAGGAGGGCCTACACTTATCCTGATAGCCCCACGGTGGACGGCGAAGCACTGGCTGGCGGACATAATACAGCTCTTGTGCGGCCAGCCGGCTCCTCTACCACTCCGCAGAGATCTGCTGACACAGGCGCATGGAGAAGTATTCCACCCTTATCCAGAGAGACTGGCTCTTTGGGTTTGGCCCCTGAAAGGTCCAATCTGACAGCTAGGGCTTCCTCAGAATGTAATCGATACAATCCAGAGTGCAAGAGCCCCGTCCACTAGGTCTCTCTATGACTGCAAGTGGCGGGTGTTTGAAGATTGGTGCAGGCTTGATAATGTCATTCCTTTTCAGTGCTCTGTATCGACAATCTTGTCGTTTTTGCAGAGTTTACTAGAAAAGGGCAGAGCGTCTTCTACCATAAAGGTGTTTGGCAGCTATTACAGCTTGCCATGTGGGTTTTGGCGGTAGCACAGTGGGACAACACCCACTGGTGTGTCGGTTTATGAAGGGAGCATGGAGAAAATTGCCCTCAGTAAGGTCAATGACACCATCATGGGATCTGTCAACAGTCCTGGAGGCTATCTCAAAGGCACCCTTTGAACCCCTGAGACAGGTGGATATGAAAATGTTGCACTTAAAGACTGGATTACTGATAGCCCTGACCTCTGCTTAGAGGGTGGGGGAAATGCATGCTTTGTTGGTGAATAACGCTTGCATGAAAATTGCACCTGATGGTTTAAGTGTGCAACTCTGTCCTAACCCAGGTTTTTATTCATAAAGTGATGGGTCCCTGCATACCTATAGAGCTGAAAGCTTTCAACCCTCCACCTTTTACTTCTGCAGAGCAGGAACGGCTACACACCTTGTGTCCGGTCCGGGCTCTGTGGATACATGTGGACAGGACAGCAAATTTGAGACGATCTGATAAGATGTTTGTGTCCTGTGCTAAACCACATAAAGGAAAACCAGTCTCAAAACAGAGTCTGTCCCAATGGATAGTGGGGGCCATCGCACTGGCTTACACTAGTGGTGTCTCGAAACCTCCAGGAGGTCTGCGTGCACACTCTACTAGGGGATTGGCATCATCCTGGGCTCTTTTCAGAGGAGTCTCAATTTAGGATATTTGTGCTGCCGCCAGCTGGTGTTCACCTCTTACTTTTGCTTGTTTCTACAGCCTGGATGTTACTGTCACAACAGGTGGTTATTCACAGGAATAAATCCACTGTTTGTGCTGGTTATGGTTATGGGCTTAAGCAATCCGGGAGTCAGTATATCCCATAGTGAGAACTTTAGGTTATTTGCATAACTCCAGTTCTCTAAGTAGCATGAGTGAGCGTCTCACCAGACCACCCTCCTTGCTGGTGTGAAGCGAGGAGGAGGTGGGCTAAATATTTTGAATGCTGAATGACAGCATGTCGGCCCCTTAAATAGGGAATGGCGGGTGGCCCTACGACATTCATGTCATCAGAGCCAGCCTATGGGCTGGCGTAAAGTAATAAAGAGCTTCTGTTGAGGGCACGCAGGGGCGTTACCCATAGTGAGACATGAAACGAATGCTATGAAAAAAACAGGGGTTATGCAAACGTTCAGTACTCATCATGTAACACTATTTACATACAGTATACAAGGAAGTTTCATTTGTCGTTTTACAACACCAAGTTTTTAACGAAACGCTAGTTATTGGCTTTATGATACTCACCCAATAACAGTTTTATAAATGGAGGAATAAACAATAAGTCATAGAAATAAAACTATTTTACTGTGGAGTACAGAGGATAAATTGAGGAGTCTGACAGCCTGAAGAAAGAAGTCTGCAGACTGTTCATAAATACAGTTGTCTATTAACTAAATGATGTAATAATTCTAATCTTACAAACTACTACTGCTACTATAGGTAGATCCCTGTGTTTCATATGTAAATGGGAAGAAACTTGAACTTTTTACAACATAAATCTGTCTGAAATCAGTCACGTTGTTTACAAAGGTGTGGTTCCAAGCAAAGCAAACACAGTTCAGCAAACACAGAGCATTATGTAATCATATCTTTGTATTTTCCAAAACAACATGAATCTATCATAACAACTTCATATTTTGCTTAAAGGTCACCAGAATAATCATAGAGGTACTCACAAATCAGCATCTTACCTGTCTGTCCCTCAACAGCAGAAATGAAACTGAAAGTTAGAATTGGAGGCACTACGCCAAAGTCACCACAGGTAGCTCCAGCTGACTGCAACTGATCACCAGAGGGCTGAAAATTAGCCTAATTGTGAGGAGCCAGAGGAGAGGCAGAGTACAATACAGTTTTTTTGTTCAAGGGAACCGGGCGATCCAAGCAAAGCAAACATAGTTCAGCAAACCATTATGTAATCATATCTGTGTATTATTCCATACAGGCCTACAGTTATTTCACAAAACAAAATGAAACCATCATAACAACATCTTATTTTGTTCCACGGGAGCCACAGGAGAGGCAGAGCACAATACAATACAATTCTTTCTTTCTTTCTTTCTTTCTTTCTTTCTTTCTTTCTGTCTATCTTTCACATTCCATTTTACAGTCACTAAAAAGACAACCATAAATTAAAGCTGCAAGCAGCGATGAACGGGCCCTCGAAGTCCACACTCGTCAGGGCATGCTGCCGTCGAGGTGTGCCGCGTAGATGTATTCAGGGCAACACCCTGTACATGTTAGAGCAATTTGGAGTAGATGGCAAGTTGTATGTGGAAGTTATAATGAGTTGATGGTTATATGACGAAGCATGAAAATGGACTGCATCACCACGGCCACCAGGTGTGACATAGGTGAAAGCTTGTGATAAGTTTTGTCCACAGATGCTACTTGCAAAGTTTTTTTTTTTTTTTGGGAGGGCCGAATTTGCAAATGGAATTTACTGCGAAAGTTGGGCGTTGCCTACATCACACAATTCAGCTAAATTTAGGGAACATGTAGATATAAGGTTTAATAAATGTGGGCCATATTATGTAGCAGTTATTTTGCACCCCCTGCTGGTCACTTTTGGTGTGTGAGTTACAGGGGCCAGTCTATAAAACGCCTATGAATTTCACTGACATAATAATTATGGTGTGGGCACAGTGCCCAATATTTTATTTGACTGCCAGTTCCCAAATTCCATTCTCACATTTATACAACCGTAAACAAAAAATACTTCTATGTATTTTACAGCTTTCACTGCCAGCCATGCTCGGACAAGAAATATGGAGTTTTCAGCGATATTGGAATCGGTTTCAAAGGAAATATAAGCAAATTTCTGAAAGAAAAAAAACTGTTCGGAGAAATCAGTGAGAAGCAGTCAGAAAGATAATTCGTTGTTTTTGTTTCGTTCGTCCTGCTGGAGGACATAACGTTAGCGGCGCGACTGGAACACAATACAGAGCAGCAACACAGTTGTTTTGGGCGATTGTGACGAGTGATGAGTGTGATGTCCTGTGCTGTCGTAAAGTATATACATTGACCTATTTTTTTTGTCTTGTATATTATAGCCATAGTATATTATATTATGTATATTAGCCCACTGTACATTATTAGCCAGCCAGGGACACAGGGGCCCATGTTAACCGATTGTGTCGTTTACACACACCAGACATGCCGCCAGCTCGTGCCCTGCAGCGATCGCTTCATCTGGTCTATTTTCCTCTAGCGAAGTCACACTATCACAACTGTACACCTTTGTCACCACAACAACAACATCAACAAACTTTTCCAAGCTATGTTCACATTCAAACATAGCCAAAACATTCAGCTGTGGAAAAGATAAGAGGGCCTACATCACGCGATTTGGTCTTGCCGAGTTCATCAAGAGAGAGCTCCTCTCCAAAGTGACTGGGCCGTTCAAAAAGCCTTAAAGAAAGCACACACACACACCAGAGTTATATAGTTCACTAAATTGAATTAAATTCCTGAATAAAAACTAAACTAAAACTACTTAATCACTTGCTAAAGTAATATATATAGCTAATATATAATCAATGGGACTTACATCACTGTCTTCAAGTCCAAGCAGTGATGATCCTGCATCAACACAACTGCATCATTGCTCTCCTCTGCTTCACTATCTCCTCATATCTATATTTCTGTAAATCTTGATGACTCTCTCTGTCTATTACTAATTATCTTGTGTGGCCTGCCCTCTTCCAGGTCACCATGGTGGACAGGAGGTCGTGTGGCTTGGGCACCACTTGGTGATGCCTCATCCTGCTCGGTCATCTCCTGGATCCACTCACTTTACATATAACTTGCATCAGACTTGTTAATGTAACTTGTAAACTGTGATTTGTTGCTCTTTTCTGTACACACGACATCCATTGCATGTCTGTCCGTCCTGGAAGAGGGATCCCTCCTCTGTGGCTCTGCCTGAGGTTTCTGCCATTGTTTTTTTTTTCCCCCTGTTAAAAGAATTTTATCTTATTTATTTATTTTTTTTCCATCAACATGTGAACTTTTTCCTCACTCGAATCGAGGGTCTTAGGACAGAGGATGTTGTTCACTGTACAGATTATTAAGCCCATCGAGGCAATGCGATTGTGATTTTGGGCTATAAAAATAAAATTGATTTGATCTGATTTGATTTGAAGAGAGTTAACTGAAAGATTTTGGGTTCTGTCAAGTTGATAAGGAGTTATGTTATCAACAATTTAAGGACATACGATGTTTGATTCAACAAAAGAAGGTGTAAGATGACATTGTGTGGGTTTTCACTGTGTAACAACATTTCACTTGTACCTGTAAAAGTTTAAAGTGTCCGTATAAAACTGGAAGTTTGTTTCTGTGATTGTTCAACAGTTTTGACAGTTCGGCAGAAATATTTATTGTTCTCGAGGCAGCAGCTCAAACTCAAAAATGATTTAGACCCATATAGCTACTCAAAACATCTTTACAAAGGTCAGAAACTATTTTGTTGAAACTTTATTTGACCAAAATGAGCGCAGCAGCAACTGGGCCATCGGGATACAAACAGAATTCATTCCTTTAAAAAAAAAAAAAGGGAAT
>CAEMYA010000047.1:952840-963578 GCA_903131615.1 Diplodus sargus | reverse complement strand
TTTGTTATGACGTATAGGACCCCCACCATTATGCTTCCAGAAGAGAGGATGCCATATCTACTGCCCCTCACTCAGTGAAAGGCAGAACTGGGCCCTCATTAAATTAGGGAATAATAATAAAAAAAAATATTTAAAAAATGTAAATAGCCTATCTGTGGGAAAAAATATGTAATATTTAAGTTACATAAAAGCATTTTATTTGTTTTCTTCCTAATTGTCCTTAAAAAATGGTCAAGAACCCACCCAACACAAAAACAAGCCATTTCTAATGTTAACGTCCATTAGCTTGTATAAAAGCTTGACACCACACAGAGAGAAGAGGCCCAGCTGCAGCCAGCTGACAGAGAGAGAGATGCGGGAGGGACAGAGTCAGGCTGCCGGTGACAGAGAGAGACACACAGGGTTTCCACGGAGTCTTAAAAAGTCTTACATTTGACAACCTCATCTTTGGGCTTTAGAAAGTCTTAAACATGTCCATGTTTTGCATAAAGGTCTTAAATTACATTTAGTTAAGTCTTGAATATGTACGTTCATTTGCCGCCTCCGTCATCGCCTTTTTCGTTTTGAGGAAACGTGTTGGTGAGTTTCACACACTTCCATTCAGCTCCGTGTGTTGTTCTGTCTCAAGTACCAGGAACGTAAGTGGCATATTGCCAACAGCGCGGTCGGAAATTATCGGCGTACACTTCGCCATTTCCGGAAAGACTTCGAAAGCAGAATCTGCCAGTGGACCCTGAGATTGGGCACAGTCAGTGAGAAAGCGCAGGTGTCACACACAATCAGAAAAACACCAGTTAGCTTCTGAAGGTCTCCAGCGCAGTCACCTAATCACACACTTCTTACACCTTTGTCACCAGTTCCCGGTTATCGAGTTCATCCCGTTCTGCTCGACCTGATTTTGAACACTGTGTGTGTGTGTGTGTGTGTGTGTGTGTGTGTGTGTGTGTGCGTGTGCGCGCGCGCGAGCGCGAGGGTTTGTATAGTTTACTCAAATAAAATTCCTACACTGAATTTAAACTACTTAAATCACTTGTTAAACTAATTAAAACTAAACTGAAATAAAAAAAACAAACAAACTGAAAAACTAAATTAAAATCAAAACTAATGAAAAATGACTATATAACTATACTACTATATAAACAATAATAACCCTGACACACACGCACACACATACACACACACACACACTCACTCCATTCTTCATTGTTTGAGCTGCTCTGTGAATGGCAATAAATGTATTTTTTTTTTTTTAAGTAATTCTGGGACCGCATTTTTCCGTACTTTTTCGTACTTCATATATGTTTTAAATTAAGTTCAAAATGGTCTTTAAAAGGTCATAAAAAGTCTTAAATTTGAATTGTTCAAACCTGCAGAAACCCTGGAGAGAAGAGAGAGAGAGTCACAGTGGAGCAGGAGCAGCCCTCTGCCCCATCAGAGTCTGCGCAGGATGGATCAGAGACTGATCACACATTTAATTTCAGCCAGAGCAGAGGGCGAACAGAGGAGAGGAGAGGAGAGGAGAGGAACAGGAGAGAAAGAGCCGGGGGAAAAGGAGAGATCTGGATGGGGGGGGCCATCTCAGATTATCTCGTCCGGGGCCCAGGCAAGACTGTCAGCTGGCCTGGCTGAAACAATCACAACTTTCTCACGTAACTTTCTAACATATATTGTACAGTTTGCACTTTTAAAGACTATTTACGTCATATTAGCCTACTTTATTACTATCTGACATCCAATTATTAGCGACCGTAGCTGTGTTGACATAATTGAGTCGCTTAGCCTCTTAGCTTAGCAGCAAAGTGTCATCATTTACGGAGAGACTCTTCCTGTAACATTTGCTTGTTTAGTAATTTCATGATTCGTGCACCTTTAATAAGTTATTATTATGAATTGATGGAAAACTGTTCATTTTACAGATCTGTGTTTGTGTATTTGTGCACGTTGATGTGCCGTTCAGTTCTGTTCATATGGCTTCCAGATACACAGCTGAAAAGGTTGGATGCGGATAATAGATGGGACTATTAAGACATTATCACAGCTCATTAAGGAGCAAGTTAGATCACACATTAGAAACCAATTGGAGGGCCGGCCTTTACTATCAACCCAAGTCATCCACATATGCCATATACTAGTACTACTACTATGGTTGTCTTCTGTTGTCACTCTTTGTCTTTTAAATGTGTGTTGCTGTTTTTTGTTTTTTTAACAGATTACATTTCCAGTCTTTGTGTGGAACTCAAACAGACCTGCCGGGACAACACTGACCCACTTACAGAGGGGAGCGTAACAGTGACCTACATGTATATCTGAGGGCCGACATGCAATAAACACACACACGCACACTGTAACTGTTGAAATATAGTGAGCAATATTTGGCTGTTTCTATACGCTAAGAAGCGAGGAGGAGTGATGTCAGCGAAGAGCAAATACAATGCCGCTGCAGTATGACTGAAACAAAAATAAGACTCGACAGCAGCCGGTGAGCAGGGAAGAGTAGGCCTCATGTCTTTCATTAGTTTGCCATCAGAGTTGTTTTATAGGACGAGTCATGTAAAAACACTCAGCTACACCACAACTCAGTTTCCTGTGCCTGTAGCTGCTCAACATGTGCTTACAAAGGGAAGCATGTGATTTCAAAACTCCAGCGATGAGTAACACAGTTATAAGTAGTCACGTAAAACTAAAGCACAGTCCTTCAAAACACAGTTCAGTTGATTTGAAATCTGTAAGCATTTTGTCTCTTTTCATCGCAGCCAAACACAGAAAAACTAACTAAAGGTTTGAAGCATTAAGAGGTCACCTTCATACTCACTTTCCTCTTCTGGATTCTCTTCCTCCGCTCCAGCCGCGCCCTTGCTGTCACCCTTGCTGTCAGCTGTCATGTTTTTGCAAAAATGTTTAAAGAGTTTAAAGAAGTTTCTGAGAAACAGGTCAAGTCCGACTGCTCTTATTAAAGTGCGCCTGCTGTTCAGCTCTGCCCGGTCCTGCTGCAGAATGAAAGTGAAAGCATGCACAAGAATTGTTATGTGGGCGGGGCGGTTGCTCAACAGTTCAAAGTCTCATCAGTGTAGAGGTGTAAAGGTTCGGGCCCATCGTCCTCCTGGGGAATGATTGTTGACACTAAAGCACAGTGTAATTTAGCTGGTTGTTAAATGGTGGAAACCAAATCAAAGTCACATGTTATACTGCGTGCTGTGTCTCACTGCAGGGAATGAATTCAAATCTGACAACCTTTAAACCACTGGTGAATTCTAAGGGTCCCACAGCCGATGAAAACAACAGGGAAACTATGGGATTGTACAACTTTTTACAACTTTAGAGGCATAAAAACTTCTACTGATGGAGACCGCCATCTGGTGGCCAAAACATTTTATTGATTATAAAGATGTCCTGACGGGGGACATAGGAAAAGACAGGACCACAGTTTTTGCCTTGAGCCATCCACAAACAACAGATTAGAGAGAGCCAGACAGGAAGAGAGAGCAGAAGTAAACCACTGTAAATACTGCATAGTGACATGGAAATAATGATGCATGACGCTTTATACAAATACATTTTGGATTTTCATTAAAAAAAACACGACAATAAGACATGTTGGGAGGGAATTGACTTTTTTCATAACATTTAAATACAAAAAAATGAAGAAAAAAATGCTTTGCTTCCAGTGTAAAACATCGCATCACAGACTAGTTTATAATGTATCTTTGATGAGTAGACAATAATAATGACCTCCTTTTTGAATACATGGTGGCAGAATTATAATATAGTGGTATGTATTGTCATGTGGTGGATAAGGGCCAGAGCAACACGTTTACACATTGCAACTCGTCCGGCAACAGTTTGGTACTATAAGTGAGGGGTGCTATACTAGACGCGGCTAATGGAGAGTCGAGCCGCTAGCCTCAAGCAGAGATGATGAGCGGCCTAAAGAGGTTTGGTAGGCTAACTTCAAGTCTGCACCCTTTTCAAGCTTGTATGCTTCAGACATAGGTGACATCACTTGAGACAATTGACCAGGTGTTGCGCACAAAGAGGCTTCATACAACTGTTTTCCTGACATAACACCTGGAATTCCCTAAACGTTATAAAAATTGCTAACTTCTGTAAAGTGTGACCTCTATGATAACACTTTAATTTTCATACAAAATGTTAGTCATTGATTCATTGAGATATTTTAAAGGTGCACTATGAAGTTTTGGGTAAGAAATTTTAATCATAAGAGAAAGATCTTCTTTGACTGATTTCTTTATGCCTAATTTATACAAAATAAACTGTTATAAGTATGAAAAAACCCCAGAATAAAAAAAAGGCATTAGAGGACCAAAGGTTTTACTTTGTTGATATGTGGTGGACACCGCCACATCTCTAGCTTGAGGGACCTTATTTTATTCTGGGAACAGTTTGTTTATCAAATGTTTCTGAATTTGTATTATTTCTTCATTAATATTGCAAATATTACAATTCTGAGATTGAATTTCATCTCTAAAAGTACACAGTGTCCCTTCGACCACATAAAAAGGATGTGAAAAAAAAAACACAAAAAAACAAACTAATTAAAAACCCATTTAGCACAAGGCTGTAATTCCCAACATTTACACACTTTTAAAAGTCTTCCCAGTAGAGACTGAAACCGGATTATTCGCTGATGTTGAACACGTTCTTAAATTCTTCGTCAAATAACTCCTTCAGTCTGTTGCCAGTTGCAAGGATTTCAGCGTTCTCCTGCAACACAACATCACAGTCAGTGTCACTTTACTCAATAAATATATATTTTTTTTTTATATATTTAACTGACAATGAAAACCTCTGGAGTGTGTGGAGGTTTTAGTGACACGGTTTCTTACTCGGTTGTATGAAGCACAATTGGTGAAAACGAGCTGGACGTCTGACACAAACTCTCCAACAGTCTGGTAGAGCTGCTTCTGCAGTTTGTCCGCTACGCTGCCCAGCCACATCGGAGTCTCGATCACAGAGGAGTAGTCCGACAGCTGTGGGAGTAAAAACAGGACTGACTGAATGAATCAGCGCACAATCTCAGACACAGCTCGTTAGGAGCACTACAGCAAAGACAAAGACTCACGTAGAGGGTTGGGTCTTTCGCAAATGTTTGTTCCTCATCAGTGCTGCACAGATGCAGGAGGAGATACTGACACTCCTGTTGATGTGAGAAGAGAACAAGCGTGACGGCGGTGTGAGACAGGCATTGTGACACGAAGACAAAAAGAGCCGCACAGTGTGCTCACCAGCATGTGTTGTGAGATTTGCCGAGACAAAGCTGCCTCTCTTTTCAACTCGTCCCGGTAATAGCACCCTCGATTGCTTCCGAATACACAGAACGTGCACATCCAAAGAGTACTGTCCCTGTTCACACACACACACACACACACACGTAAAGAAAGAAAGAGTCACACGGCGTGCTCACCAGCATGTGATGTGATATCTGGCGGGACATGACTGCTTCCTGTGTCATCTCATCCTGATAATAGCACTCTGGACCGGTTCTGTATTCACAGAGCGTACACACCCACGGACTACTGTCCCTGTTCACACCCAGACAAAATAAAGCCGATTAGGCCACATGCATTGCGACGCTCGCTGTTAAAGACGGATGCTGCATGCTCGCACAATGTTAAAACACAAAACCTCTTTCCTTTTTCATTAAAACATGTAAAGCTTGAAACAGGACTGGTACGATGTACATGAAGCGGCTTAATGAGCTCATTAAGCTCACCCTAAAACAGCCGCCTCCACGTGAGGCAGGTGACATTTCTGGTGGAAGGAGCGAGGACAGCGATCGCACATCACCAACTCTTCTTCTTCTTCTTCTTCTTCTTCTCCTCCCTCACTTCTACAGATGCAACACACATCGTCGTTTTTCTGATTCTCCTGCCGAGACAGACACGACACCAGCTCTGTTACACTTACACGTTGGATCTGAGAGGAGAAGGTCACTTTTTTTTCAGAGACATAAATTCACATTTGCACTGTAGCTCTCTGGGAGACAGACACAAGGTGTGCACATGACTCTTAAGGCAAAGGATGAATGCAGAATGAGGAATGGCTGCTTGTCTGAAACAAACTCACCAGGTCTTTACTATCTGGGCTACAACGTGTGCAGGGACACCGCAGTGAGTGGATCGCCAAGATTTTAGCCTGAAATAGACATGTTTTTAAAGTTTAGATTAGAGGTGCCCTCTCTACAATCGTCCCGAGACCAGAATTCTTCACAGCAGACACTGTCGGGGCCTGACTTCCAAATAAAAAGAGTTATATTGATCGAGGCCTAATTAGTCTAAATTGTTTAAAGGTGCAATACCTATAAATTGGCCACCGTGAAGCCATACGACCAATTAACGTATCAGCATCATATCACCAAAATAATTGCTAACTGTTGCTAATTGTGCTGTTATTTACAGCCGTGACTGTCGCTACTGTTAGCTTGTTAGCTCAGTTAGCCGTGCAGCTAGCAGGACTATAGGGTAAGTGTTGGTGTTCACACTGATAGCTGGGGAGATCTGGATCGCTGGGAGGAAGAGGTTTAGCTGGTTAGCATGCTAACTTCTTCCATTCCATGTATAGACATCTTTGATGTGATGCCAGCGCTGTTGTTTCTTCACGCTGAATGCTTTTGAACAAATAAGAATTCTTGCATATTGCACCTTATACATTTTCACTCTCTAACAAAATGAATGTTATTTTCAGTAGGCGTGAACACAGTCCAAAAACACACAGGAGATCAAATGCCACCTAAGAGGTCTGCTGCATCTCAGGGAGCAGGGTCAGCTCCAGGTGAGCTCCCCTGTCAAAGGTCTATTTATAGCCCCACAATACCTGAGCCTGTGACATCATCAGGGAGTTAAAACAACAGGCTGACACCAAGCCTACAGGAGGAGCGCCACGCCTTAAAGCCTTAAATTCAACACAGTGGTGTAATTACGTGATGCACACTGGCCCTAAAGTTCACAATTCAAGACCAACACACACTCACAGTTACCTCTGTTAGGACGCCGAGTGGTTTCCCTTCCCATCGTATATTTTTCCTCCAGCAGGAGTCTGTCTGACCTGACGCCAACTTCGCAAACTCCACCGGGGTCATCCAGCTCGTCTCAGTCCGGATACTCTTCCCACGATCCCCTGGTGGCGACGGAAAACTTAGACACAATTTGTAAACATATTTTCGCTTTTTAGCGTGTAAAGAAAGAGATATAAAGCTACCTGATGCAAATCGATGTTTATGTAAGGTCGCAGTTAAAGCTCCACATGTCACGTTGAACACCTTCCTGCCGCTGTCATGGCTGGCTTCTGACTGCTGCTCGGTCTGTTCCTCCATCTCTTCCTCTTCATCTGTGATGGACACGTCACAAAGTGGTTTATATTATTATTGGCATGAGTGTAATTCAATCCTGGACATCAGTTTGTAGAAACCAGCACCTGTGACGTCTGGGGAAGTTTCTCTGCTGCTTGATGAGACCTGGTCCTCACTGTCTTGGGCACTCTCCTCATCTTCATCTTCATCTTCTTCTCCCTCCGACACTGTAAAAGTTACCATTGTCTGACTTAATTAATAATACATTTCATAGACACCTACTTAGTTTTGTCAGATCAGTGTTTTTCTACCAAATCAACAGACCTGCGTTTAAATCATCAGATGGGAACAGTGTTTTCTTGGCCTAACGGGAGCAGAATCAGATCAGATGAACCAAGAAACAAGAAGATACACTATAGAGCAAGAACTGACTTTTTAATGTATTTTTACCAGTTCTCAGTCTTACCGTTTTACACCCTCTGTACCTCACTGATTCCAGGTGACCTTCCTGCAGTAAAAAGTGCAAAAGAAAAGAAAATTACTTTAAAAAAAAATTTTTTTAGTCCTGTCATCAGTAACGAGCTGGTGCACGTCACGCTGTCAATGTTACATGCTACAACACTTTTATACTGCTCCCACTTAAATAGTGACAAAAACAGCAACCTGTGATTTTCAGATGCCTGCTAGAACCTGAGCATCAGCCGTTTGATTGACGGCTTACTGGACCAGACAGAAGCTTCTGTGCCTGCCCTTGCGCGATCAACAGCCAATGAGTGAGTGCATAATATATACACATATGTATAAAGTTACTGTGTCTGTTTTCATGAAATAATGATTACATATTAACTTGATAAGACGATAGGATGTGGTTATCTGTAGGCTAGTGTCTGATTTAAAAAAGGTAGGCGAGAAAAATAAATACATAATTCACTGTGTTCAAACTCTTACAGCTCAGTGACAGTTTCTGACAGCTCACAACCTTTCAAAAGAGCTGCAAACAATGTCTGTACTCCAAATGGTTCAGCCAAAGCTGTTCTCAGCACGGCCTTTATAGTCAAACATCATGTGTCACACAGTCTTGCTCCAAAGAATAAAAATCCCTGTTCCACACACCTGTATGAGTTTACCCAGGGAGGTGCCCTCACATCGGATGCTCTTCCTCCAGTTCCTCGAGCTCCCCTTCCCCGCAAGCCCCTCAAATTCAGCGGGAGTGAACCACTGTTTATTGACCATAATGCACTTCTCCCCTGAAACAGTCAGAGAAATGGAAATGTATATTGACATAGCTGTAACAAAGATACTTTCAGGGCCAGTATATCTTAGGTTTTTACTTGTTTTTGTATCAACAATGTATACGAGAGACATCATAAAATGAAAAGATATTTATCCTTTATAATTAGATAATTAGATACTAGGGCTGTAACGATACACGTATCGAAACTGAAATCGCGACACTCATATCCACGAACCTGTCTCGCGGTGTGAGAGGGCAGAATCACGACACAACTTCCAGTCCAGATCCAGCCCTATGAGCTATAAGTAGCTCCTTTCACACAGGGCAAGCGCTGCTGGAGTAAAGACGAACCGCTGTGTAATTCACACAGAAAGCCGGCGCTGCGGCTCCTTAAGAGACGTGATGGTACACGTCATGATGATGACGTGTGTGTGTTTTCAAGGGGTTTCCCCAGTGTCCCCCCCTCGGTAACACTCTGTAAGTTAAAGTTTTTTTGCCGGTGACAGACACTGTTTTTCGGGCAGAAATGTGACGAGGAGTCTGTAGGACGGGCGGGAGGACAGACGCTTCTCCACCTACAGCTGCGGTATTTGTTTCCTTGTTGCCAAAGACAGTTACAGTTACAACGTTACCTTAGTTTGGTTCTGTAACGTTGCTTTGTGGGATATTTCTCTTTATTAAGTTGCATGAGGGACCTGTGCAGTTAATAGACCATCAGATAGACACGCCCTCCATGTCAATGCTGCACCTCTGATACTTTCAGACGAGTATCATATCCAGAAGTTATTGAAATGTTGCATAAATAAAATGTTTAATTTAAAAAATAAAAAATAAAAATCGAGGTTTGTATCGAACCGTGGGTCAAAATCGTGATACAAACCGAATCGTGAGTTTGGTGTATCGTTACAGCCCTATTAGATACTTCTACTGCGGCTACCTTTAGCCAGTTTGCCTCTGTGCAGTGTCCCCTCCTGGTGTCCACAGGTCACAGACAGCTGGGAATGAAACAAGTCCCAGTTCCAAATGTCTCTCTTCTCTCCCTTCTTCAGGGGAGCTGTAAAATCAAAAAAGATGTTTGAATGTTTTTCTTTCCACAACTCCACACCGGTCGATGTATTTTATAAAAAATTGCCCTGATATGTCGACTGAATAACAACATGAATGGCGTGCACAGTGAAGCATCAGTGAGAGGAGACTTACAGAAGCAGATTTTCTTGGATTTTTTCTTCACAGGAGACGATGGACCTGCCTGCTCCTCCTCTTCATCAGACACGATCTTCCTTTTCTGTTTTCCCTTCCTCTTTGCAGAGTTAGCTTTCTTCACCTCTCCCTCCTCGTCCTCTGAAGACTCCTTCCGTTTCTTTTTGTCAGTGTCTTCATTTTCCATCTTCTCAGGCAGTTGTATTTCAGATTCAAAAGACCCTGCAATGAGATTAATGGCCATGGATACATCAACAAATATCAATATCAATACAAAGACCTGGTGAAGGAATGAGAATGTGTCTCATGTACTTATCCACACTGTCTTCCACAAGGCTATGGATGTGTTGCTATAGTTATTGGGATTCTACGAGGCACAAGAATGGCAGAGAAATGGTAGCCACAATGTTCCAATACTGGCATTCTAGCTTAACAGCGCTAAGGACTGACAGTACCTACGTTTGTTGTTAATGTTCATTATGATCATTTAATGTGTTTTCTAACATGACTGAGACTTGGGGTAGAAGGATATGGTTAACAGGTTAGCCTGTTCATTAGCAGCTTGCTAATTCAACAGTGCCAAGCACACAGTCCCCGAGCCCAATAAAAGAGCTGCTGCGGCAGAAAACCACTGTAGCTGCTAATGTTAGCATAAAACACATTAACCCTGAGCTGAACATAGCTGCAGCCTCCCTTGATGGCTAATGTTAGCATAAAGCATACACTGGGTGTAACTGTTGCTCCGGGCAATGTTAGCCTTTTGAGGCTGGGGTTCACTATTGACGTGATTTTGCCTCTGTTTACATGATTGCAACATTTAACAGATTTGTTGATTCATATCAATCTAAAAAGCTAAGAGAGCAAGTTGAGCGTGGCGCACTAGCCGCTAATACATCTTACAGCTGGTTAGCGAGATATACAGGGATTCTGTGTGGTGTGGCGGCGCGCATACACGTGTTTTGGAGGGGAGGGATTTTTTTTTTTTACTGTAGCTTCCT